>JACEEZ010000796.1:317736-397736 GCA_016584305.1 Chionoecetes opilio | reverse complement strand
TCTCTCTCTCTCTCTCTCTCTCTCTCTCTCTCTCTCTCTCTCTCTCTCTCTCTCTCTCTCTCTCTCTCTCCCCTTCTATCTCTATCACCCCTTCAGGTATTTGAGAGAGAGAGAGAGAGAGAGCCTCCCATGCCCACCCTTCAAATACCTCCCTTCACCCCTTCAATACCTCCCCCCTACCCCCTTAAACTTTTTCCTTCATACCTCCCTTCACCCCTTCACTGCCTTCAGGTATTGGAGAGAGAGAGAGAGAGAGAGAGAGAGAGAGAGAGAGAGAGAGCTTCCCTTATCACCCTTCAAATACCTCCCTTCACCCCTTCAATACCTCCCCCCTCACCCCCTTAAACTTTTCCCTTCATACCTCCCTTCACCCCTACACTGCCTTCAGGTATTGGAGAGAGAGAGAGAGCCTCGCTTCACGGCGATTCACGTTAGCTCCACCCCTTTGTGTGACGTCACGAGTACTGAGGGCCTCGCTCACGGCGATTCACGTTAGCTCCACCCCTTTGTGTGACGTCACGAGTTCTGACAACCGTGATTGGCGGTTGATATCCCTGGACCACAAACTCTTCCAAAAAAGGCGAATATGCCCCCGGGCGGAGCGAAGACAGACGGGCGGTCTTCTTAAAACCCGAGCCCCTGTCCACCCAGCAGTGAATGGGTACCGGGTGTTAACCGGGGGTTTGTGACCCGCGGTTAGTGTGTAGTGGTGGCTTCCCCCAACACTAATGAGAACTAAGGATGAATGATAAAATAAATGTTGATATGGAGACGGGGCCATACGAGCGTTGCTCAGGCCCTGTAAAATACAACTAGATGAATACACACACACACACACACAGAGCCGTGTTTTTGTCGTCCAAGCACGGTCTTGGATTACGAAGACCACTCCAATAACACTTGCTGAAAAGTGTGTTATACTGCTTTGTGATATTGTTTGCAATGTTTTGGACTGATTATTATTTCGGCCCCTACCAAGCTTGTGGATAGATATTCCATTAGATTTTGGTAGATTATTGTATAATAGATATGTATCAATAGGAAAATACAACTAGACTGGTAGATATAACACAATCGAGGTAATGAATAGGTAAGTATAGATAAACCAAAATAATAAATAATAATAATAACAATAGTAATAATGATAATGATGTACCTAGATGATAATAATGGTGATAATAATCATGATAGAAATAACAATAAAAATAATCATGACCAAAAAATTTCAATAATAATAATAATAATAACAATAACTGAAGAAATTACAATAACATTAGTAACAAAAACAATACTAGTGATAACCTTAAAGGCCATGTCACACGGACACTTTTTCCGGGATCTTTTGGTAGCAAACGCGTATCAGGCATCATTTGACGCCTGATACCGACAACTTTGTCATCAGTGAAATTTCTTGAATCTCGACCGTAAGTGGCTTTACTGTACGATAAACCCCTCTCAGCCTGCCCCGCCCCGCCCCGCATAAATCCACGCTATATATATATATAATAGAGGAACGTGAGCTGGACTTAGACCGTGTTTTGCGTTCTGCAGCGTTTATTTGAAATGTAACGGCCTACAGTTGGAATACATGTTTTGTTCTACGTCAAATGTGATGTTCTAAAAAGCCGTCCAATCGGCATCTTTTGGTAGCAAACGCACAGTCGCGCTTGTTCGTTCTTTTGCCAGCAGTAGCGGCATCCTTGTTTACATTTTGGAGCAGCCGACGCCACGCAAGACTTGTACGAACTACACATTTCAGTTAAATAAAGAGAAATTACCAATCTTGGGTGGTCAAGAGATGCTGTAGCATCTATATGTGATATGTTTAGGGAAAATAAGGGCTGTAGCTATATAGGGAATATAGCTGTATAATGTTGTATAGTATTAATAGTAATATGGTGTAGATGAGAGGAGAAAAATAAAGAAGAGAGGAAGAAAATAAAGCGTTTGGTAGAGTAGCGTAGGAAAAATAAATAGGTTTTACTCTCTATATATACAAGACACGTGTATGATATGGTACATGCGTGTTATTTAGATTTTTTTAAACGTATTATTTAGATATATAGTTAAGTTTTGAGTTGTTGATGAGAAGTTATGACGGAAAATGTTGATAAAAACTGAAATTTAATAGGCATTTAATAGGCTGCGCGTGTTTTTACTATAGAAATAGGGATAATATGATGTGTGTTATTTTTACTTAATTTAGGAATTCAAGTAGGGTTTATTTATGGTTATCAAGGGAAATGTGAAGAGGGAAGGACATTTTATCGATGCCAGTAGAAGCAGAGTAGCTAAGATAGAAGAATAAGATCTTAGCTACTCTGGTAGGAAGATGCTCGTAGCCGAAACGCCGTGTGACAACACGCGCACTTTTTGCCACCACTACGGGCATCTTAAGGATGCCGGAAAAAATCGCTCGTGTGACACGGCCTAGTATCATTTACCTTTCTAAAACACTATGGTGCTTCTCTCCCTGCAAAGCCACGGCGTCCAGGTGGCAGGAACAGGTAATGGCGAGGCAGTGAAGGGGCTAAGGGCGCCCTCCCTAGCCATCCCTTCCCCCCGTCCTCTCGCTAGTGTCATTCACGCAGCAAAACTTTTCTCGCTGAACCATCATAGTGACCCATTACATTTCTCCGTTTTCTCTCATGTCCTGTCCGTAGAAGAAAGAGAACGTGTTAGAAACTGCAATTACATGATAATTGAATGGCTTTATTTACCTACTAAGCTCGTAAATATGGGCTTCCACGTTTATTGAGAGATTTAGTAATAGTTCAGTATCTTCATACGCATGCTAGTGGCCTCTGTTCTGCTCGCATACAAGAGGTGGTGACAAAATATAGTATCAAATATGTGTCGCAGAGAAAAAGGGAGTAGTAGATGGGACTATACTAAACGTAAATTCGCTTGTAGAAAAAGTGTATTGTGAGTTTAAGGTGTCCAGCCTGTCTGTGTTTATGAGTGGCGGGAGTGTGGCAGCAGACACGAGGCCTTGCTGGTATTGCTTTTACAGATATATTTTGAAACAAACTCATTTTCTCTATTTTTCTTTCTTTCAGGACTCAGGCTGTGATTGGAAATTTGATATATATTTATGTGACCTTTGCAATTCATGACTTTTAACCATGAATTGCTTTTAGTGTCGGTGTCATGGGTGAAAACACACACACACACACACACATAAAGACATACACACACACACACACACACACACACTGTAGTAATCAGGATAATGTATATATTTCTGTTATATACAATGGAGTCAATGGAATTAAAAAAAAAACTATTTTTATCTTCATCAGCTCAAAGGTGGTTGTTACACATAAATGAGAATATTTTTGGTGATTATTCTCGTGGAGACTTGGACCCCTTCCCTCCTTTCTGACCTTCCCTCAATCATCAATTCCTCGTGTCAGCCCCCCCCCCCCCCCCTCTCCCTCCATTCCCTCGCTGTCTCCTCTTCCTCCTCCTCCATCGCGACCAAGCTTCCACTCTTATCCATTCCCTCCACTCCTCCCTCATAGTGTCCTGGATGTCAACAGTCGCGCTAAAAACCTATATACGCTGTGCATCTTGTGGTCGCCGATGATGTAAGTCTCATATACGCTGCGGCCAGACGACTGATAACCTCTGGAAATACTCACATACTCATCTCTATACCAAGACCAAAACTTTTCCCTCTGCCCAGACTTCTACATGTCCAGCAAGGATTATTGAGCAGGGTTTGAACAGTTATGACGCCTGTGTTCTTGGTTTTCTTGTTCAGCTGCAGAAGAGCTACGGAGAACAGGCTTTGGCTAGATCGCGTTGAGCCTCTACAGGGAGTCGCCACTCCTCCACAGGCAATGGTATCCGATGTTACCTTGCCACGACCCTCTGGAAGGAAGGGAGCGTCGCGCCGGACACCTGATGCCACAAACATATGTTTTTTTCAACTTTTTGGTGGGGGGTAAAATGAATACATTACTTACTGCGATAAACAATGCCATTTTATTGTGCTACATGATGCAATAGTAAAATAAGCTTTCCTCTAACGCTCAAAATTGTGAATTCCAAGATGTCATTGAGGCTGTTTGAGGAGCTTCACTTCCTTGACCTCCCTCACTTCCCTGACCTCCTTCACTTCCTTGACCTCCCTCACTTCCTTGACCTCCCTCACTTCCTTGACGTCCATGCTCGTTCCTGGAGACCGTCTGTAGCCTGAAACCCTTAGCGAAGGGCGAGGAGGACGGGTGCAGGTGGAGGGTGTGGCGCTGGTTGAACGCCTCCACGTCCAGGCGCTGAGGTCCCGAGGAGGAGCGAGCGGCCTCCAGGTGGACAGAGGCGGCCGAGCGATGTGAGTGTGTCCTGAGTGCCGAGGCGTGGGCACGGGCGACCCACACCACGCACAGCAGCAGGAGAGTGACTTGAGTCTTCATGTCGGTTTTTGATGAAACGGTGGCTGTTGGTCGACTTTTTATAGAGCATCACAGCTCCGTTCTTGATTCAGGCAGTGAGCAGCTGAACCAACAACCCGAGGCACAGCGTTGCTTTGCCTACTGTACCAACATAGAAAATATACCATGAAAAGACCGACTTTGTGAGATATTTGAAAGGGTATTTGAGAGTTTTCGAGGTAATGACGACCACACGTGCAAGTTGAAATGTGGGAGGGGACATAATGACATAATGATATAATGAGAAAATGACATATTGACGGTGACATGCTAATCAATTCGTAAAATATAAATAAAACAAATATTGTAACCTACTTAACGTTTGCATGAATGACTACCTCTGCACATGCATAATGGCGCCATGAGGTAATTGCAGGGTAAATAGACGTGACTTTCCTTCCACGGCACACACGCCAACGCACGTCACGCCTGAAACGCCTTCCATCCATCAACAGTAATGTGAATACCAACAACAAATATAATTGAAATACAACATGATCTTCTATCAAAAGAGGAATAACATTTAGTCAGACATTGCCAATCCCTCACTAAATAAAAAAATAAATAAAGAGAAAGAATCCAAAGCCCAATCAATAAGTGTTAAAATGAGGAAGAGGACCCGACGTTAATACGATGAGGTCAGGTCACTAGGTCACGTCCAGGGATATATATATATACACAGGGAAAGTGACTGTAGTGACAGGCTTGGAGTAATTACATCGGTTTGAGTCAATTACAATTACAATTAGGATGGCTTATCCATTACTCAATTACAATTACAAGGAAGGGAAAAATGTTGGTAAAAATTTCAACTACAATTACTCACTTTTAATATTTCTAAATTATAATTACAATTGCAATTACAGCAAAGCTAGTGTTCAATTACATATTTCAATTACATTTTTCATGGTATAAACTAAACTAATTGCTGATAAAAAAAAAAAAAAAATTATATTTATAATATATATATATATATATACAAAATTTATATTATATATTATTATATATATATACATAATTTATTATAATATATACATAATTTATATATATATATATATATATCATAATTTATATATATATATATATATATATACATAATTTATATATATATATATATATATATATATATATACATAATTTATATATATATATATATATATACATAATTTTTATAATATATATATATATACATAATTTATATATATATATATATATATATACATAATTTATATATATATATATATATATACATAATTTTTATATATATATATATATACATAATTTTTATATATATATATATATACATAATTTTTTTATATATATATATATACATATTTATATATATATATATTATATATATATAATATATATATATATATATTATATATATATATATATATATAATAGAGGCAATACTTTCTCCATGAGGGAATCGAGATCTAATAATGAAGATATAAACCAGCGCGGGTAGAAACATCTTTATTGTTTATTCGAACGTTTCGGCTATACATAAGCCATCATCAGCCTAAAATCGGATACAAAAATGTTTTTGTTAAAAATGAAAATATACAAGTTATAAAATTATTTGCACATTTAAAATGCCTAACCTAAAATATAATAAAATAAAATAAGAATAAAAAATTATAAAACAGTAATAAAAATAAAAATACTACAAATACCAATCAACATCGCAGTGGAGTGTGGGATTCCCACATGGTCTAAAAGCACAGGAGCGGGGTTGAGGTGCCCTGTGCGCAGAGGGACGGTTTGTGGTGGTGGGTGAGGAGGCTCTCACATATCCACCGGGTGGAGTCGTGGGAGCTTGTGTGTAATATATTAAAAAGTCTTGATTTGTTATTGGGTGGCCTGAGGCTTCGGAATGATCCCGAATGGCTGAAAATGGTGGTTTGGACACGGGTTTGCCAGTCCTGTGAGACAGTCCCCGATGCTCCGCGATCCTAGTGGTGAGGTGGCGTTTGGTCTGCCCAATATAAGCAGCGTTACAGCTACTGCACTTAAATTGGTACACCACTGAGGAACGCAGGGCATCAGGGATTCTCTCCTTGAGTTTAAAACAATGTGCTAACGTATAAGGGGGCTTGAATACTACTCTAAGCGAGACTTGTGGATAACATTGCCGAAGCAGGAGTTGAGCTTTGTTTCGGATGGAAAAAGATTTGTTACCTATGAAGGGAATTATAAAATACACAACGGCTTTATGAGCGGTATGAATTAGGGGAGGGGGTGAGTGTAGTTTATTTAACTGTTTACCAATGTACGTGTTAATGAACTGCAGGGGATAACCATTTAGTTTAAGAGTGTGTCTCAAGTACTCTAATTCTAAGTGAAAATTGGTGTATGAAGAGCAAATATTGTACGCCCTAGTAACCAGCGTGAGGATCAAATTTTTCTTAAATTGGGCGGGAATGTTGGAATTAAATGTTGTTGTTAGTCCTGTGAATGTGGGTTTTCTGTAAATGGTAGTGCTGAATGAATTACCCGATTTTGTAATGTCAATATCTAAAAATGGTAATTTATTATTAAGACATTACTGAACATAATAATAAATTACCATTTTTTTGGTTGCGTTTTTTTGGTGGAGATTTTTTGGCGGGTCGATTTTTTGGCGGGTCGATTTTTTGGCTGGGCGATTTTTTGGCGGGAAAAATATGAGTAATAATATGAATTGAAATATATGAGTAAAGAAAATAACGATGAATGATGTTGAATATTCTTCCTATTCTTCTTCTTCTTATTATTATTATTCTCTCATTTACAGATAGAGGTTTATATCACTAATTTTTTTTCGCTCTCTCTCTCTCTCTCTCTCTCTCTCTCTCTCTCTCTCTCTCTCTCTCTCTCTCTCTCTCTCTCTCTCTCTCTCTCATACTTCCTATTCTAATTCTTATAATGATCTCACGTAACAAATAGTGGTTTATATCAATTACTTTTTTTTTCTCTCCCTCTCTCTCTCCATATTTGGTCTCCATATTACAGGATGGATAAAGCCTTGCTAGAAACAGTGCAGAGAAGGATGACCAAAATGATACAAGGGATGCGTAACTTTAGTTATGAGAGGAGATTGAAGTTATTAAAATTACACTCACTCGACTCGAGAGACGCAGAGTAAGGGGTGATCTGATAGAAGTTTTTAAGTGGATAAAGGGATTTAATAAAGGAGAGGTAGGAAAAGTTCTTACGGCTTTTAACCAGGGTAGAACAAAAAGTAACGGATTCAAGCTGGAAAAGCGTAGATTTAGAAAGAAAATAGGGAAAAACTGGTTCACAAATTGGGTGGTGAACGAATGGAATGGTCTCAGTAGACAGGTAGTTAGTGCAGAGTCATTAGAGAGCTTTAAAGAGGAGCTGGATAGTATGAGCTGGTGTATGAGGGAAGTTGAAGTAGAGTAAGGGGAAAAAAGGACTTGGGTGGAGGAAATAAGGGGGACTCGATGGTGTATGAGGGAAGTTGAGTAGAGTAAGGGGAAAAAGGACTTGGTGGAGGAAATAAGGGGGACTCGATGGTGTATGAGGGAGTTGAAGTAGAGTAAGGGGAAATAAGGACTTGGGTGGAGGAAATAAGGGGGACTCGATGGTGTATGAGGGGAGTTGAAGTAGAGTAAGGGGAAATAATGACTTGGGTGGAGGAAATAAGGGGGACTCGATGGTGTATGAGGGAAGTTGAAGTAGAGTAAGGGGAAATAAGGACTTGGGTGGAGGAAATAAGGGGGACTCGATGGTGTATGAGGGGAGTTGAAGTAGAGTAAGGGGAAATAAGGACTTGGGTGGAGGAAATAAGGGGGACTCGATGGTGTATGAGGGGAGTTGAAGTAGAGTAAGGGGAAATAAGGACTTGGGTGGAGGAAATAAGGGACTCGATGGTGTATGAGGGAAGTTGAAGTAGAGTAAGGGGAAATAAGGACTTGGGTGGAGGAAATAAGGGGGACTCGATGGTGTATGAGGAAGTTGAAGTAGAGTAAGGGGAAATAAGGACTTGGGTGGAGGAAATAAGGGGACTCGATGGTGTATGAGGGGAGTTGAAGTAGAGTAAGGGGAAATAAGGCCTTGGGTGGATATAAGGGGAGTTAACTAGGCCATTTTCTTGTTGTTTTTGTAATATTATGAAACCTCTGCCTGGCTTGCTAACTACCTTAACTATTTACCACTACATCCTACCTATTAACATTAACTACCTATTTGTTAGTGAAGGTAAAAATTGACGCTATGTTTGTGTTGTTATGGTAAAAGAGAACTTATTGGTATGGATGCAAAGGCGAAAATTGTTTGGAGTCAAATTAAATGAATATGAAATGAGAGAGAGAGAGAGAGAGAGAGAGAGAGAGAGAGAGAGAGAGAGAGAGAGAGAGAGAGAGAGAGAGAGAGAGAGAGAGAGAGAGAGAGAGAGAGAGAGAGAGAGAGAGAGAGAGAGAGAGAGAGAGATTAGTCTTAATAGTTCGAAAGAAATTTGATGATTTGAATGAAGAAATATATCGATTAAGTATAAAGTTAAGGTTGATGATAATGACGCTTTATATTCGTCATCAATCCACTGTTGTCTGATGATTAGCCTTAGTGTTATTTAATACTATTATTACTATCATTATTATTATCATTATTAGGGTTATCATAATATTTCTAGTATCTTCATTTTTATTACCAACGATCATTATAATGACTATCGGTGTTATGGAAATAATATAACGTTATTTAATGGTAATGTAATGCAATTCCAACACTATTTAGATACCTACCGTCAATAACACTACAGTTGCCACTGCACTAATGTCGCCAGGCGAATTTTACCTGCGAATATTACGAATTTCAGCATCACTACAGATTTGTATGTGCCACTAAAGACAGGTACATAATATAAATTACTGTGCATGCCTCTTTAGTGGCACATACAAATCTGTAGTGATGCTAAAATTCGTAATATATGGCGCCTGGCGACATTAGTGCAGTGGCGACTATAGTGTTATTGACGGTAGTAGTAGTAATAACAGTATTATTATTATTATTAGTAGTAGTAGTAGTAGTAGTAGTAGTAGTAGTAGTAGCCTATTATTGTATTTTTCGATCCTTCATGCCAAACAAAGGACTGTTTTAAATAGACCTGATAATAAGATGATGCCAAATGTAAGATAAGTTTTCCTTGCTTGAAACTTAATATTTTTCTCAACTCAATCATTATAGTTAATCATTAAAACACTCTAATCTAAACTCCAAAACATTTAATTTCGAAAAATTTTGCAAGATTTATTTATTGGCCTTTTCGACGGGGCAGCATTCGAGACTCCCTCAGTTATAGTGGTAGTGGCTGGAGTATTCCAGCCACGCGTGGTACACGAGCACCACGCAAGTCACCACGCTGACACAGTCCAAGACGTGGTCCCAAACGTTCGACTCCTCCTCCTCGTCGGTTGAAGGAGGAGACTCACGCTCGCTGATACGTTCCTCCTCATCGATCTGAGGGGAATATTGATTTATTTATTGGCCTTTTCGACGGGGCAGCATTCGAGACTCCCTCAGTTATAGTGGTAGTGGCTGGAGTATTCCAGCCACGCGTGGTACACGAGCACCACGCAAGTCACCACGCTGACACAGTCCAAGACGTGGTCCCAAACGTTCGACTCCTCCTCCTCGTCGGCTGAAGGAGGAGACTCACGCTCGCTGATACGTTCCTCCTCATCGATCTGAGGGGAATATTCACCATGGCTATACCACTCTTCCTCTTCGATCGGAGGGGAATATTCGTCCTCGAGGGCCGAGTAGTACTCGTCCTCGGTATCACTGTCATCGTCCTCTTGGCTGGGGTTCTGCACTTGGCTTAGGTTAGCGTAGCAGTGTTCCACCCACTTGAAGTATCCCCGCACGCTGTAACGGGGATCCTTCGCCACCTCGATGCAACGCCCGTACCGCAGCGTCAGGTTCTGCAGGTAGTCGACGCACGTGATGAATCCGACGTCGTCCTGCCTGACGCCGGGAGGGTATCCGTCCCCGATCTCATACTCGATCTCCACATCGAGATAATACTCGGGGCGGACAGATGGCACCTCTGGCGGACAGTCGCCGCTGGAGGAGTCTCCCTCACCGTGCTGGGGGCTGCCCGGGGGTGCCGCGTCACAGCCGGTGTGGTCATCCTCCTCGTCCTCGCTGCTTGGAAGGTGTTGACCGTTGTCAACACCTTCATCCTCCTGTGTCAGGCTGGACTCCTCCTCGTCCTCGCTGCTCGGAAGGTGTTGACCGTTGTCAACACCAATCCGCTGCCCATTGCAGAACAGTGCCGCGAAAGTCTGTTCCTGTCCTGCAGTGGACTGCAGCTTTCCTCCCTCGAGGCTGAAGTTCAGGACCGCTGTGTCCCCCACCGCTGTGGTCTTCAGCCCCCGGAGAAGGTCCCCGAGGGTCATGTCAGAGGTCATGACGGGGGTGCCGCCGGCCAGGCAGCGCACCCTGACGGGGGTGTCCCCGTCTTTCCTGTCCAAGTGGCTGACCTTCACCACCACCGCCTGGGTGCAGGTGTGCCGCACCGCGCCCTCGGGGGCATCACCCTGCCGGTCCCCATGGGTGAAGGTGAACGAGGCGATCTCCCGCCTGCTGCTCCCCCAGCACCCGCAGCGTCGCCTCTCGTAGGACAGGGTGACGGCGTCCACGGTGGCGCCGCCGCCCTGCACGGCGAGGGTTGAGCTCACCTTGAGTCTAGATTTTTTCTGACCCATTTTTGGTTATTTCCCGAAATTAAAAGGTTTGTAACGAAAATGTTTGGTTTATTTTCCCACCTTTCAAGACTTTTGCAAATTTAGATCTTTGGGAGATTTTAATGTTTTTTCTTCAGAAATGTGATAAGAGGGAGACTATTATACTACTGTTATTACTACTACTACTACTACTACTACTACTACTACTACTACTACTACTACTACTACTACTACTGTTATTACTACTACTACTACTACTACTACTACTACTACTACTACTATACTACTACTACTACTGTTATTACTACTACTACTACTACTACTACTGTTATTACTACTACTACTACTACTACTACTACTACTACTACTACTACTGTTATTACTACTACTACTACTACTACTACTACTACTGTTATTACTACTACTACTACTACTACTACTACTACTGTTATTACTATTACTACTGTTATTACTACTACTACTACTACTACTACTGTTATTACTACTACTACTGTTATTATTACTACTACTGTTACTACTACTACTACTACTACTACTACTACTACTACTACTATTACTACTACTGCTATTACTACTACTACTACTACTACTACTACTACTACTACTACTATACTACTACTACTACTACTACTACTACTACTAACCCGTAATATACAAATATAATATCTATTTGTCTGATCTGCATGGAGTTCTATCGTAATATAAAAAAAAACTGAAAAATATAGAAATTGGTTACAAATTATTTTGAATCACTACTTAAATATAAATAGGAGAGTTTTTAAAGAGTTATATAAAATCTGAGGGGAAAGAAGGGTAGATTTTTTTATGGTGAATGAAGTGAGTTAGTGTTGTTATATAAGATCTGAGGGGAAAAAAGTAGATGTTTTTTATGGGGAAATAAAGTAAGGGGAGTTCTTTAGTTGTATTATATCTGAGGGGAAAGAGAGCTAGATTTTATTGTGTGAGGGAGTTAATAGAGGGGAATTGAGGTGCTGTTATATAAGATCTGAGGGGAAAAAAGTAGATGTTTTTTATGGGGAAATAAAGTAAGGGGAGTTTAAGAGTAGTATTATATCTGAGGGGAAAGAGAGGTAGATTTTTTTGTGTGAGGGAGTTAATAGAGGGGAATTATGATACTGATATATAAGATGTGGGGGGAAAGAAAGGTAGTTTTTTTGCGAGGGAATTAAATGAGGGGAAAAATGACTTGAGTGGGTGGAAATAAAGGGAAAATGTATTAGATCTGAGGGGAAAGAATGGTAAATTTTTTGTGAGGAAATAAAGTAAGGGGAATTGAGGTCTTGTTATATAATATCTGAGGGGAAAAAAGATAGATGTTTTTAGAGGAAATCAGGTGAAGGGAACTAAGATGCTGGTGTTAGGTGATGATAGTGTGAAGTGAGATTTTTTGTATTTATAATATATATATATATGTTTTAATTTGGCGATTTTTTGACGTGGTGTTTTTTGGGCGATTTTTTGGGCGATTTTTTTGGTTGCGTTTTTTTGGTGGAGATTTTTTGGCGGGTCGATTTTTTGGCGGGTCGATTTTATGGCTGGGCGATTTTTTGGCGGGAAAAATATGAGTAATAATATGAATTGAAATATATGAGTAAAGAAAATAACGATGAATGATGTTGAATATTCTTCCTATTCTTCTTCTTATTATTATTATTATTCTCTCATTTACAGATAGAGGTTTATATCACTATTTTTTTTTCGCTCTCTCTCTCTCTCTCTCTCTCTCTCATACTTCCTATTCTAATTCTTATAATGATCTCACGTAACAAATAGTGGTTTATATCAATTACTTTTTTTTTCTCTCCCTCTCTCTCTCCATATTTGGTCTCCATATTACAGGATGGATAAAGCCTTGCTAGAAACAGTGCAGAGAAGGATGACCAAAATGATACAAGGGATGCGTAACTTTAGTTATGAGAGGAGATTGAAGTTATTAAAATTTAACATTGAAATAATTTTTACGGAGATCGGTGATGCAACGTTGACCGTTTAGTTTTAAACCATTATTTCTTGTTGTCACTTGAGTTGAAAGCTCGAATAGGTCCTCTTGATTAATGACATCAAAACCTTTTAGAATCTTAAAGGTTTCTATCAAGTCCCCACGGATTCTACGATCCTTTAAGGAAAACATATTAAGTTTCCGCAGTCTCTCTTCATAAGATGAATTTCGCAGAGATGGAATTTGTTTGGTTGCTCTTCTTTGCACTGATTCCAATTTGGCTTGATCTTTTACGAAACAGGGCGACCAGAATTGAACGGCATATTCCAAGTGCGGCCTAACCAAGGACGTGTATAATTGTGTCATTACTTTCGGAGTTTTATGTTCAAAGTTACGTTTAATAAAGCCCAACATCATATTTGCCTTTTTACTGGCAGCTAGGCAATGCGAACTGGTTTTCAGATCATTACTGATGATGACACCTAGATCCTTTTCCTGCTGTACTTCAGTTAACGATTTATTTTGCATTTGATAGTTATATTTGAGGTTATCGTTGCCTATATGCATTACTTTACATTTATCGGAATTGAATTTTAATAGCCATTTATCACTCCAATCTGATAGTTTGTCGAGATCACTTTGTATGAGTTCGCAGTTTTCTCTAGTATATGCTTTACCGCCTAATTTGGTGTCATCTGCAAATTTTGATATTTTAGATACAAGTCCGCAGTCCAGATCGTTGATATATATCAGAAAAAGAGTAGGACCCAAGACCGAGCCCTGAGGCACCCCACTAGTGACATCTAACCAATCAGATGCCTCACCATTTATTACTACCCGTTGTTTACGATTTGAAAGCCAATCGCCAATCCATGAACATAATTGCTCTCCTATGCCATGTGCCCTTAGCTTGGTCAACAGTCGCTTATGTGGAACTGTATCGAAGGCTTTCTGAAAATCAAGGTATATTACATCCGAGGGAATTTTAGCGTCCCAGTTTGAATAAATGACATTAAAAAAATTGAGTAGGTTTGTTAAGCAGGATCTCTTATTTCGAAATCCATGCTGGGAGTTTAGTATTGAGTTATTTTCATCGAGAAAAGACACTATTTTATCCCGCAATATTTTCTCAAATAGTTTAACAATCACGGACGTTAGACTAATTGGGCGATAATTACTTGCGAGGCTCTTACTCCCTTTCTTGAATATCGGTGTAACATTAGCTAATTTCCACATACTAGGAACATTTTTTTCACATAGCGATTTATTGAAAATAATCTTTAATGGGAGCGAAAGTTGACTGTGACATTCGCGAAGTAGTCGCGGCGAGATTTCGTCCACCCCCACGGATTTTGCTGGGTCAAGTTTCAGCAAATACTTTGATATTTCGTCTACTGTTATCTCTCCTATTACCAGTCTATCCCTTTCGAGTCCTGCATACATGTTTACTGGTTCTGGTAATGGAGTTTCGTCTTCTTTAATAAATACCGCATTAAAGTATTCATTAAAGAGGAGGAGGAGGAGGAGGAGGAGGAGGAGGAGGAGGAGGAGGAGGAGGAGGAGGAGGAGGAGGAGGAGGAAGAAGAGGGGAGGAGGATAATGCAGAGAGGAAAGAGGGTAAGAGGCGTGAAAAGGAAACGATAAAGAGGGAAAGGAATAAGGGAGGGAAGAAGAGGAAGGAGGAATAGCAAGGACGAACACGACATACAGACAGACAGACAGACAGATAGACAGACAGACATACAGACAGACAGACAGACAGACAGGCAGATAGGCAGGTAGACATACAGATATACAGACAGACAGACAGACAGACAGGCAGATAGGCAGGTAGACAGACAGGCAGACATACAGACAGACAGATAGACAGGTAGATAAGCAGGTAGACAGACAGATATACAGACAGGCAGATAAGCAGGTAGACAGACAGATATACAGACAGACAGACAGACAGACAGGTAGATAAGCAGGTAGACAGACAGATATACAGACAGACAGACATACAGACAGACAGATAGACAGGCAGACAGACAGACAGATAGACAGACAAACAGATAGGCAGGTAGACAGACAGATAAACAGGCAGATAAGCTGGTAGATAGACAGATATACAGACAGACAGACAGACAGACAGACAGACAGATATACAGACAGGCAGATAAGCAGGTAGACAGACAGATATACAGACAGGCAGGTAGACAGACAGATATACAGACAGACAGATAGACAGGCAGATAGACAAACAGATAGACAGGCAGATAGACACACAGATAGACAGGCAGATAAGCAGGTAGACAGACAGATAGACAGACAGACAGATAGATAGACAGACATATAGACAGACAAACAGATAGACAGACAGATACAGACAAACAGATAGGCAGGTAGACAGACAGATAGACAGACAGATAGACAGATAAACAGGCAGATAGACAGGCAGATAGACAGACAGGCAGATAGACAGATAGACAGGCAGATAGACAGACAGGCAGATAGACAGGCAGATAGACAGACAAACAGATAGGCAGGTAGACAGACAGATAGACAACAGACAGACAGACAGACAGATAGATAAACATTTAAACAGACAGATAGATAGATAGATAGATAGATAAACAGACAGACAGACAAACAGACAAATATAAAGAAACAGCAAGACAGACAAACAGACAAACAGACAGAAAGACAGACATAAACAGATAGACAAACAGAAAAATAAATAAAGATAGACAGAAAACAGACAGATAGAAAGAGACATAAACATACAGATACACAGAAAGATACACAGATAACAGAGAGATAGACAGACAGACATACAGACATACGAACAGAGGCATGTGGTGTCTCTTGCCAATGTGAGTTAGTGGCATCCTTCACTGTTAATGGTGTTGAGAGAGAGAGAGAGAGAGAGAGAGAGAGAGAGAGAGAGAGAGAGAGAGAGAGAGAGAGAGAGAGGAGAGAGGAGAGAGAGAGAGAGGAGAGAGGAGAGAGAGAGAGAGAGAGAGAGAAAGAGAGAGATACACACACAATAAACCAAAAAGGAGTAACCATGTATTTCCCAGTATTATGGTGTGCGAGAGAGAGAGAGAGAGAGAGAGAGAGAGAGAGAGAGAGAGAGAGAGAGATTTGATATATGGAAAGGCAGGGGGGAGGAGGAGGAGGAGGAGGAGGAGGAGGAGGAGGAGGAGGAGGAGAAAGGAAGTGGCAGAGTCTTCGAATTTTTTTTTTTTTTTTTACATGACAAGGAACTGGCCAAGGGCACAACAAAAATGGGTAACACAAAGCCCACTTAGTTGCCAGTCCCTATAAAGAAGACATTGAGAGAATAAAATAAAAACAAAGGGGTGAGCCAATTTAGTTCGGGAGGTGTCTTGTTACTCTTCTTTTGAAAAGATTTAAGTCATAGGAAAGTGGAAAAATAGAAACAGGAAGAGAGTTCCAGAGTTTACCAGTGAAAGGGATGAAAGAGTAAAGATACTGATTAACTCTTGCATTAGGAAGATGGACAGAATAGGGATGAGAATGAGTAGAAAATCTTGTGCAGCGAGGCCACGGGAGTGGGGGAGGCATGCAGTTAGCAAGTTCAGAAGAGCAGTGAGCATGAAAATAACGGTAGAAGAGAGCAAGAGAAGCAACATTGCGGCAGTGATTTAAAGATTGAAGACAGTCAGTCAGAGGAGAGGAGTTGATGAGACGAAAAGCTTTTGACTCAACCCTGTTTAGGAGAGCTGTATGAGTGGATCCTCCCCAAACATGTGAGACATACTCCATACATGGGCAGATAAGGCCCCTGTAGAGAGCAAGCAATTGGGAGGGAGAAAAAAAAAGGACGCAGACGCCACAGCACACCTAACTTCTTAGAAGCTGTTTTAGCAAGAGATGAGATGTGAGATTTCCAGTTCAGATTTTTAGTAAAGGATAATCCTAGAATGTTCATTGTAGAAGAAGGAGACAGTTGAGTGTCATTGAAGAAGAGGGGATAGTTATCTGGTAGGTTTTGTCGAGTAGATAGGTGAAGAAATTGGGTTTTTGAGGCATTGAACAAAACAAGGTTTGCTTTGCCCCAATCAGAAATTATAGAAAGATCAGAAGTTAGGCGCTCGGTGGCATCTCTCCGTGAATCACTTAGTTCCTGTTGAGTTGGACGTCTAATAAACGACGTTGAAAAATGCAGGGTAGAATCATCAGCGTAGGAGTGGGTAGGGCTTTGAGTCAGACTTAGAAGATCATTAATAAATAATAGAAAGAGAGTGGGTGATAGGACAGAACCCTGGGGAACACCACTATTGATAGATTTAGGAGAAGAACAATGTCCGTCTACAGTAGCTGCAATAGAACGGTTTGAAAGGAAACTTCAGATGAAGGTACAGAGAGAAGGATAGAAACCGAATGAGGGTAGTTTGGAAATTAAAGATTTGTGCCAGACTCTATCGAAAGCTTTTGATATGTCAAGGGCAACAGCAAAAGTTTCACCGAAACCCATAAAGGAGGATGACCACGATTCAGTTAGGAAAGCTAGAAGATCGCCCTTTACGGAAACCGTACTGACGATCAGATAGAAGATTGTGAGCAGATAGATGCTTAAGAATCTTCTTATTAAGTATAGATTCAAAAGCTTTAGAAAGGCAGGAAGTCAAAGCTATAGGACGGTAGTTTGAAGGATTAGAACGTTCACCCTTCTTAGGAACAGGTTGGATGTGAGCAAACTTCCAGCAAGAAGGAAAGGTGGAAGTAGATAGACAAAGATGGAAAAGTTTGACCAGGCAAGGTGCAAGCACAGAAGCACAGTTTTTGAGAACAATAGGAGGGACTCCGTCAGGACCGTAAGCCTTCCGAGGATCTAGGCCAGAAAGGGCAAAGAAAACATCATTCCGAAGGATCTTAATGACAGGCATAATATAGTCAGAGGGTGGAGGAGAAGGAGGAACAAGCCAGAGTGGAATTTTTAGCAAATGTTTGAGCGAAGAGTTCAGCTTTAGAAGTAGATGAGACAGCTGTGGAGCCATCTGGGTGAAGCATAGGAGGGAAAGATGAAGAAGAAAAATTGTTAGAGTTGTTATTAGCTAGATGCCAGAAGTCACGAGAGGAATTTGATTCAGAAAGATTTTGACATTTTCTATGAATGAAAGAATTTTTGGTAAGTTGAAGTAAAGATTTGGCATGATTATGGGCAGAAATATAAAGGGTTAGTTAAAGCACTGTAGTGAAGTGTCGCTTTAACTTGGCTGGAGCCATAGCTGTTAGAGAACTTTTTCCCACAAACAATGCACAAAGGAAGTGGACAGTTTTCTTCTCCAGTCCATGTAAAGCCAATGGCCAGATAACTGTCATTGTAAAGGCGATTTTTTTTAACATCACCCACTTTTCCTTTACTCGTACTTGGCTGTGGTATTTGTGATTCTTCGTCACTGTCCTCCTCTCCACTGACATGCTTTCTATTCAAATATTTGAACATGCTTCAGTCTTTAAAATCCGTATCAAACTAATATTAACTGGTGAGATTAATTAACACAACGTTTCACTCGGTTGCACTGCTCAAAACTGACTGAAGGAAGATGTGTGAAAGGCTGGGCTGGGGCTCGTGACACGTATGATACTCGTACGGGGTTGTGTCACCCTCCTACCCAACCCCCGTGTCGCCAAACTTGCGGAGTAGGAATGAAGGGCGTATCCCGCACCGGCAATAACACTTAATTTTTTCTTAATTCTATGCATATTATTTGCTCTCATTACTATATACATTGTACTGACTGACACGTACGAGTATGTTGGTGTCTGGAAAGTGTTTGTGACGTGTTGTTGAGTAGGAATTATGAATTATGAATTAAGATCACTGTCATTTTGTAATAGCACATAATTATTTTACGGTTTCTCACAGAACCCCTGGTGATGGTCGGCGGAACCCCGGTTGGGAATCACTGGTCACTTTAACCTATAGTATGTCTATTATTAATCTTGATTTACTTGATAAAGAGGTCATTCGTGTCAAAGTATAAGTAATATGTAACAGGGAATTAATTAAAAACTACTAACTAGTACAGGCAAATTGGAGGTCCAGCAGTGGAGCAGGTGGAGCAAAACCATTTGTTTGTGTCTGTCGTGCCTCCAACAGGGGAGACACACGGGCTAGCTCGAGCCCGTCAGAGAGATGCTTTGATGTGCAAGTGATGTGCAGTGATCAGTGGCAGCCTAGTGCAGGGCGCTAGGCTGCCGGGCAAAAAGATGAGTGGCGAGAGGCATGGCTACACTCGCCGATCCCGTTAGAGAGGAGAGTGTTCATACCGCTGGCGTGCGGCACGAGGACTGGCTCCATCCAGGAGGTCCTGACGGGGAGTGCGTGCAAGCACTCAGCAGGATACACTCTTCTTGTTGGGGGGTGCGCAGCAGTGCAGGCTGATATGTGTCGGGGATGAGGGGAAGAGTGGCCATGGGGGGACTGCCTGGCCCGCTGCCATGGGGGTTGGCTTGTTATCCTGGCCAGGAGCTCCGATAGGCAGTGACTGCTGGCTCCAACTCTAATTTTCGTAAACTTTTGTCTAAAACTCAATAATTGTAGACAACGCTCTACTAGTGAGGCCGGGCACAAAAGTGTGTAGCCTATAGATCAGCATTTCCCAACCTGGGGAAATTTCCGCCAGAGGGGAAATTTCAGGATTCCAGGGTGAAAAAAAATTTGTAAGGGAAATACGAATTATTAGCAATTAGTAACTAAATGACTGAAGTTACTACTAAAGAGAGAAACTTTTAATTTACTATTTGTGTTATAAACCAAGTAAATTTTGCGTTGGTTACTATTTGTTTATTCCGTTATTTGTGTTAAGAAGCAAATACATTTTGTTTTGGCTACTTTTTTCCTTGTCCCCATTTAGGGGGAAATCCGGATGGCTGAGCTGGTTGAAGAGGGAAACGACAGAAAAAAGGTTGGGAACCACTGCAGTGTAGATCAACCTGTGGCCAAGACACTTTACTATGCACATTGATGGATTAAGTGCCTCTGGTCATCTTAACAAGGCATTTAATTACTCATCTTGTCATGTCACCTTATCTACTACAGGTTGAAGTTCCCAAACTCGGCAACCTCGGGACCAGCACCGATCCGAGTAATGGAATTTTCCGACTTTTAGAACGTAGATATATTAAGGGGAAAAAAAGGTCAATTTTCTCAGAAATAGTTAACACATTGTTCTTCCTTTTCTTTTCACTTCCACCAGTAGGTGTTCCTGGACGTTTGGGAGCCATAATACCAATAACAGACCTGTAGAAGTACACAAAATAACAGTGTACACAACTCTACAGTCACAACACCACTGAACAATAACAACAAACAAATCGGCGGCCTAGTGTGGTGGCACCTAGCGGCCGACCCGGCAACTACGCGCCGGGTTTTGGGTGTTCTGCCTTGTTTTGGAAAATCCGGAACCATAGCCGAGTTTTGGGTGTTGCCGAGTCTTGGGATGCCGAGTTTGGGAACTTCAACCTGTACTATCCTATCCTATATATTCAAAGTTATTTCTTTACAGCACGCTTAAGCCCCTGTCACACATACATGACTCAACGGACGACCGTCGACACGACTCAAGGTCGTAACGGCTTTTTTCATCGTCTCCGACTTGTAGCGGAGTCTTAGCGCGTTCGTGAGCCGTTGGGACGAGTCGTAGCGCCTCACAATTATTTATTGCGCGCATTAAAAAATTGTGGCCGCCTCACAACTTGTCAAAAGACGTGGCACTGTCGGGAGTATCGTAGGTCAATCGTGAAGCCGTCTTAGCTTAATCGGATGCGTTGTGACGCCGTCGTAGCGTTTCGTGATGCAGTCGTCGACAAAAAAAACATAAACCGTTGGCGGTTGGCGAGGTGACAACACTGGTCGGTGGCCTTTTGAGTGTAGTACACACAAACCTCGTTTTCCCGGACTAATAGGGGGGAGCACTGGTTCGGGAACCGCAAAAGTCCGGGAATCGCAACAGTCCAGGAAATATCCTATAAAAAAATAAAAAAAAAAAGTCCGATGCCATTACCCACCCCCGGACGTTTATCCTACTCTAGTATTTACTGTCCGGCAACCGCCAATATCAACTACCCCGTCGCGGACTTTTACGTCCGCTGAGCATCTGCCACCTGGCGGGAGGCAGCAGAAAGTGTTCAATAGTCTCAGAGATGTTCCTGCACCAGGGGCAGTGGGAGTCAGGGGACTGACAGAGGCTGTGCAGGTGAACCGTGAGTGTCGTGTGCCCAAATGTAAACAATACGACCGCTGAGCATGCTGCCACCTGGCGGGAGGCGCGGACACTGACCAGGGATGACAGGAGACGCTCGGACCGCCGGACAACGTTGTCAATTTACGACCAGCACCAGGCATTTCAACGTAAAAAAAAAAAAAAAAAATCAATCAATCAATCAATCAATAAATAAATTGTCTTGGACTCTGACATATTCCCGGACCTCGGATTTTGTCCGGCAAATCCGATATCCGGGAAATCGAGGTTTGTGTGTACATGATAAAGGGGCGTGACTCTCTCTCTCTCTAAATATAACAAAATCTAATCAACAACAATAAATATTAGACTAAAAACCCTGATAATAATAATAATGATGTTAATAATAATAATAAGAGTAGTAGTAGTAGTGATATGGGTCGGTCGTGGGGGCGTCATAGTGCATTCCCCGAACTCGTCCCAGCGGCTCACGAATGCGACTTGCTACGAGTCGGCGATTTTATGAAAAAGCCGTTACAACCTTGAGTCGTGTCGCGGTCGTCCCTTGAGTCGTGTATGTGTGACAGGGGCTTTAACATTTGAGGAACAAGGCTCACGTAAACATGAGCAGAGAACCAGCATGAGACAGAACAGTGTTATGGTACGATCTTGCTTCCTTGGCACATGAAAACCCCCCCTCATACAATTGAAGGCCTCAAGCATGATTTATCGAGTGATCTAAACAGTCCATGTTGACTGGAATGGACTTTTCTGGCATTAGTCAAGTGGGGCACACACACATCCCTTACTAAGTAATCTTACACTACTTCTGTAGCCTACACACTTTGTAAGGATACAACTGCATTTTTTTCTTTCTTACTACAACTGTCTTTTATTTGTTGTGGTTTTACAGGTCTTCCTCCCACATGCATTGTGTGTTTAGTACAAGATTATTGCATAGCTACAGTCAAATGATCATAGATAACTGCACTATCGATCACTATGTAGAATATATGGGATACAATGAGTGTTTCATTTGCTGTTTATGCATTTTGTTGTATGTATTTTAGCCTAGATATTTTCTGTTGTATCAGAAACATAATCCCTCAAGCATCGTATGTCCTTCATCAAAACAAGGTTTAATTAAAAAAAATACTTAATCACTACAATGAAAAATTACCCTATATTGTCATGACATATCAAGATGCATAACTAGAATATTTGGAGTTTCATTACTATCACATTTTATATCATGGTTCATGAAATACATTGATGTAGTATTACAATACACATTCATTTATTTAAGTTAAATAAATCTATCCAAACATGAGATGAAAGCAACACAGCACCTACGGTCGGCAACTGTTTACTTTACTCTAAAATTTCCTCCTGGTGAAAAACAAATGTCAGTTTCAGTTATGAGAGGTCATAATAGCCACATACCTATGTACATAAGGGGTATTATATTTGAACAACTGTCGCTGGGAGGAGGTGGTGGAGGGTTACAGGCAAGGATAATAAAAGATCCTTTGCATCCTATCCTTGGTAGCAGGGAAGGCTATTGATCACCTCAGCAACTGGTCACTACCTAAATGTACATCCCTCAGTGAACTTATAAAAGGCTTAGTGATAAAACTTTCAGCAACACATTGTCCGAAAAAAGAATGATGTACAAAAAATCCTTGGAAATTATCCTGCCAGTCAAACTGATACAAAATTCATGCTTAGAATATAAAAGAAAATCATATATGAATGGAGTTCATCTTAAAATCTAGAGGTATCACTGGCACAGCGTGTTTATGTAGGATTAATTGCTTATTTGAGTATCTGTAGTGAGAATGTAGGGTTCTACCAGGTAATATCTGCGATCAGTGGCTTTAATATCAGGAGTGCAAATTCTTGTGGCCACCCGTCAACAAGAATGTGTCAACCTTACCTTTCAAATATGTGGATGTACATATATACCTAAACATAAGCATGCATGCAGCCTAAAACTGGTCACCGCTAATAAAAAATTTACAAGTGAACCAAATTAGTCGGCAGGTGCCTTATGAAGGGATACACAATCCTAGTTTTTTTGGTCTTTTGCTACACAATACACATCCTAATAACTCTTATTATGCTTATTTCAGGTACTCTAGGCTAAACAAACAGAGCAAAGGTATAGTTGAAGTGTATCTTTATGGTAAGGAGCTTCATGGTGAGACAGGAATTAAGGACTTTCCTTTCCTGACTGCTGGTCATCCCCACACACACATCTACCTCCAGTTTGTATTACTTAACCCCACTGTAAGACATGGTATAGGTACACATGTACTATACTCAATGTAATTCATACTCATCACTAGATATGTGATGGTCGACTATTTTTCCTATAATGACGGCTTTAAAGTATGAAAAGCCTATTTTTTGGTCCATGACAGAGCTAGTGCACTGCTGGCGAGAGAGGATTGATCGTGGCCATAGGGGAATCCCTGGGTAATTCGGCAACCTTATACCACATCTGGTTATAATAGAAACCAGCCTGCACTAGAAACTTTTGGAACCAAGCTAAGGAGAAAAACACGTCTGGCAGCCCCGCGCCACCCCCGCACCCTCCGGCAACCACCAGTCTAGCCATTCCCATCCCAAGAAAGAGGGGCTCAAAACTTGGTGGGGAATGGTGGGGGACGGAAGGACGGGCACTAGCTCATCATGGACCCAAAAATAGGCTTTTCATACTTCAAAGCCATCATTTTAGGTCCCCATTAGAGCTAATGCACAGCTATCTGCCACTCAGAGATGGGGAAAGAAGCCCCCAACCCCTGTGGGGTATAAGGCGGCAACTGCTCATTAATCAAAATCAGGACTTAAGAGTTGGTTGGTGCCCCAGGAAGCTGCCCATCAACACTCATCAAGGCTGAAGAAGGACGTGCACCTCCACCCCTAAGATACGGGGGAACCAGAATGAGGAGGGAGAATACGCCGTTCGTATTCCCGCCCCGGGAAACCAACCGTGGACTCCTACAGCAAAAGCCAAAGGGGAAAAGCAGCTACCCCACACTCCCCCCGCTAACACACGATGAAAGAAAATAACCAAGCAGTTGCTCATCATAGAGAAACGATGACCAGCGTTACGTAGTTTGAACACTTGTACATCCAACGATGGGCAGCGAATTAATAGCTAGACTGGTGACTTCCCAGCAGTCTGTGTATTCCGTGCAGTCCACCTTTGTTTACCAACAAAAGAAAACGCAATTTGCGCATGCGGAGGCGAATATTTATTAACATGACATGCTGATCAACAAAGGCATTCCCAGGCATCCTATGACAACCCGTCTTTGTTTACCAACAAAAGGGGGAGCACAAACTGCATATGCGCGGAGGCGAAAGTTTACTAACAAAGATTTATCAGCAAAAGCATTCACAGGCATCCTCCAATAACATGGATGGAGATTTACAGGAAAGATTATGATGCACATCAAAATAGATTTCTTTTGAAATTAACAAGATGCTGTATCCCATAAATTTACTCATGAATCACTGCATAAAGGCTATTTAATGGTCTTTCACTTCACTATTACAAAAGCAGAGTACATTATTCGATTCATGAATGTTTTTCCTATGAAAGAATAAAACAATATGCCCTCCCCTGCTTGAGAACACTTATCGAACATTCAGGAACACGCAACAAGATGCGTACACGGTACCGTGTTTAATGCGATCCTTCTATGTTGATCAACAAGTCTTTGTTAGTAAATATTCACCTCCGCGCATGCGCAGTTAGTTTTCTTTTGTTGGTAAACAAAGGTGGACTGCACAGAATACACAGACTGCTGGGAACGCGACAATGGCAGGTGCGGGGTGGCGCGGGGCTGCTAGGGTGTTTTTCTCCTTAGTTTGGTTCCAAAAGTTTCTAGTGCAGCCTGGTTTCTATGATAACCAGATGTGGGATAAGGTTGCCGAATTTCCAGGGATTCCCCTGGGGTCGCGTTCGATCCTCTATCGCTAGCTGTGCACTAGCTCTGGAGGGGACCTAAAATGATGTTTAGGGGTGCAACAATGTATATCTATGATGAAGTTATGCAAAGGATTTTGTTGCAGTTTCTTATCCTACATCTGAGTTGTGTACATTGTAACCTTTGTTATACTGTGCCTGTCTATATCAATCTCCTTGACTGTTATCATACATAAATACATACTAACTCAGTTATCAAAGGTACAAAAATAAATAGGCTTGCTATCACCACACTATTCTGACAACATCAATTCTTGACCAAAAAACATAAACTGGCAAATACAAAACACAGGAAAATTAAGCATGAAACATGAAAAGAAATTATGAAATGAATGCTGCAGGCCATGAAGTCTCGATGGAATAACAATTGAATAACACCCTGTAATCATGGTTTATACATAAATAAAGTATTTACATAAAAATACTCCTATAGCTGAAGATCCATGAAAATAATATTTCACATTTTATTATACTACTTCCAAATATGTATATTGCATTACTGCCAGCACATTACAAATATATTCACACTCACAAGTACACTGCTTCACTAAAAAATAGCATGCAATGACGGCATTACTTCACATTACTCATGCAGTAAAAATGTACTAATAGCAACAATGTATAAGATAATGTTTCAAGCTTTTAATATTAAATGTTAAGAATTTGCATCATAGTATATCCATTTCCACCATTTAATATGCCAAAATGAAAACTTAGTAAAACATATGCCATGAATTATGGGTGAATGTGCACATTATAAAACAAGTTTGGAAATTCCAGACTATTAATTCATATTGGAAACCATATTTAATTTGATGTAAAAATATTTGCCAAATAAAATAAAAGTACGAGGCGCATCCTTATGCAACTTTCAGTTATTGAAAATCTGAAATTCTCAAAAACTTTGAACATTTTAACCCTTTCCGCACCGCACGCGCTCGTTAGGCCTCTATACCGCTCCCGCCCGCTCACTCCCCCGCGGAGTATCCACCCACCGGTGACGTCACCACTGAACTGCACAGCATCTAGTCTATCGTCTTCAAAGATGTCAGATATGAAAGACCACCCTGCATCAACAACAGCCTCGTTGTCGGCCAATATTTCATCTTCACTATCATCATCTAGATCACTGTCCTCACTATCATCACTGTTCTCACGATCAGAGTCACCTGGCAGGTATTCTGAACCGGAAGTGGACTCTGTATCAGCTTCCATGGTGAAAAACGCACGAAATATTAGCAGATCCAAGATGGCTAAACCATGGAGACACAAAGCAGTATATCCTTGCTTGTTGGGGGCATAAGCACGACTGGCGTCCCTTGGGTAAATCTCCTTCCTATTAGTCGAGACACCGTGACGTTACGGTCTCTGATTAGCTGCTGGTGGAATGGGGCGGAGCTTCCAGTATCCCCAGTGCGACATACAGTAACATAAATACAACTCCAAGCAACAAAACCGACTTACAGTATTCCTTTGAATTAATCACGTATATGGGTACGAGACGGCTTATTTTACATATACGCTCATCCCGTGTGTGTGTACGTGACGCTGTGGAAAGGGTTAAAGCCTTGTATGAGCATGACTGAATAATCAAGGTATGAATTTATGACTCGTTTTTATATGATTCATGCCACTGCAACATCCTATTTGGCGGACCATTCCATGTGGTTTCTTTTTTGGGGAAAAATGATGATGGTAGTGATGAGGTGGAAGATATGGATACTTTATTCTGATTAAAAAAGGAGGAGCAGCATCAATCTTGGGGTGACCATTGAAATTTGGTAATCTGAATGCTGATAAATTAAATGCAATTACAACTTCTTCACAGTACTATTAAAGCTAAGTCTTCTCACAGCCCAATGAAATCTACGGCATATACACTACCTTCCTGATGATCACGATAATTATTTAATAGTACAGGGAGGTCCCGTTATACGAGCATTCGGTATACGAGAATCCGATGATACGAGATGTGTAAATTAGGGTCTATTTTCAATATACGAGATCGAAAATCCAATGATACGACATTCAAACTGGGGTGAGTAAAATTATCAAGTTAAAAATGCATGCCCTACCACTCCCTGAGCTGGACAAAGGGGGATTTGGTTGACCCCAGTGAGGCCACCCCTAGCAAGCCGTGACCTGAAGGGTAATTAAGCATATGGCGCGGCCTGACCTTTAGGGGTAATTAGCAGGTGTGGGGCCCCAACCTTGGGACTGCTACACTACCTTCTCTTGTATCACGCGGTGTCCCCTACATTACAACGTCTTTTTTGCTTGTTATGCATGTTTTATGTTTAATTAATGTGCAGTTATGTTATTTTGTGTGCTATTTTCTCTTTCAGAATGCTTTTTCTACAGAATAGGTAGTACAGTGTGGGTAATATAGACGCTGTGTGTTTGTTGTGTTTGCTATAGTTTATTTTAGCTTGAAAAACTTTTTTTTTTTTCTTTTTTTTTTTATTGATGGGGTCCTGGAACCAAACCTATATTTTACCATTAGTTATGTGTTTCGTTATACGAGATTTCGCTTTACTAGTATGCCAGGTGGAACCTAACTGCTCGTATCTTCGGGACCTCCCTGTATCTCTTTGCAAAGTTATGTTTCATAAATAATTCTAATTATGAAAGGTCAGTGTCCACGGGAACTGTATAGCTGCCACCAAAGTTATTTCTGCAGTTGGTCACATTTATGTGAGCAAGTATTTGTCAATCAATTTATTTTCATGTTCTTGTTATGCATATGCTATACTTTGAAAAATGAAGAGTGAAGAACAAATATACAAACTATAGTCACCTTAGGCTAAGCTTATCTAGATGCCACGCTCCCTGCCTTCCCCACCCTTTCTACGTGGCAGCTGATTGGTGCACTCCTCTTATTATCACTACCATACACATTATCCTCACTACACAACAGTGCGTGACCACTGGGCAGAGTAATCTTCACTACAAAGGGTGTAGTGTAAATATAGGCCAACATGCAAATGTTATCTTCACTACAAAAGAAATGTGCTACACTATGGTATTGGTGGAGAGTGTACGGTTTGTAGTGAAGATAACATGTGCACTACACACACTCCTGTTGGCCTATATTTACACAACACCCTTTGTAGTGAAGATTGCTCTGCCCAGTGGTCATGCGCTGTTGTGTAGTGAGGATATTGTGTGTGGTAGTGATGATAAGAGGAGTGCACCAATCAGCTGCCACATAGAAAAAGGGGGAAAGGCAGGGGGCATGGCCTCTTTATAAGCTTAGCCTAAGGCGACTATAGTACATAAAGTTAATAAATCTGAGGGCATCCAGAAATGTCAAAAGTAAAGGCTTATTTGAAATTATTTACAATTTCATGGAAGCCCTAGAATGTATAATGGAATCAGGATAAAAAAAAATATATGCACTTGTGAGCATATAAATAAAATTTATGTAAAACAATATGACTGAAGCCTTGTGATCAGCACCGAAAAGAATGTGAGCTGCAACATATGTGTACAAAGCTATTCAAAAACCCATTAATAACATGCCTAAAAATCAATTTGCATCAAGTCACACATCCCTGCAAGGCCTTGCATGCAACAGACAAGTCTAAGGGACTTCCATGACTGACGTGATCCTTTAAAGCTATTACACCTGCCTCTTAGTACTAAATGAACTCCCAAGGGCCTCACATTAGCAATGATAGTTATCAGAAATAATAAATATTACAGCTTATGTCTACGATCACATATTAAAACTAACTCAGGACAAGAATTTTGGCAGCTGGCTAGGAATATGAGATATGTGGAATGCAATAATTTGGGAATTCTTTTACTCAAAAAAATAAAAAATGACAAGATAGCTGCCCAATAATGCTGCCACACGGCTTACACAGATTATTAGGGCAAGTTGTTAAGGCCACAATATTATGATAAATATACTAATTCATCATTCATTTGATAATCTTTTTACAATATATTGATATCTACAATGGGAGATATGCCTAATTCATAATAATACTTACAATGTTATCACCATTTCAGGAATACCAATCTATACCTGAACTTTAATATTAACAGGGTGCATATAAAATTCGTAACATAATTAATAAATGTAGATTTCAAAATTTTAATGCATAGATTGGTTATAATAAATAACTCTTGACAATTAACATTTAGTAAATAAATAAAATTTCCTGACCCATCACAATTTTCATGACTGAACAAGGGCATCGTCCTCACTCTCCAGTCACCAAGAATGATGGTGCGTGTCAAGTAACAGCCAAGCCTCTCCAGACCCTTCAGGGAGGAAAATGAGAATATTATCCCAATCTTCAGAAGGAGCTCTGACTCCCCTTCTGTGAACACTATAACAATAATAGTCTTCAGCACCTTTGCTTCATTCTCTTCTCCCCCTTCCACACGTACATAATACTGCACATGTCATAAAGACATGATTGACCTTAAGAAATGCTTGAAACTTAAAATAATTTACTTTCCTTAAACAATATGAAAAAGAACAATACAAATGATGTCCGACTTTGCACCTTGAAATAATTGTCAGCTTACAGACTGCATGGTTCTGAAGCAGAATTATTGGTGGCAGAGTGAACATATAGACCAATAGGACATCAGGTTATGTTCCACCTAAATGCTGTATCAAATTACATATTTGATAAAATGTTGCTGCACTTAATGGAGTAAAACATTCAACACAAATACTACAAGTAGCATTCTGCAACTAAGACTATGTAAAGAACTGACCCTCCAACAGTTACGTTGTGTGCATGACAGGCGCAGCTTCAACCATCTGAACCTATAATCATAACCTGCACTAAAAAGTAATAATGATATAAATAATTGATATTTCAAAATAAATATAAAATCAGAGGTGCATTGTTCTCAGCCTGTCAAGCAGGTGTTATTGTGCTTATGTCCTCTCTATAGTAAAGGGGTTCCTGTGTTTCCACCTAATGTGAAGCACACCTATATTCCTTCAGAACTTCTAGTTACCATGAGACACTTAGTGTGGTGTTCAAATGAAAATAATCAATTGCATGTTGTGACTATTAACATAACTTAAATGCGTTCTATACTCAGCAAGTGCTAAAATTATCCACATGAAGATAAAAATTTCTCTCCTACACCTAGACAAAAAGAAATCAAATTTTTGTAAAGCTTTGTATTGTCACGTGACTAGAGATTGATGTCCTAACAAGATACACACTTCATTAATGTTAACCCTTATGCCTATTGTTCAAATATTTCTTGCACACATATAACTTTAGTCCATTTGTTTGAAAAAAATAAATGAACATCTCAAAAAAAACACAATCAGCCACTTCTACTTTTGTCCATGTAGCCACTGACAGGATGCAGATCAAGCCTTCTTTTCCTTAGGCGGTAGGGATTGACCTGGGTTCATTAAAGCCTTACAAATGCAGGAGAGACCATCCATTGCTGGATATCTGTGAGCCTTCCAGGAGGAACTGCTGGACATCGGCGTCCTCCACTCGCCGCAGAGGAAACTCAATCTGTCAAGGATTGATGGTTAAATGGTGACCGGTATCTGAGATCTTGATTTTTCTTAAGAATGACTGGGACCTGTTTGCAGTGATGTACCAATATGCTTTCCAAAGACTACTCTATACTGGACTTGCTACTCATTTTGGGCTATTTCCAGTGGAGGCCAGTTTTGAGATTCCTGCCATTTTCGAACATCACTCCCTTTTCCCTTCCTATGGTTTATCAGTATATATGATATACCGTTATCTTCGTAAATGTTTGTTCTATAATATTATCAAATAAAAAACAGTAAAATGCAATAAAGAAATGCCATTATGAGAGTTAAGAAATATGCATGAACTTAATATTCACTTGAACTCATCGCCATTTAATATTTTGCGAGAAAACATTTTAGATGCTAGCGATAGAAAGAAGCGGATTTTCATTAGCTTTCCATTGCTATATTTTCGTTTTCGATTAAATAATCATAACCATGCATAAATTAGCGTTAACTAAAAAAATAACATCATCTATCGGGATAATTACCCGATGGATGATGTTATTTATTTAGTTAACGCTAATTTATGCATGGTTCTAATTCATTTATCAGAAAATGAAATATAGCAATGGAAAGCTAATTAAATTCCGCTTCTATTGATATGTTGCATGTAAAAAGTCTTCACGCAAAATATCAAATTGCGATGAGTTTAAGTGAATATAAGTTCATGCATATTTCTTCAGAGTCTCATAATGGAATTTCTTTAGTGTATTTTACAGTTTTTTATTTGATAATATTATAGAACAAACATTCACGAAGATAACAGTGTATCATTTATACTGATATGCCATAGTCTACTGTATTCATGGAACACTTTTTTACTTGCCGATACGATTGATGATGTTATTTTTTTAGTTAACGCTAATTTAGGCATGGTGGTAATTCATTTATCAGAAAACTAAATATATCAATGGAAAGCTAATGAAAATCCGCTTCTTTCTAACCCTAGCATCTAAAATGTTTTCTCGCAAAATATTAAATGGCGAAGAGTTTAAGTATATATTGAGGTCATGCATATTTCTTCACTCTCTCATAATGGCATTTCTTTAGTGTATTTTACTGTTTTTTATTTGATAATATTATAGAACAAACAGTTACGAAGATAACGGTATATCATATATACTGATAAACCTTAGGAAGGGAAATAGGGGTGATGTTAAAAAATGGCAGGAATCGCAAAACTGGCCTCCACTGGTCATGGGTGGGTTGGCGCGGGGCACGAGTACCAAGTCCAGTATAGAGTAGTCTTTGTGCTTCCTAATGTTAATAATCAGTATCTCTGCAAAACAGTCCTCTCTTCCCTCTGCATATTATCCACAGACACCATTGCAGCAGCCCTCTTTTCCCCTCCTTATATTATCCAAGTTATTTTTCTGCTCATAATCTCTCATCATGTCCCTTAAGTGTCTATAATATGCAGTTATAAAGATCCTGATCTCTGCCACTGCATGAACCAACTACGCAAGTGTAGGATCATCAGTAATAGAACAACAATGTTATGGTAAATTGCATCTTTTATATTCTTATCAAATATGATATTTTCGGAACACTGTTGGACTGAAGGATAAAATCATTGGAATTGATCTGTGAACACAACATCCGTGTGTGTGTGTGTGTGTGTGTGCGTGTGCGTGTGCGTGTGCGTGTGTGCGCGTGTGCGCGTGTGTGCGTGCGTGCGTGCGTGCGTGCGTGCGTGTGTGTGTGTGTGCGCGCATGGGTGTGGGTGTGCGTGTGGGCGCGTGTGCGTGCGGGCGCGCTGGTATGCCAGGTAGAAAATTTTGTTTACTTTATCAGTTTATAGTGGTGTACTACAACCTTCCTGCCAATATAAGTGTCACACCTTGTTCTCAGCACACATCAGACACCCACTCCATGACCAAATGCCACTCTTAAGTAACTATAATGTTTCATTAATTTAAGGTTATTTACGTGTTCAATTTCCTTTATGGCTCTGTGCTTCAATTTCCTTACATTTACTCAGACTTTACTGTCAAAACATCTTCTGTACCTAAACATTCACTCTCATCTTATTCTTCTATTGAAGGTCTGTTCTACATAGCCTTACCATTCTAAATCCAGCTTACTTCTCACTAACCTTGTAATTTCTTGTACTCTTCCAATTAAGATTTTACCCTACACTTTGTAAGGTATGCTCAACAAGCTGCCATATTTTGGTACCCAAAAAACATCTTAGCACACACTATAGGTGAGTGTTGAGACCGTATTTTCATTTTTTTCAAAATCTAGTAGGTATAAAATGGGATGAATCTTACATGTCTCAGCACCTTAGATACCTGAAAATACGGTAATTCCTCTATAACTACTACAATATTTTTTATCTCATTTTCCCTTATAAATTAGGACTATTGTGACATGTTTCATCTTCACTAGTCCTTCCTGCAAAGTTAAGTCATACATAGCATGAATCCAGTGACTAGGCGTGCAGATGTGGCGACCTCAGCACCTACTACACTGTGGCAGGGGCGTATCTAGAGAAAAAAGCACCTAGGGCAAGTACAGGAATTACCCCCCTAGGTGGGTGGGGGGCAAGCCTCTGCAGCTGGGTTTTTATTTGGGGGGATGCTGTAAGCCCCCCCCCCCCACCCAAATAAAATTCTAAATATGAGCAATTCTAGGAGCATTTTCAAGCCATAGTCAAAGCTATAGTACGTAAGTTATTAATTTAATTTGGCACCCCCTTTTGATTAAGAACATTTTTGAAATACATAAATGTCCTCGGTTTTCGAACATAATTCGTTCTCAAAAGTTGTTCTAAAACTAAATTGTTCTAAAACCAATACACATTTTTCCATAAGAAACAATATAGAATGGATTAACTAATAAAGACTTTTTTTTAAATTTTTTAGCTGTATTTCACGCATAAAAAAGTCTATAAACCGATTAAATACTAATCACAACACCCAATCAATAAGAATAAGTAAAACAGAAAGTCTAGTCTTCTCTGTTCCTTGTTCCTTTATTATAAAACATAGACATATAGTAAATTTTTACACTAGGACCGAAATTCCCTTTACAATTGGGACTATAATTTTTATTTACCTTAATGAATTCTAAGAAGCATTCTCTCTATGAACTTCCGTCGCAAATCACTAATTTCGGAGATATAACATGTTTGTAATAGGAAGGAGTGCAAAGGAGATATGAAAATTAAACTAACCTAACCTCCTCTTTTGACTCACTTTGGGGAGGCAGGTAGCAGAGTGGTTAGCGTCTCCGACTGGCGTTCTCGGTGACCCGAGTTCGATCCCCAACAAAAACCAAAACCTTTCTGCATAGTCGAGTGGCCTAAGAACACCCACATGCCCTGCCCATTAACTCTACCATCGATTGCGAGTGCATCAGAGGACACGGGGGGGGGCATGAGCCTCTAATCCTGCCTGCGCCACCACGGGCGAGGACCAACCATCACAGCCCTCAAGTGAACCTCCAGAGCCTACCATTCGAGCCCTGGGTCACCACTGCCTACAGGCGCTATAGGCACAAATGTAAAAAAAAAAAAAAAAAAAAAAAAACTCACTAACCTAACCTAACCTAATCCCACACTATAACCTCCTAACTAAAGCCAAATCTGCATTAAAAAAGTGTTCGCGCGCGGTAAGGGAAGAACAGAGGCGATGCAGGCCACAAGAGGAAGGAGAGTGTGGCGGACGTAAACACTCGTCTCTAGCCTCCCTATGAACAACATGTCATTATCTCCAAAAGTAATGATTTGCGACGGAAGCTCATAGAGAATCTTTCCTAGAATTGAATAAGGTAAACAGAAACCAGACTCCCAATTGTGTACCGTAGATAACACTAGTCGCCAGCTGCAATAATGTCGCCAGCCACCAAATATTACAAATTATAGCATCACTACTGATGTGTATGTGCCACTGAAGATGATGCACAGTAGTTTATATCATGACTGTATATAGTGTATAATCTACCCTGTTTCAGTGTTGTTTTATGCTTTGTATCTGCAAGTATATACGGTTTCATATTTCGCTACTAGTTTTTTTTTCGGGCGACTACGACGGCGGAAGGACACTCAGAACATAACTTAGTGTTGGTCGCCACTCTGTTGATATTTTTGTAATTTGTTCATTTATAGCCATAATATGACACAGATGAAGACACAAAATGACACTCTCCAGATAGCCCCTTCTAACCTTCCTGAAATCATGGATGTAGAAATGTAAGTATTAACGCCACCACTCGTCTGTAAATCGAAGAAAAAAAAGTTGTCCTGGCGACTTTAGTGTTATCTACGGTAGGGAGTTTTAGTCCTGGTGTAAAATAATACCGAAATAATGCACAACACAAGAAAAATCATCAAAATCAAAGAACAGTTTGTAGCGGATGTTTACTAAGTGAGGGCCGCGGCGTGACTGATGCGCACAGTTGCCGAGTAGCTTGTTTGGCTACTGAGTTATTGTACGGCAACCGGTGCAATTATGAGTTTGAAATTCTGTTCCTAAACCGATTTGTTCGAAAAGGGAGACGTTCGAAACCCGAGGTTTGACTGTATATGAACAATTCTATAAGGAGCATTTTGAACCCATATTCAAAGCTATATTTTGGTAAATAATTTGATTTGGTGCCCCCCTTTTGATTTTGAAAATTTTCGAAATATGAGCAATTCTAGGAGAATTTTGAAGCCATATTCAAAGCAATATTTTTGTAATTAATTTGTTTTGGCAACCCCCTTCAAGTGGCGCCCAGGGCACTTGCCATGCATGCCACACCCTGAATACACCACCGCACTGTGGTCTGTATCAGTGTTGCCAACTCAAACATTCATTTTTGGTCCAAATATTCCTACAGAAACCATGAAAAGTCCGTCATGAAAAGTATGTGTCCCTACGTACAATACCAATATCTCCACGCCTGTCCCTACATGAAATTAAAAAAAAAATTAAACAAGAAATGCACATAACACGTTTTTTACAGTCGTGGGCGTTGCGATAAGTAAAGCGATAATGCGATAAAGCGATAATATCGCTTTAACCGAAAATTTACCGCTTATCGTTTATCGCAAGACCGGAAAAACTTATCGCTTATATTTATCGCTTTCAAATTTCCCGCGATAAATCCAGCGATAAAGTAGAAGACGAAAAACCGTTACGGCGGGAGGTTACAGGCTCATTGTTACGCGGCAAACAGATGCGGCCAGGCGCCTGGCGGCCCGCGCTTCTGTTGTCAGTTTCTTTGAATAGCCCCCCAAACTGGACGCATCTGATCTCAGCTCTGTGTTTCATTGTGCTACGATTGTGCTACTACGGCGTGCCTCAGTGAGGACAACTTTGAGTACCTGGTGTTTCTGAAGGGAAACCTCCACCTCCTCAAGCAGAAGTTCAAGGTGCCAAGGGGGGTGGATGAGGAGGATGAGGAGATGTTTTAAATTGTTGTATTTGTGTTTGTGATGTTGTGCTGTGATAGTTTTGTTAATTTGTCTTCATTAAATGTTGTTATAAAGTAATAAAATGTTAATTTCGGGTCCTTTAGTCTTTTATTAAGTAATATATGGTGTTTTAAGTGTAAAAAAGAGGTTTTTAAATGCATAAGTAGCAAAAATTGAGTATTTTTGGATTTATCGCAGGATTTATCGCTTATCGCTTTAAGGTATTTTGGAAATTTATCGCTTTATCGTTATAGGACTTAGCGGAAAAATTTATCGCTTTATCGTTATCGCTTTATCGCAAAATTTATCGCTGCCCACCACTGGTTTTTTATGTTTTTCCATGAACCTGATCTGATGTTGATACAGGGAGGTCCCGTTATACGAGCATTCGGTATACGAGAATCCGATGATACGAGATGTGTAAATTAGGGTCTATTTTCAATATACGAGATCAAAAATCCAATGATACGACATTCAAACTGGGGTGAGTAAAATTATCAAGTTAAAAATGCGTGCCCTACCACTGCCGGGCTGGACAAAGAGGGATTTGGTTGACCCCAGTGAGGTCACCCCTAGCAAGCCGTGACCTGAAGGGTAATTAAGCATATGGCGCGGCCTGACATTTAGGGGTAATTAGCAGGTGTGCGGCCCCAACCTTGGGACTGCAGTCAGGTCACACCCCTAGCAAGGCGTGACCTGAAGGGAAATTAAGCATATGGCGCGGCCTGACCTTTAGGGGTATTTAGCAGGTGTGCGGCCCCAGCCTTGGGACCGCTACACTACCTTCTCTTGTATCACGCGGCGTCCCCTACATTACAACGTCTTTTTTGCTTGTTATGCATGTTTTATGTTTAATTAATGTGCAGTTATGTTATTTTGTGTGCTATTTTCTCTTTCAGAATGCTTTTTCTACAGAATAGGTAGTACAGTGTGGGTAATATAGACGCTGTGTGTTTGTTGTGTTTGCTATAGATGATTTTAGCTTGAAAAACATCTTTTTTTTCTTCTTTTTTTTAATTGATGGGATCCTGGAACCAAACCTATATTTTATCATTAGTTATGTGTTTCGTTATACGAGATTTCGCTTTACGAGTATGCCAGGTGGAACCTAACTGCTCGTATCTTCGGGTACATGAAAACGCTAATTTACTTATCTTCAGCCATTTAGATCTGAAGCATTGTTTACTTGGGGGAGACTTGTCTTCTTTTGAGAGTTTGCCTCTTTTCTTTCTAGAGTTTTTAGGTCTACTTGCACCAGCCTTTTCCATTGTCTTATATTTTCTGAAGTCAAACTACGTAGGTAGAGTGACTGATCCCCACAAACGACTTAAAACAGCTGATGGTATGTGTAAGCTGATCCATCCCTAAATACGGCTAAATAAATATGGCTCCCTTAATACGCGTCTGATATACGTGCTTCAGTAGGTTTTCTTTCTTTTTCATCGAAGAAAAGGAAAGAGTGGAGAGACTTCATCATTGTATAAAGTAACCATTTTTTTCATATTTTCTTTTCTTTTTGTTGATTTGTTTCCTTCTTTGCTAATTTTCATATTATAATTGTTGATTGATTATAAAAAATCCCTACGCTCTTAAGAATTTTGCCTGGGCACCCGTATGTCCCTACGCCCTTAAAAAATTGTCAAAAGTCCCTACGTTTAAAGCCCGTTCACATCTTCACGACTCTCGACGGCGACCAGTCACGACTTGTTGAGTCATGCTGTGGTCTGCGCCGGTCGTCATGTGGGTTGGCGTCAGGCCCAGACCGTCGCCGCCGGGTCGTTGGAGTCATGAAGGGGCACGAGGGGGATCCCGACTGTGTGGTGTGCATGCTCTATACCAGGGGCGTGCAATCTTTTGAGGGTCCAATACATCAGCAAAAGAGGTTTCATTACAAAGACTGCAGTAGTAATTTTTTATCCAAGCTGAGATGAAAATACTGGTGCTGTGTAGCATCTATGCCCTCGCGAATTTATACTCGTCTATGGGCCTATTGGGGACGAGCCATCAGCTGTTGTAGACACCTATCAGCGCCAGAATTTTTAATTATTCTCAAAACCTGGGGCAAAGGAGTAACTAAGCTATTTTCAACACCAATTTGCAAAGAGAAGTAGACATTAATTGCAATGATAATTTAAGATAATAATAAAGACATGTTCATGTGAATAGAATTCGTGCTAACACGTGCATAATGAAGCTGTCTTTCCCATATTACAAGATATAACATTCAGTACCTAAATGTTTATTCTGCAGGTAAATATGAACAGTATGACAAAGGGCCTTCGATGTTATCATTTTTCAAGTCAACTCGACGCACCTAAAAATCAGTCTCCGTCCTATTTGTTTGTAGACATATCAAAATAAACATTTAGGTACTGACGGTTATATCTTATAATACGGGAAAGACAGCTTCATTATGCCCAAGTAAGCACGAATCGAATTATATTCATCTGAACATGTCTTTATTATTATCTTACATTATCATTGGGCCACTACACTGAATTTTATGATCCCATTAGAGCCTGTGAATCTCATTCAAATACAGGGAGGTTCCGAAGATACGAGCAGTTAGGTTCCACCTGGCATACTCGTAAAGCGAAATCTCGTATAACGAAACACATAACTAATGGTAAAATATAGGTTTGGTTCCAGGGCCCCATCAATTAAAAGAAAAGAAATGAAATAAAAAGACATGTTTTTCAAGCTAAAATAAACTATAGCAAACACAACAAACTCACACTCGCAAATATAGGGCTCTATATACCACACCACCGCACCACCACACAAAACACAGTGAATTAAGAGTGACAGCACAGTAGGACAGAGCACAAATAAGTCACAATAAGCACATTAAGTAAACCAGCAAATCACTAAAATCGGACTCACAAGGCACAATACATACAAGCAACAAAGACGTATGTACTCTTGGGGACGCCGCGTGATACACTAGACTCGAAAGGGTATGGTAGGTAAGGGACAAGGGACGGGTGCGCAGACCTCTTCCACTGCCCACAAACTCATCTCTGCGCATCTGAATCATTGTAGGGTGGGTTGGGGAGATACCGTACATATGGATGTAACGTAGAAATGCTCCCTTGGCCCTACTTATAGGTTTAGGATAGTTACCGTATAAATGTAGTAAGAGAAAAGGGGTTCGATCAGCTGAGCGGGAGAGATTTGGATGGTCGGCGCTTGGATAATTTTAGAGGTGAGTTTTGTTGTTTTTGGCATGTCCCATGTAATATTTGGCCTCCATTTCATGGTCTCTTGTGTTCATGAATATGCCAGCAGTGTGGGGGTAAGGATTAAGTATCGAAATTTGTTCAGTTGTGATGTACCAAAGGGATATAGACATTCCAGCCACACGAACCGATCCGAAATGTGGTTTACATGTGAATGGCGTCATGTGGACACTTCGTACAGTGTGGTTTTTAAATGTCGTAACATCCACAGTGTAAACAAAAAATTTAAAATTCTGGTATGGGTTATGTGTTTTCAATAATGTCAGTAGGATGCAGCAACATAATATTAGATAGTGACACCTATCACAGTAGTGATTTCATTCATCTGTTCATAATCCCTTGTGGTGTTTTTATCAGTATTTTTTCCATGCTTCCATCCATGCTGTCAAGATTTGTTTTAGCCTAATGAAACTAGGCTATAGGCCTATATCTACATTCTAAAGGTAATTCCAAGCAGTGTTAAGTTCAATCAAATTAAAATATGCCAAATATTGCATTAAATCATCTGCATTTATTATAAATAATTATTAATTTATGTTTCCCTTCTGGAAGTGCTACAGAAGCACTTCCATGATTAAGTACATTAAAGTGTAGGTTTAATGAAAGTATTAATAGGATTGCAAAATATATATTAAAAAAAAAAAATCCAGGAACTTCAAAGTCAAAATTTATTTTCACTTTTTTTTTACTTTCACTTTTTAATTGATTAAAATTGCTTGCACTATTATATGCTAATATAAATTGATTTGATTTCATCACTAGGGTCCTTTTCCCATGAAATGTGTGCCCTAATTAAAACTGTGCTTGATTTTTTTATTTTCAATTTTTTTTTTTTACTTATCGATAATATCTGTGTATGGAGCGTCCTCACCTAGGGATGGTCCGTACGTTTTTAGTTTTTTTTTTCGGGCCTATTTTTCAGTTGCTTTTATGATGTTGCCAGAGTTGTGCCTCACACATAATGGAGTCCATATCTTATATTTTGTAATGTATATCTTGTAACTATTCAAGCTTAGTGTTTTATTTACATAGGTATATATTTCTTTTGTTTCAGATCATGTCTGCTCCTGCTACGTCTCGTCGTAAATGCCTAAACAACCCTGACTCCTTCTGCTATATATGTGGTAGTTTCACCATTCCAAGTCAGAGGGCAAGCATCAGCGTATTTGTCAAACAAGCATATTTCGCATATTTTAAAGTGAAACTCGGTGATCAAGACAAGCTATGGGCCCCTCACAAAGTGTGCAAGCAGTGTGTCGAGAGATTACGGATGTGGACCAAAGGAACACGTGAAAAGTTGGCATTTGGTATCCCCATGGTTTGGCGAGAGCAAAAAGATCATTCCACAGACTGTTACTTTTGTTTAGTGAAAACATCAGGATTTAACAAGAAAAATAAAAGTAAAATAGAATATCCTAATCTACCGTCAGCTATAAGACCAATGCCTCATTCAGCTGAAATTCCAGTGCCAGTTTTCGAACAACTACCTCCTCTAGAAGATCTGAGTGATGTTGAAGAACGCAGTGACAGCAATGATGCAGATTTTGACATTCACAAGGATTCAGTTCGTAGGGGATTTGATCAGCACGAGTTGAATGATTTAGCACGTGATTTGGGCCTATCCAAAAAAGCTTCAGAAATACTAGCATCAAGACTGAACGAGAAAAACATACTTGACCAAGGAGTGAAGGTATCATACTTTCGAACCAGAGAAAGTACATTTCTGCAGTACTTTCGAAGTGCCAGGGGTTTTGTGTTTTGCCATAACATTCCTGGTTTACTGAAGGAATTAGGGCTTTCAATCTACAATCCAAATGAATGGCGATTGTTTATTGATAGCTCAAAGCGGAGCTTGAAGTGTGTCCTTCTACACAATGGCAATTTGTTTGGCGCAGTCCCTATTGGGCATTCGGTCTGTCTTCGTGAAGAATATGGAGATGTAAAGAGAGTCATTGAGTTATTGCAATATGACAAACACAATTGAATCATCTGTGTTGACCTTAAAATGGTGTCCTTCCTTCTTGGTCAACAACGTGGATACACAAAGTATCCCTGCTTCTCTGTATGTGGGATAGCAGAGCTCGAGAGAAGGATTTTGGGGTTTAGACGAATTGGCCTCCGAGATCTGATCTAAACCCGGAGATCCTAACATTGTACATGAGCCACTTGTTGACAGGAAGAAAATAATATTCCCACCTCTGCACATAAAACTAGGTCTCATGAAACAATTTGTAAAAGCATTGTCAACTGATGGCGACTGTTTGAAGTACATCATCTTGGCATTTCCTGGACTGTCAATTGAAAAAAAACAAGGCCGGTGTGTTTGATGGTCCACAAATTCGACAGCTCATCAAAGATGAACATTTCAACGGTACTATGTCAGACCTTGAAAAGAATGCTTGGCTATCATTCAAAGACGTCGCCAAGAACTTTCTTGGAAATACACGTGCAAGTAATTACACAGAAATTGTTCAGAAACTATTTGGGGAGCTACAAAGTGCTTGGTTGCAACATGAGTATTAAAGTACATTTTTTGCATAGCCATCTTGCCAACTTTCCGGGAAAATCTTGGTGCTGCTAGCGACGAGCAAGGTGAACGATTTCACCAAGATTTGAAGGTTATGGAAGAATGTTACCAGGGTAGATGGGATGTGCATATGATGGCTGACTATTGTTGGAGCATCAAACGCGATAGTCCTCAAGTTGAACACTCCAGACAAAGCTACAAACGTAAATTTTTACCTTAACCTGCACACAATTATAGCCTTATCCTTTCTAAAAACATGATAATGTTAAACAAACATTCTATTCATGCCTATTTCTTTCATTTTTCATTGTATGTTAACATTTGCAACTTTTTATAAAATAAGCACTGTTACTGTTATGTACAGTATTTTTCATATTTTTTAAGAAAACGAAAATCCTACAGTTCAAAAACTTGACGTGATAGAGAAAAACTGAGTTTTGGATTCAGCACCCAAAAATTACTTAATAACAAGTGTCAGACCTAACTCAACAAAAATTTGTTCCCCAGTGTTATCGTACAACCTTAGGTAAAATCATATAGTCAGTAAATGACTTTATAATTTTAGTAAATAACTTGTAATTTACTTAAGTAAATAACTTGGTAATTTTACTCACCCCAGTTTGAATGTCGTAGCATTGGATTTTCGATCTCGTATATTGAAAATAGACCCTAATTTACACATCTCGTATCATCGGATTCTCGTATATCGAATGCTCGTATAACGGGACCTCCCTGTATATGTTTTGTGAACTTTATAGATAATTTTTTGTACATGATTCTATATAGTTTTTTCAAATCAAAAGATTATTCAAATTCATTTAACAAATGTAACATTGGTGTCTAGGATGCAGAGAAAATGAAAATATATGCATACAATAGTAATTATTTTCTCAATAAAATCAACTCATACATACCATTCCCGATTCGGTAAACATCTCATTGAGTCAAAATAGCACGTCATATACTCGACGGTGCAGAGAAAGATTTTAAGTGGATTTTACAGCCCTCATCAAGGATAATTAAATATGATAGGTAACACCTCAAAATAAGTAGCAACTTTAAACCTTACACCCCCGCCGTACCTTACTTATTTACCACAAAATACTCCTTTATAAGTGATTAACCATGACGTGTGTGGTACTGTGGTTTCTGGAGGTACTGGAGAGAAGAGAGAAAGGCATTGTGACAGTGTTATTGCCGTATAACACTGTCACACAGCCATCAGCTGACGCCCTCACTCACTCAGACCAAAACAAATGAAAATGTTTTAGTATCCCAGGTGAAATAGACAAGGGAAGAGTTGACAAATCTGTTAACAAAGGAGACAAAGTTTGAAGAGGACCTGTGAAGCGATACTAAGCGTCAAAGGTCACAAGACGAATCGAGAGACAGAGATGGAAGTTTAAACAAGATAATCCCTTCACCTGCCTTGTCATACATAAAAGCATGCTAACGTGGACATAAGACGTGTACAGAGCTAGATCACTTAATGCCTTGCTCTTACTAACCAATCACTACACTAATGCTTTCCTCCCTTCTCTACGGTACCTCCAATGCCTTCCTCTCTTCTCTCCTGTCTCCTCCACTACCTCCAGCAACCACAGTACACACATCCTTGTTAATCACTTACAAAGGAGTATTTTGTGGTAAATAAGTAAGGATCGGCGGGGGGGTGAGGTCAGGTGCTACTTATTTTGAGGTGTTACTTATTTTATGCAACACCGGTTCAAAGGCCTGGCCTATGAAGAATAGGCCACCTGTAATATCAAGATCAAGATCAAGTATCGTTCGTAGGACAGAATACGTGTGGGAAAACGCCGGACTAAAGGCTTCACCGACAGCATCAGCTGGGTGACTCCCAACTCAAACTCAAGCTCAAGCTCAAGCTCCTCCTCTCCTCTACGTAGTGTTGGCCGAAGCCACCACCCCGGGAGGCGGGTCACAAACCCTTGGCTAACACCTGGTACCCATTCACTGCTGGGTGGACAGGGGCTTGGGGCATTTTCAGGATATTTTTTGGGGGGAAAAGGGAGTCTTATAAGCTGTAAAATACGGTAGGTACACCTCGCACCGGACTAAATAAGCATTTTTACAGTGTTTTCAATACCCAAGTTTCGTGCTATGCCTTGGGAAGAAAGCAAGCGTGAAACTTGGGAGGGTACTGTAATTAGAATTGAAGTAAGTCCCTGGCCACGAATTTTAGATGGTGGACAGTGAGAATAGGTGCATCTTACCTGGGAGCAGGACTGCCAAGTGTGGGCCAGTTAGCCATAGGTGCATCTTACCTGGGAGCAGGACTGCCAAGTGTGGGCCAGTGCAGCCATAGGGGCATCTTACCTGGGAGCAGGACTGCCAAGTGTGGGCCAGTGCAGCCATAGGTGCATCTTACCTGGGAGCAGGACTGCCAAGTGTGGGCCAGTGCAGCCATAGGGGCATCTTACCTGGGAGCAGGACTGCCAAGTGTGGGCCAGTGCAGCCAGAAATTGCTGCAATTGTCCCCCAGAACGGAAGTAAAGTGCCCAGTCTCCAGAAATCTCTCCAGCTTCACTGCATTCAAACTCCTGTGAAGGAAGAAAAAATTACTCAAACCTGCTAAATTCAGTGATATTAAGGCAGGTGGTGATAATGATAGATAGAAAAATAGAAAACTACACTAACAAGTTACCCATATTTTGAGCATTTTCAAATCACGAACTAACAAATCTGAAATAGAAAACTTGGCTGCATTTGTAGGGTATGAATCTGTGTGACTGAGTGTGTCAATCACATAATTTTTTTGTTTGCCTCCCTTTATTGATACCTTTATGTTACTCCAGTCTTCACACTTACTCCAATTTGCTTTCTATCATTGAAAGAATGAAATTTTCATCAGAGCCTAAGCACAATGCAAAATTGTGCTTAAAGTTTATTCTGTATTAGGGAAAATAGGAAGTACTTCTTTACGTGGTTTTAAGGCATACCTTTCTGACCGGGTGTTCCTTGAAAAATCAAAGCTATTCTCATGCATGTCACAATCACCCCATACTTGCTTTTTACAATAATTATTTCTTTTCAAAATATTTCATCCACCTTCCTTTCACAGCCTCTTTCTCTCTTTAACATTCTTCCATCCACATCTTTCATCTCGTTCCCTTCGTTTCTCTCATCTATTTCCATTTTATCCCTCATCCTTAACTTCCAATGTAATATTTTATCCTCTATACTTTTCACTCATTTGTCTTCCAAACTCTTCATCTGCTCTCCTTTTATACTCTTCGGTCACTTCTTTCACCCTCCTTTTACATTCAATTTATGTCATTGATTTTGTATTTATATTCGCTTTATGTATTATACATAACTTACTTTACGTAAGCATACCCTTAACTTCTATCTTTCCTACATACCCTACTGATGACTCTTCACTATTTATATTAAAGTTTACGATATCAAATCTCTCACTCATTATCATTATTATATTTAATCTTCCTATTCGTAAATCAAATTTTCTTAAATCAATCTAGTTTTTCTTACAGGGAAATTTTTCATAATGGTTTTATGACTCATCTGTAAATCTAATATTTACCTTTTCCTTTACCTGCTTAGACATTTTAAATCCACTCTTTCAGCTACAATCTCACCATGTGAACCCTTGACCTCAGCTAACAGTTGGTCTAGATACTCACCAACAGACAAGTAGTGGGGCATTCTCCATAGATTGAGACAGACGACAAATGCTCCAATGCACTTATTGTCAAAACTTTCACTTCTCCTGTATATCTGATGTTTTCAGTAGGTTGAGATTTGCCTTCCTCTCTTGCATTTTCCATAGTGATGTGCTGTGCTGATTGCCTCCTTTGGGGAGAGGATGGTAGTAGTGATGGTTTTTCAATGGAGCGTAGCTTTTCAGTAGCTGCTTCCACGTCGGGAAGTCTCGAAAGACTATTCTGGCGAAGATGAAGGCTTTGGCGTACCGGGGACAAGCACTTTTCTCCACTGGCTATGCGCCGGACAGGACTACCAGGAACTGAGGAGGTGCCACTGATGTGGTTAAGATAAGTCAGGGAAGAGCTTAAGGGTTTGCGCTCTTTCATATGGAAAAGGTGAATATTCTTTGGTTTGTCTGGATCTTTTTTCTCAGCAGGAAGCTGGGCCTGAGGAGGTTGTGTGCTAGGGGAGGACCCAAGAAGCTGTTGTGGGTAGTTACTTGATACGTCTTTTTCAGTGCTGAGGGTGTCAGGCTTCGGGAGTGGCCGAAGAAAAAGATCCGACTGCTGTGCCAACAGTACTCCAGACTCCAAGAGGACTATACGGCATGGCATCTGCCTCCTCTCACTGATGTCTCGTAACTGTAATTCCATTCAATGAAGAAAATGGAAAGCAGAGGTAAATATCTGTTGTGCCTCACAGTAATCTTAGTAAATCAATAATCACAACTATCTCAATGAACTTAATCAAATATTTGTATCATATCCATTTCAAGTTATTTAAAAATTCATATCTCATATATGTAGCAGTGAAGTACAATACTAGTATTTCAATAATATTTTGTTCTGGGATACGTATGAAAAACATGAATCTTGACACGTTTGATTGTATGATAAAATTATGTAATAAGGGTTTGTATAAGCAAAGTTATTCTTTTTATGAAGGCAGTGAAAATTCCTAGAGAAGCAGGTTATTGAGACTGACATTGTACAATATGATAATAATATGGTTAAAGGAGAAGGAATGGAGATTTTTTTCTCCAAATTCACAACATACGTAATAAGTATTTTTTTACAAATCACCTTAAGATTATTTTCCTTAAACAACAGGACTTCCAACCTAATTCTACATACAGAATAAATTGTCATGAACTCTGGGCCACACTGACAGTCCTAAAGTGATCCCCACAGAGACATTGGACACACCTAAAGAAATCATTTCACACGAGTATTTACTTACTCCACTGTTGATGATGGTGAGGAAGGCTTGCAGCCAAAAAGAGGCTTGGTGTTCATCAGAGGCTGCCAACATCAGAGGAGCCTCCTTCTTCCTTAGCAGCTGAAATGTGCCAATGTCATTAAGCATGGCTAGACAAATTGGGGAAGGTGTGATCAAGTACTTTTGATTTGTACTCTCCCAATAATCTTAAGGGGACCGTCCAGTCAATTTAAATTTTTCTTCTTTTTAATATTAAAAATCGCGCAAATCCACATACAGATACATCTGGCCTATGGCAACGCCCCCATAAGGTGTTTTGGCAAAATTTTGATTTTTAAAGGGGCAATTTAAAGGTCCTGTGTACACCGTGACAAGCTGCATCACGCCCACTTTTTGTTTACATCTATATTGATAGTAAAATATTAATTAAAATGTTACTATCGATTATTCTGATGCATTCTAGTGGTGTCTGGCACGTTTGTTGAGGCAGTAGTGTGGTGAGGGAGAGGGTCCACTGTCCACGTGCTCAGTCTCAGTGCTGGCCGAGGTAGTGGAGGAGACGCAGGTTGTGTCTCTCTCTCCCAGTTTTCAGCCATTTTCCTCCTTTTTTCTTTTTATTTAATATATGTCAATGAATCTAGTACAAAAGTTTTATTATACTATCCTGATTAGATGGGTGAGTTCACAGCTCACTCCAGCTTTACGTCTTTCCTGTATTTCCATTTGAAATATGCAAAAAAATCATTCAAATATTTTTCAAATATTCATATAAAAAAACAATATTCATCCAAATTTCTTGAAACTTGCATGATATGGACTTGAGGTAACACTTAAGAATATGTCACAATACAAAAATGTGTCCAATGAAAATGAAATTTTATGTGGACGGTCCCCTTAAAAAGAGAAAATACATCTCATTAGAATTAAAAGTACTTTTGATAAACAGAATGACTTCAGTGACCCTCTACTTCTGTATACATGTCAGAAGGCTGCTTAGGCAAAGCAGTTGTCAAAGGTCATAATAAACGAAATGCAACATTTATGTATTCAAAATGGTACATCAGTATCTACGCGTGAATGACACCTAACTCACTGATCTATTACAGTATTAACATTTCTGGGAACCTAGACTTGTGTTTAGGACACAAATGGTAGTATTTGACTGATGAGACAACAATTGAAATATTGTAAATGAAGCTTCTTGGAAGTGACACAAATCTAGAAATTGAAAATTGAAATGAGCGAGATACTAAGTACAGCCAACTACACTTCTAATTACCCCTTAGATATGGAGATTTTGAATACACATCTATGTATTTCCAGTATTTTATATCATAAAGGGTCAAAGGACATCGGTGTATAGATGGAGATCACAGTAATAATCATTCCTTTGAAAGGCAGATAGAAAGAAAGACTTTTAAGTTTTAATTTCTCCTTTCTGCCAAAGCCATCATCTGAAGATTCTTCATTAAAGTCTCATTCCGTGTCTTCTATTGTCTAGCTACTTACAGTCTACATTCCACTTCAAAAACTCAACATCCTTACCCTTTCTCTCCATGTGTTCATACGAACATAATTTACAAATTCTCATCACTACACTTACTCATTTCTACATCAACATCTCACATAACCATAACTCACATCTCATATACGAGGATTTACAATCTCACTCTCATATACAGGAAAAGATAATTGCCAGCAGGGATATCAACTCTCATATCTCTTCCACCTAATCCCATCTCTTACTACAGAGCTGCTTTTGCTTCATCCTCTGCAACAATCATATCATTCAAGTAACAATGCTTATTATAACACACATAGGGACTAAATCTAAGATCAATGTTTTTCTCCAACCTTGACAACATTGTTTGGTATCTGCTCTCCTCACTGGATGTAAATTGATTGATTTAATGCCTAAAAAGGTGAATGTGCCAGACACTGGATGTAAAACTGTTTACAATATTCTAATCACGTCAGTTTTGTAATCATATCACTACCAGCATTACATAAGATATCAAGTTATAATTCATAGCCACTGATAAATACATTACCATAAAACCTAATCACATTGGCCATTTTGCAGGTCTTGTCTCACATGTCTCTGCTTCATGCAGTTTTTCTTGCAAGCACACAAAACACTCTAATGAAGCCAATAGATCAATGAGTGATAGTTAAATGTAGTCACCTGTACCAGGGGAGATAGAAATCTCGAAGAGTTGTTTATAGTGTTGGAGGTGGAGTGTCTACTCTAAAGAATAGAAACAATCTGGCAAACAAACAGGTACACAGTGCACTGAATAACCATTTCAGCAGTAAGAGTAATATGTGAACAGTACCTGGAAGGCATGGGGTCGCTGGCTGGAAGAGAGACGCACACACCCAACACACTGCACCACTTCCACCATCATGTGAGGCAGCCTCTCCCGTGCATCATTGAATTGGTACAGCACTCCAGCTCTGTCAGTAGAGGAATAGAAAATGTATTGTAGAGATATATGATGTTAGATGTGAAGCTTTCACTAAAACTACAAGGCATATTTGTTTTCCATGTTACAAACAATGTAAAATGCATACATTGTAAATAAACATCAGACGTTAAAAATCTTTTTCACTATGAGAGTTGATTTGTGATAAGTATGAGACATGAAAGTATGGTGTGGAATCTAGCTAAGACTACCAAACTACAGTGGTACCTTGGCTTACGAGTTTAATTCGTTCATTGATAGAGCTCGTAACTCAATTTGCTCGTATATCAAATCAATTTTCCCCATTGAAATTAATTTAAATACCATTAATCCGTTCCAGCCACAAAAAACACACCCCAATTTGTTGACTGTACCTATATGACTGGACTGCACTCACCCTCCGCCATTTGCATTCGCCAGTGTTTACACTCTGTGTATCAGCTGTTGGAAACAGCTGTGGGTGGAACTGCCGCTAAACGTACTGCACTCACCCTCTGCCATTTGCATTCGCCTGTGTGAGCACAACACAACAGAGATGCTTCCACGGCGAGGTAACCACGTGAAGTGAACGAGTGAGACGCGGGATGCTGGGCGGATGTTGTGGCGTTCGCTGCGCCAACTAGCGGCGGCGTATCTGAAGCTCGCTCGTAACTCGGATTTTGGCTCGCAACTCAAAGCAAAAAATCGACCGAGCGACTGCTCGTAACTCGGAAAACTCGTAAGTTGGGGCACTCGTAAGTCAAGGTACCAGTGTACCATGTAGTGATCTTTACCTTTGATCTTGATTTTTAACCAATTATCACCACAGCTAACACACACGTATCTAAAAGCTGGTCAATTTGTTGGTAGATTTATATAATGGCTGCTCACTTGTGGCTTTCAAGGAAAAAAAAAGCCATTGCCAGACTCACTTCAGTATAAAATAAGCAGGTCTCCATGGCATCAGAAGGCCTGGAGGCTTGAACATGAGGGAGCCCTCTTTGGAGGGCCCGAGTGGGCCATACACAGAGTCACCTCCACCTAGGCTGCTGCCATCCTCCCAGTCCACCAGCCAGTAGCCCACCACTTCAGGGGACTCCTACACAAATGGCACATAAGAATTAGGTATTATTTTATTTTTAATTACTGTGTGCATCTACCTGAAGAATAAGACATAGGTTTCCACTATTTACAACTCTAAGACGTGTATGTGTGTGTAATTTACCCATGACCTGATCACATGCTGGACATGAAATCTCCAGCTATTACTCTCCAGGAAAGAGCTTGGAGCTCATAGACTGATATCTGGGTAAAGCTGTGACCTTACATACCACACAACTCATCCTCTTACTCAAGGGGGACAGCAATAACCCTTGCTTACAAGGAAAAATTCAGAGTCGTGAGTTAAGCTCGATCCTGCACGTGCCAAGTATCACACAGAGTTACCAACTCTCTCTGTGTGTGTGTGTGTGTGTGTGTGTGTGTGTGTGTGTGTGTGTGTGTGTGTGTGTGTGTGTGTGTGTGTGTGTGTGTGTGTGTGTGTGTGTGTGTGTGTGTGTATTCATCTAGTTGTATTTTACAGGGCCTGAGCATCGCTCGTATGGCCCCGTCTCCATATCAACATTTTGTATCATTCATCCTTAGTGCTTAGTGTTAGCCGAAGCCACCACCCCGGGAGGCGGGTCACAAACCCCCGGCTAACACCCGGTACCCATTCACTGCTGGGTGGACAGGGGCTCGGGTTTTAAGAAGACAGCCCGTCTGTCTTCGCTCCGCCCGGGGATCGAACCCGGGACTTCTCGGTTGTGAGCCGAGTGTGCTAACCGCTACACTACGGAGTTCCCCAATCTGGCATGTGTGTGTGTGTGTGTGTGTGTATTTGCCTAGTTGTACCATACAGGGCCTGGGCTATTATCGTGTGGTCTTGTCTCTGTATTCATATTTATCAAGTTTTCCTTAAATTGATGCAAAAAAAATTATCGCTAAACCTCTCGTTCATTCCAGGCATTTGTACTTCTTTGTGTCATTCAAACATCTTCTTTTTCTTTCTTTTTCTCAAGGTTAATTCTTCAAGGTTATTCTCTTTCCTCTTACACCCCTTCTGTGTGTGCAATCTGATTCACAAAAATAAGAATGACACTGCCAAAAATCTTCAATGAAGACGTCTTACCTGGAGACGGAGTCTTGTTCTTAGCCACCTGCCGAGACCTGGCAGTTCCCACGTAGGGTGCACCACCACCGCCGGGAGGCTCTGGTCCAGCAGAGCTCCATTCCAGCGAGAGTAGCCTCCAGCATAGGAGTAAAATTTGTTTTGCTTCTGCAACTGCAGCTCCACAGGATGAGTGTGTTCTGCCTCACTTGAGTCCTTGATAGTGCCTCCAGACCTCTGACTTGTGTTGCAGGACTCAGGCTCCTCATGCCCAGAGGTTTGACTTACATTCAGAGATGCATCACTTATGCTTGACAGTGATTGAACCATGTCTGATGAGGTGGGAGTTTCATCTGATATTGAGTTGCTCAAGTCTGAACCATGTCGACTTGAGTCTGTAGACCCAAGAATGACATCTGATGATAAATGACTGATATCATTGGATACCTGACTAGCATCAGATGATGCCCTAGTTAGTTTACCAGATGTGTGGCTTGCATCAGTGAGGGACTGACTGGAATCATTGGACATATCACTGATATCTGTCGACAACTGACTAACATCAGTTGATCCCTGACTAGAATGAGCAGATCCTGGAGTCACTGCAGGAGATTCTTCACTGCTCCCAGAAGACTCCTGACTAACATCCACAGATTTCCTAGAGTCCCATGCATTGAGGAGAGATTCCTCTAGGAGTGAATTGGAGAAATTATCAACACACTCTCTGGTGAATTCTTGCAGAAAGCCTTTCCTTCTGGAAGACTTCAAGTCTTTCTCCAATGGTGGTGCAGGCATAGCTCTTGCACCCAGTTTCCCAGAGAGGAAACGGCGACGGATGGCAAGCTCCAGGGAATTCATGAAATTGTGTGTGACATCAGGGTCTCCAACCTCTAGCTGGACACCAAAAACAGTTCCTTTGGTATTCAAATCTTTCTGCATATCTTCCTTGCTCAACACACAAACCCACTGGTCATTTGCTCCCACCTGAAAGTAAATCACTTTGAGCATACTTTTTATTCTTAAAAGTGCAAACTATATTAGAACATATGAAAATAAGGAAGCTACAAGAGGCCGTGAGACCTACACGTGGTAGTTCCTGTATATTCATGTAATCTGAGTTACTTAATTAAGCAATGCTATTATCAACTTACAACAATAGTATGGATTTCTGAATATCTCAGAGTATGGCGTGGCTTTGCCCCCCTTGGCAGTGGAGCAATTACATAAAGAGCATGAGAGGACAGAACTACTTGTACTCCAACACTTTCCCCACTGCTGTGGCCTTCCCTCAAGCTGAACATCTGTTGGAACAAAGTTGTTCTTGATTAGAATTATACAACAAGAAGTGTGAACTATCCTACAGTGATTTTATGTATGAATCCGGAGGCTTCTGGGTGCAAGCCTGGCCACAATGAAGGGAGTGGCATCTCCTGATAACCCTCTCTTCTCCAGATCAAACAAGTAAAGAAATTCAAAATTCTGTCAGGCAATTCTCCTTGGTAAATGCATGAAATACATCAAGAAAAATTTCATCTAAATTGTTGCAAGAATAACTGATATAGATATTTTCTTTCACTTGAATATAAATCTCATTTGTCTTCATCATCATCTTGTTTTACGTCAGATTTTCCCACAATGTCTTATGAGGTTAGACGGTCGATGATACGCTTCATATTCTATTAGTGGTGTTCATAATTTGAATTTGTTAGTTTGACACCTCAGATGCTCTTCCTGACAGGCAACCCCAGTTTTCAGCTGAGGGCCTAGGTGGATTGCCTACCATGGCTAACGAGCCCCACCTGCCCAGGAATATTGTCAGAGTTGTCCCTCTCCTAGGTACATTGCCTACCATAGCTAACAAACACCAGATGCCCAAAATAGATTATAGTAAAATTCTGATATTGAAACAAAAAATAAGACAAAGAGAAGGACACTGACTCCAGATTAGTGTTCAGCGTGTCCCAAAACACCTGTGGACTAATTTTGAGACGAAACATAAATTTCTAAATTTCTCCCAAAATCTGAAGGGATTTAGAATTTTGGTCATAAATCATATTTTTCTTAATAACTCTAAAACTATGAGGTTTATGATAAAGATGCCTAGAACAGTACAGATAGAGCTTGAAAGACCTTTCTTATGAGTTACAGTAAAATCTGTTTAGTTTACAAATAAATGAGATATTTCTTAATACAAAGTCAATTTCACAATATATAAATTTTCTCGGTAAGTGTAGATGTAAATGGAATTTTGATCGAAGCATTAAATTGAACTAATCAAACAAAACAACTTTGATTACCGTAAATGGCAGTGTACAAGTCGACTCTTTGAGCCTGAAAAAATCTCTTCATAACTAGGGGTCGACTTATACGGCAAGGATAAAATGCAAACCTTTACCACCGAGTGGCAAACAAGTGGATCAGCACAACGAACCATCGCTGTCCACCACTTACCGTAACTCCAGTCAGACAACTACAATATGCGCCACTTCCAAAGCAACAGCGACAACTGGAGAAGACGTTTAGCGGCAGTTCCACCCACAGCTGTTTCCAACAGCTGATACACATATTGTAAACACTGGCGAATGCAAATAGCGGAGGGCACCAGTAAGTGCAGTCCAGTCCTAGGTACTACCGCGTTTTACTATAATATACAGTATGTAGCGGTACTATCAGGGGACTAGGGTGTTTTTCAAGTGAAAACAAGAGGCGGACCTATAGTAAAGATTAATATCTCCATATAAGTGTTGTGGTGTTATGTGTTTTTGCGACAGGTTACCGTACACCGTACCGCAGCCTATCCACATTCAAGCTTTGGCCTAACAGTAGCCTACCATATTTTTGGGGCCGACTTATACGGCAAATATAGGCCTAACCCGTAATCTTGAGCTAATAATCTTGAGGTCGACTTGTACGCCTGGTCGACTTATATGCCGCCATTTACGGTATATGCATTTTTCTTTAAGACTAACAGTTACGGAGTAAAATGGCAAAAACGTGTTCGTTGACTGTCCAGACCCATTTTCAGCAGACAGAAACCAAAATAAAAAACATTTCCATCACAGCAATGTAATGAATCGTATCCTAGCCATTGAATAGCCATGAAATAGGGTTACAATAGGCTATTTTAGGTCAATTAAGTACCAGGGCAGGACAAATAAGTTAATAATTACCATTTATCTGCATCAAATTATACCGTCATATATTTCAGGGAGAATATTTTGATAAAAGGCTAATATGGCGGTAATGCTTTACTGTCCCGCCTATGATTATCATTAACAATACTCTTATGATCACTAATATGCCATAAATAAGGTATTTCAATGGTAAAACTCACCTTATTTTCCAATCAAAACAATATAAATACGTCTATATATCGGGGGTAAAAAGAAATTTGGCCGCCCAGCTGATTGATAATAAAAAAATATTGTGGTGAAATAATATCAAATTTCACAACAAGTATTTTACTATAAGTATGCACAACATATAATTAAAAAAATATATAAATCTGCTGATAATAAGATACACTTGAAAGGTGGGCGATAATCCTCTAAAATCTACCCTTTTCCTGTTTTTAGATATATTACTGAGCCAGTGTTTGAGACTTTGAATTAAGCATTTAAAGTCTATCCATCCACTCGCAGGCACTTTTCCTTTCTTCATACATTTTTGCATCTTTCTATCTACCTATATCTATGGTTCTGACACCTCGTTCCCTATCGGAACATCCCTCACGGGGTGACCATAAAGGCAGAGCCTCCATTCCTGCATCAAAACCATTAACTAATATATTCTAGGAAATTCTCACCATGTTTGCATATCTTCAAGCCCCTATGTCCTATATCATCTGCTTTATCCACATAATTCAAAGTGACTTAGATCTGAACATATACACTGTAATTATTATCTGAATAATCTTTAAAAAAAAAAAAAAAAATTCAGACTGCATTTGTGACATCTGCATCATCTTTTTCTCTAGAATATAAAAGTTATATATTTCACATCATTAATATCAAACTTGAAAAAACACTAAAAGTTCAATCATGACATTATCAAACTTCCACTCACCCTGTAAAACATTTCCCCTTCGGCAGTAAATAGGTGAGTAGTGAACCTCTGCTTGGTCAAGGGATCCACTTGAGCCCCAGCGAGTGTGAGATTAGACTGACCTTGAGCCACTTCAAGTGCAAGCTGTTTCTCCTGTAAAAACAAAAATATTCAGATAAATTGTGTCATCATTCCTCTTGATAATATATGATGCAAAAAAGCAAACACGTTATGCAATTTATAAGGTTGCTATTTCTATGTTCTGACCTCTTCCTTGAAGGCAGATGGTTCCACTTTGGCAGGTATAAAAAGACTGGGCAATCTTCTCTCTCCCTTATAGAGTTGTTTGTACAGCCGCCTGAGTTCAGCCATGTTTGTGTGGCGTGTCTTGGAGTAGCAGCTGCTTCGTTGTGGAAACCTCTGCAAGCTGGAATTTTTGCTGCCTGATTGCCATGTCTGAATGTCTGTTTGATTAAGATAGTCTTGCCTTCTTTTCGGCCTTGTGCCTGTTGCTCTTTGTGTGTCACTTGCCCTATAATCTTGGTATATCCGAGACATTAATACCTCCTTTCCAATGTTTCCATCTTCCTGGCACCCTTCCTTCAACATCTCCTGGCCTATCTTTGTCAGTTCCTCCCACCGCACTCCATCGATGATATCGCTGTGGTGAGAGAAACAACCGACCCGACTATCTGTCGTCTGAGGGGCACTCTTTTCCTTTTCACTGTCTACTACCTCCTCTGTAGCTACCTCATTGGCATTGTTGTTGTTACTGTCATCACTGTTACTGTTGTTATTGTTTTGGAAGAGACTGGTGATTGACTGGTGCAGAGGAGGATCTTCCTGGCCCTCTGGAGGAGCTCGCTCACTTAACACTGGACTGGACTGGAATGAAAATAATGAATTTATTATGATCTTTGTTGTTGTGAAGACTAACAAGCTAATAATGATCGATTAGAACTTTATAGTCTGAAACGTGCGATGCCAAAACAATAGTACTTCTTCCCCTTTTAAAACCATCATTAAATCACTAGACTTTACACATATTTTGATCCACTAAGGTACTTGAATCCTCTTACACTATTCCCCTTCATCAAGATAAGTCTGATACCATACCATGACAACAAAATTATAACACTGAATAAATAATTTGTAATAACAAACCCAAATCACTCATGCAAATGGGATAAACATTGACATTACTCTCGGGACACCTATCACAAGTGCCTGTTGAAGACATTATGACACTTTTTGTAGAAATTCATGTCCATGCCATTGGAAACTTACAAACAGGAAAAGTGTCTAACGATATACATCTAAGATGTATCTTAATTAGCGATGTACCTGCAATTATGCTTGTCTAATCTACAATTTAGATCCAATTGCAACATTGTAATATTAGTTTGCATGTTTAGGCTGTATAAATTGTTTCCATTGTTCATGAATATCTGTTTTGCATTAAACCCCGCTCCATGTGTTTAGGAAAATACCTTCTGCATTTAGGGGAAAAAAATATATTGCCACACCATAAAACATACAACCATTATACTTTTCCCCTTGATTTTATGTTCAAGCTTCAAGTAGCTCATCCTTACCCTTATTCTTTCTAAGCGTTCAAAGCACCAAACTCCTTTATGGATTGAGTCACATAATCTGTATATGAAGCATAGTGTCGACCGGGGTAACCCGGTCCTTCCAACGGACCGGTTCTATTCGGACCGCCATCTTTGCTTTGGTGTTTGTTTCTTTATAAATAAGAGTGTAACAGTTTTGAATATTCCATGTAGTAAAACAACCGTTTTAACATTTCTAGTATTAATATGAATATAAATATCGATATGTAACTGAACCCAGGAACCAAAATAAAAATTAGTAAAATGACAGCAAAAAAAAGTTGCGGCAAAGTTTGTTTACAAAATCAGCTGATTTGACGAACTTTCATGGGATTCAAATAAGAGACGGAGTACATTCTTGTAAATAAGCGTATATAGAGTGCTTTTCCTCTACTTTAACATGAACATATCAGAAATGCTCTATCTTGTCTCATTTTTGTATGATCAATGCTCAGTTTTGGTCCATATTTACCCCGGTGACAAAAACACTCGCGGGATAAATTGGACCTAGTGTAATGTACCCCACACGGCATATCACGGTGAGGATTAACTGTTTATTTGCACTTGTTTCTTTTGTTTCAGGTTGTTGCATGCTAATATGGAATTAGTTTAAGGGTGCTGGTATAAAAATTATGGGTAAATTTTTACTCAAGTACCAGAATTCTCTACACAATTGGGAGTATGATTTCTGTTTACCTTAATGGATACGGTAAAGGTGCAGTTTCAACCAATACTTCCTATAAACCAATACTCTCCTGACATAACTGGGGGGCTATACCCACCCATGCCTCCCTGCTAGTTAACTAACCTAACATGGGTATTGATTACGTAACCTAACGGTATTATTTTACATTAGGACCGAAATTCCCTACACAATTGGGAGTGTGGTTCTGTTTACCTTATTGGATTCTAGGAAACATTCTCTCTATGAGTTTCCGTCGCAAATCATTATTTTTGGAGATAATGACATGTTCATAGGGAGGCGAGAGGCAAGTGTTTACGTGCGCCTCACTCTTCTTCCTCTTGTGACCTGCATCGCCTCTGTTCTTCCCTTGCCGCGGACACTTTTTTAATGCAGATTTTACTTTAGTTTGGAGGTTATAGCTTGGGTTAGGTTAGATTAGGTTAGGTTAATAAGTCAAAAGGTGGGGTTAGGTTAATGTAATTTTCATATTTCCTATACACTCGGATCTCCTTCCTATTAAAAACATCTTATATCTCCGAAAGAAGTGCCTTGTGACGGAAGCTCATAGAAAGAATGTTTCTTAGAATCCAATATGATAAACAGAAAGCATACTCCCGAGTATGTAGAGAATTTCGGTCCTGGTGTAAAAATTTACCAACCTAACCTCACTGGGGGGGTTTCGCCCCCCATACCCCCCTTGTGCTATTTTTTATTTCCGCCAGCTGTTGTAGGGGTTAGAAATATTCTTTATGATGAAAACGAAATGTTTAGGATATTCAAAACCATCCAGTGTGTATTGGTTTAAACTGCACTTATACCATGGATTCTAAGAAACATTCTCTCTATGAGCTTCCTCCGCAAATCACTACTTTTGGAGATATAAAATATTTTTTATGTGAAGGAGAGGATATAGAAGATATGAAAATTAACTAACCTAACCCAACCTTCTGACTCACTAACCTAACCTAATCTAACCCCACGTTTTAACCTCCTAACTAAAGCCAAATCCTCATTAAAAAGTGTCATGGCAAGGTAAGAACAGACAATGCAGGTCACAAGAGGAAGAGTGAGGCGCACATAAACAATTGTCTCTCGCCTCTCTATAAACAACATGTCATATCTCCAAAAGTAATTTTTTGTGGCGGAAGCTCATAGAGAGAATGTTTCCTAGAATCCAATAAGGTAAACAGAAACCATACTCCCAATTGTGTAGGGAATTCTGGCCCTAGTGTAAAATAATACTAAATTAAGTAACAATGCCTAGAAATTATAAAAGAAAAACTAACATAGACCTAGAAAAAGAAGAAAGAACTCAAAGACTGGAACCCAAACGTGTGCGCGTTGGTCATCTTTTCCGCCTCCCCAGAGAATGTGAAGAACAGCTCACATAATGTTTGATAATGTCCATGGGCATGGTATGAAGCGTTGTTTCAGTTTTTGGAGGTTTGTCAATTTTTGAAGAAAGAAAAAGATTTTTTTATATATAGGACCAATTTACCCGAGTTAGGTCCGATTTACCCCATTTAGTGTAACAATGTGGTCCACACTTCTCAGTGTATTGCTAACAGAGCTACAATGTAAATTTGTTCAAACTTTAATGACATATAGGTAGTGACCCTCCTATGATTGTATTAAATTTTTGTTTGTTTATTGCAATAGATATGGAAACTAGATCAAAGTTTGTCAAAACCAGGACCAAATTACCCCGGTCGGCACTATATCACAGAGATGTGCAGCGGCAAAATTTTCCAGTCATCTCCGGATAAATGTTTGAGGAATACAATGATGAAAAAGAAAAGTGATGCTGAACAAAGAGCATTTAAGATCACTCCATGGTTTATATCCTCCAGACATAATGAAATATCTATTTCAATGTTTTCAATGGATATAGCCAAAGAAAGATAGCCATTTGTCCTAGCCCACTCCTTAACAATTATTTTGGTACCTTAAAGAGTCATAAGTTACTATTAATGGCAGCAAGAATGATGAAAATAAAGCCCAAATTAATGCATTAAGAAATCAACTTTAATGTCCAAAGATGTGAAATACTCACACTTAACTTGAAATATTTAAGGATGAGCAGCTTTCTGTGTAGGGGGATAACCATGAAGCTATTTATGTATATGCACAATTTCCTTCAAAACAGTGCCATCCTAAGAATGGACTTGCCTGCTCAAAGGAGGTAAAGAGGTCGTCCAAGGAGAGAGTCATGGGCAGCATCCCCTGAACCTTGAGGCTGGACAGCAGCTCCTTCAGGTCACTCAGGTCCCGGATTTCCATGCCTCTCCCTGAGCTGCTGCATAAGCTGAGTCGCCTGTAGGGACATTCATTATCAAAAGGTCTGCATTATAATACCATGAGCCATGAATCAGTTCACAATCCAAATGAGAAAATACTCTATAAAGCATGCTTTACAGTAATGGCACTAATGGCATTACAACATGAATGGCAGGAGAAAAGGCAAAAGGACCCTCAAAGGTTATCTGATAACAATAAGTAAAGCTACATTGATGTGTGCACCTTGTCCATCAAGTCCTGCAATTTTTGGGTCCTTCCTAAGGACGTGATCCTTTTTTGGGGGAGATAATCCACTGACTCTCTATCTACCACTACAAACTATACAATACATTTCACCAGGTCAGTCATCCTTACTCTCCTTCAACTGCTTCTAACCTTATCCCTTCCTTTACTCTCCCTCCTTAGGCGCGCACACACACACGCACGCACACACACACACACACACACTTAAATATGATTTCAACCTTAATACACTGAGTTCACACTTACTAAGTACCAGAGACAGCAGTCACCACAGACAACAATCAACTAATCCACAATCACTAACTGGTGTGACATCCTTTTACTCTGGACCATAATAACCTTCCTTCTTATCATATCAAGGGAATGACTCATGTATTCTTTTCCTTGACCTAGATACACAATAAACCTGTCATTTCAAATAAGCAAGTAGTTATATAATTAAAGCTGCTTTATTAAAGCAGGGAAGACTCAAAGTAAAGTAATTAGGACTAATATATTTCCCATGTACTAACTTAACTTTTCATCTCCAAATAGTTTTTTTGGCTACTAATGAACATATGATTTGATAGAAACAGTATCACTGCATCCCTCACAAGCAGACTCTGACTGCTGAATATCTTACTTGTGCATGGTTTTGTTGTTTGTCTCAGCCTCCAGAGTATCTGTGAAGGAGACCCGCTTCTCACTGTTCTTCGCAGAGGTCACATTGTGCCGATAAACAACCTTTGCTTCCACCCCAGTGAAGTCATTATCTGGTCCTCCATCCTTACATTTTGATATTCTTTTTATCTCCACACAATTTGGTTGGATGTCATTAACTAACACTGACTTCTTTCCAAAATTTTGCACCTGTACATTGTCTGTGACAAGTCTACAATAGTATTTTGAATCATCTTTGTTTCTTGCTGTATTATCTTCCTTACAATAATTATCACAGTTTTTTCCAGCCGACATAGATGCTTCAGTCCTGTCATCCAGCAGTACACTTCTCCCAGCACCGAGAGAGCCTCCAATGCACCCTTGGGACTGATGCTCCTTCTTCCTGTCTGAGGCAACAGGCGTGGAGGTGATGGGTGTGGTGCCACAAGAGGAGCTCTGTGACGAGGACCTACTCTGCCTCTTTCTTCTTGATACCTTTTGAAAGAATGGTAGTTTTCATTGAATAAACCATCTTCCCCACTGTGGAGCATAACACATCACTGTCTCAATTTTTTGACTGCCAGTCTCTCTCTCTCTCTCTCTCTCTGATATGTCATAGCTGATTAGATATTGATTATCTTACCTCCTCAAGATATATTGCAAAAAAATGGGCCTGAACTAGATAACATCACGTATTTGTATTACAAGAAACTTCTAATTGTTCTTACACAAATACATGAAACAAATATAGTGACCGAATAAGATCAAAAGTAAGAAAATGCATGCTATGTGGTGATTATCCTTGACAACTCAGATTGTCCACATGTTAATGTTCCATGGAAAATCAATGGTAAAATAGTGCAAAAATCATTTAGAAATTTTCAACATGCAAAACAGTTTAAAAAAAGTAGTGATCCACAAAGATGTACTTCAAAAAAATTTTTTAATGATTATAACTACCTATGTATAATAAAAAATAAGACTCATATTTATAAAGGAATTCTTGTGCGATCAGCAAGACTTTAAGAATATGCTGTTTAGGTTACACTATAAAAGCAGTGAAGGTTTTTCATTAAATAGTTGAAACTATCAACGAGATAGAAGGGAGGGAGGGATGCTTAACTACCTTGGGAATGTGTTCAATATGAATTGATGTATCCAAGTCCTCACACCTTGGAAAAGACACTGAAGCCTCTCCCTCAACAGAAAGCTGAAAGAAACCAGTTAAATTCCTGTACAAGCAGCCTACAAGACAAGGGCACGATAGCTTCTTTATTACTCCAATCTTATTAATGGATACCTCTGGCTACAAACACAGGCATAGTTCAGCACATCAATCTTCTTTGTCTCCCCTTTAGCCTTTTGCAGAAAGTATCATCCAGCAACTTTTGTTTAAACTTCACTGGTAATTTTCAGACAGCACAGCACATAATACAAGCCTCCTCATGCATCTGTCTGCATGTCAGTACGTGCACCTGATGTGTGTTTTCTGTAATTCCATCAAGAGGTGGAAATTACAGACATTTTCAAATTGTAGTAATCCATTACTCTCCTGTTTTGCCCCTCTCTGACGTCTCTTCAAACATTCTAGGATTCTTCCTCATACACATACAGTTTCCATCTAAATAAAATGGATTCTTCTTATCATTTCGTCCATTATTGTTCGGTGACCAGGGCTACATAACTACATCAATAAATTCTTACATCGCTGCCAGATATGCCAAGCCTTCCATATACACTAAGGTCCCACATAAAACGAGAAATTGGTCGATAAACGAGGTCGTTTTGTGTGAATTCGCTCTATGTGAAACACATAACCTATGGGAATAATTTATATTAGTCGATCGGTCCTCCCGCCCGTACATTTGTACTTGTTCACACCCATGCATACCAGAACATGGTATTATTTTACACTAGGATCGAAATTCCCTACACAATTGGGAGTATGGTTTCTGTTTACCTTATTGTATTCTAGGAAACTTTCTTTTGGACTCAAACTTTTGGAGATAATGACATGTTGTTCATAGGGAGGCGAGAGACAAGTGTTTGTTTACGTGCGGCGTGCCTCTCACACTTCTTCCTCTTGTGACCTACATCGCCTCTGTTCTTCCCTTGCCGCAGACACTTTTAATGCAGATTTGGCTTTAGTTAGAAGGTTAAAGCGTGGGATTAGATTAGGTTAGTGTTTCAAAAGCAAGTTGCCATAAATCTGGCTTAACTCTCGCTTGCGTGCCTCGCCAGAACTGTTGCTGTTGTTGTTGTTGTTTTAGGGCTGCGAGGATCTCTTGGGGAACGCTATGAGCCCTGGTGATGTCCTATGATGCTATCACAGGCGCGGTAGTAAACCTGTCTTCCTCAGGAAGGCACAGGTGAGGCGGATGACGGCGTGTTGCCGTGAGGGGTGGACGCCCGCCGCCGCCAACAGGGTGGGCAGGTCAAAGGTGGTGACATTCAAGGCGAGGAGTTGAGACTGTAGCACTACACAGTGTGAGTGGAAGCGCGGACACTGCAGCAGAAAGTGTTCAATAGTCTCCGGAACATTCATGCACCAAGGGCAGTGGGGGTCAGGGGACAGACGATGCAGGTGAGCCGTGAGTGTCGTGTGCCCCAGGCGGAGGCGGGTGAGGGTGACATCGAGGACGCGGGACTTTTATCCTTATCCACGGCTGGGGGGAAGAGTCACTGCGGTATTGGCCCATGGAGGTGATGCAGAGGGTATCGCCGAGCGTGTTATTCCAGGTGGAGCGGCAGACCCGGGAGATGAGGCGGAGAGCGGCAGAGGGAAGGGGGTTGTGTTTACATCTGTTAAGGCCATCCTGGCAGCAGAATCAGCCACCTCGTTGCCTGGGATACCAGCGTGGGAGGGAACCCACTGAAAGGCGATCTCTCAGCCCTTGATGGTAAGGAGGAGAAAGGCTCTCTGGATGCCAGAACTGGCAGGGCCCGCTCACAGCTGATAACTTGTAAACACCAACTACGACACCAAACCACAATGACGAGTGTACCTTTGAATGGAAGCCATCAATAAATTACAATAACTGACGATATTGTGAATGGATCACAACATATATCCTTCACAAGAATGTTTTTTTTGGTATTAATGGATGAGAATTTCGCGGTCGCTACCGCCGTTGCTACTCACTCACCCTTGTCACGGCTTGCGCCAGCTGGGCAAGCCGGCTTACGAAAAGTGCCTCGTGTTAACACAAAACGCAAGCTGCCACAAGCCTTCTTATGGCGGCCTGCTCACGTTCTGTACGATATTTCGGCTCTCTATATGAGAACTCCTCGGATTTGCCCTACTTTGATGGCGGAATCCAAGGTAAATATATGCTAACGCAAGGTAGTTTCACGTTGGGGGGGGCATTGTGGCAAAATTGGTCCGTTCTGCGCATCCATGCGTGACGTCATGGAAAATCGCGCCAACAGGGTTTGAATTTCTGCTGGCTAGAAAGTTCAGTCAGGCTTTGTCCGCCGACGTTGGCGGGTCGGGTCCACTCGGGTCGGGTCCACAAGATAGCATGAGTGATAAAGTCGGGGAAAGGAGGAGGAAAGACAGTCAGGGGAGGTATGAGAAGAGGAGAGAGTGGAGGGAAATATGAGGAACAGAAAACACGGCAGAGCTGTGTAGCCAAACTGTCTCCACTTATATTCCTTCCCCTGTTAGATAAATATCACAATTATTTTCTCCATATCATTGTAGTACATACCATCACTTCCAATAAAAATCATATCTTATAAATTATCATGTACCACCTACCGTAGATAACACTATAGTCGCCAGTCACTTGCCACTGCACTAATGTCGCCAGGCGCCGTATATTGTGAATTTTAGCATCACTACAGACTTTTATGTGCCATTGAAGAGGCATGCACAGTAGTTTATATTATGTACATCACACTACATGTCTTCAGTGGCACATAAAAGTCTGTAGTGATGCTAAAATTTGTAATATAATGTGCCTGGCGACATTAGTGCAGTGGCGAGTGACTGGCGACTATAGTGTTATCTACGGTAAACAATGGTTCAACTTTAGTTCTTAATTAATTACCACTACTGTTTGTACAAAGCCGAATAATAATTTACATTAGGATACGGTATAATTAATCTTGATTTTCTTTCTGTCTCTCTTTCCCCCTCCTCTCCCTCTGGATATTCCATGACGTCACATCCCCCTGGGCGGCGAGGGGGTGGTGAAACTACCTTGCGTTAGCATATATTTACCTTGGCGGAATCCTTCTATATGATCAAATTAGTTTCTAACGAAAATTTTGGAATTTTATTTATTAAAAAAATTAATAAAAAATTAAATGTTAATATTTTAGGTCGTTCACTTTATAGGGGAAACGCTTTATTCGAACACGTTTTATGCGGGACCCTATAGTCTATTTTTTTTAACAAGGTAAAAAATCCATTCTATCTTAAGGTCTCATGGTTAAAATGATGCCTATGTTTACCTGATAATATGGTTAACTATGATTAAATACAGCATAGATTTAGAAGAAGCGTAGTATTCCCTTCTCCTAGCATCAAATATCAGTCAGTAAGCAGCAAAGGGGCAGGATTTTTTGCCTTGTTAAAAAAAATTGACTATCGTGTACACTTCCATCACTCTTATCATCCTTTCCGTTCACACTACAGGCACTTCTCATGTAAATACTGTACCTAACCCACTGCTTGGATCCTAGATCTCTGACATACATTTCATACCCATCTCCAATTAGGATACATCACCACTGGCACTATTATTATAGATGTACTCTGTACTCCATTACTCTGGTAGTTATTATAATATTTTCAATCTCTGTGCTTATTTTTCCTCCTTCCATATCCTCTACTAATCCAAAGATCCTTTATAAGTCCACTCATGCCTCTTCTTTTATAATTCCATGTTTTTATAGGATTCAACCAAAGATCCTGTATAAGTCCACTCACGCCTCTTCTTTTATAATTCCATGTTTTTATAGGATTCAACCAAAGATCCTTTATAAGTCCACTCATGCCTCTTCTTTTATAATTCCATGTTTTTATAGGATTCAACCACAGATCCTTTATACGTCCACTCATGCCTCTTCTTTTATAATTCCATGTTTTTATAGGATTCAACCAAAGATCCTTTATACGTCCACTCATGCCTCTTCTTTTATAATTCCATGTTTTTATAGGATTCAACCAAAGATCCTTTATAAGTCCACTCATGCCTCTTCTTTTATAATTCCATGTTTTTATAGGATTCAACCAAAGATCCTTTATAAGTCCACTCATGCCTCTTCTTTTATAATTCCATGTTTTTATAGGATTCAACCACAGAACTTTATTGATTCACGTCTTTCATTGTTAGTCTATACAATCTAGACGTACAGTGTTCATCAGAGGTCGTACTTCTAGCAGGATTGCCGCACCGTGGTAGGGTGTACTTGACCCCCTTGCCACAGCTCTGGGGTAAAGTTAAGATCAACCATTCAGATCCAGAGAGGGGAACCCAAGAGTATAACTCATTTCCCATACATTACAACTAGGAAAATACATCTAGGTATACACACCCATACACAATGATAAAATATGGTAAATGAATGACCACAGTATGAAATTTTACACACCATGATTACAATACATTTAAGTTTATCTTCAAGCAAAAGTCAAGAAGATACGCTAAGAACTTATTGTATCACCATCAAATCAATTCTGGCCTCTTATGGCACTCACCCAACTCTCCTCAAGAGCTTCGGAGCAGGTAGTATCCAGATCAAAGGGATCCAGTAGTGAGGGGGAGGAGAGGGAGGAGCCCATGCTGGTCAAAGAAAGGCTCATCGAGTTCATACTAGTCCCAGAGGAGCTGCCAAGGCTGCCCTCGGCCTGCATCCATCCTGGCACATCCTGTCAGTGGATGCAGCATTTCATTGCATGCATATAAAGACGGTGCCCTATGTATGTCCAAGATGCCAAGATACAATAATAACTCAAAGTATGAAATATGTATCAAAGATTACAAAGACATGATAGAATGTGAGTGACATGAAAATTAGGATTTTTCGGGAAGAATTTTTCTTTTTCTTTTTTGGAAAATAAGACTATATACTGTATTGAAATGTTCAATCTAACAATGACACTTTACATGTTTAGCTCGATAATCAATGACTTGCTCAGGCAGGGAGAGGCCAGGCTAGAAAAGATTTATACATGATGCATTAAGTAATATGTCAATTAGCTGGACATAAAAAAAGGTGGATTTCAAGCAATTCATATAAAATTTTCAGGCAGGGAAACCATTGGGATATTCAGATTTGTCTGTATTTGATAAGTACATGCTTATTTTTATATTTATTTATCACTTGCTAATTGCGCACATCAAGCAATCATTTCAAGCAATTGATCAGGACATCATATGTAGGTTTCATGGATTATCATAAGACTCAGTGAGAAGCAGATCAGGAATGGTGGACTGCTTATACAATGAGAAGTATTCAAAACACCATTATCGCCAGTGGTGTCTCATAAACATATACTCATGTTATGTATGGTGATATGTGAGTATAAAATGGATGACACACAGTTTGATAGGAACACGATGGTGATGATGGGTAAATAAATGGAATGACAGGTGGATCCATCCATGTCTTACCATGGGTATAGCAAACTTGAGGTGCTCCAGGCCTGCTGTAAGCATAAGCAGCAGGTGGGCACGGTTGGGGTCCCGCAGCAACCCATGAGCCTCATAGTGGGCAGCCAGCAGCCCCGTGTGGGAGGTTAGCACGTGTAAATAGTTCTCAAGCTGCCCTTCATTGAGACACAGGCAGATCCATGACCGACCTGCTTAAAGGACACTTGTTAGAAGATGCACACTTGATGGTAAAAAGCAAAATACATAAAAAGATATTTTTTAAATGCCGTGGCGAAAAAAGAAAAAAAAAAAATATATATATATATATATATATATTATATATATATATATAATATATTATATATATATATATATATATATATATATATATATATATATATATATATATATATATATATATATATATATATATATAATATATATATATATATATACATATAACCTGTATATATATTATGTATATATTATGTATATATATTATGTATATATTATTATGTATATATATATATATATATATATATATATATATATACAGGTTCACAATCTTTTATCCCAAATTCTGAAAACCGAAAAGCTCCGAAAACCGAACATTTTTTCCAGACTATCTCTTTCCAGATAATTATCAAACAAGTGTAACATGCATTATAACTTCCATACAGGATATTTTCAGGTACTTAACATCAAATGAACCAGTATATTTTTAGGAACATCTTAAGGGGAGGAGACGGTAAAAAAAAAAAAAAATCTAGTCAGACCTCGAAATTGGGCTAATAACAGTTTAATTACCCTTGAAATGATCCCAGTTTTCTGTGAAAACGGCATGTTGCTAGCTTAATTCCTTCTATAATAAAATTGACTTTGTTTACGTTCATTTAAAGATTTTTAAATGCCCTGATGGGTGGTGCGCCACGTGTTTTGTCGCTGTTCATGATTTTGAAGCATTTTGAAGCGGTTTTTTTCACTTTTTTGGGGGTTTTGTTAGTATATCAAAGATCACCATATGGCAACACCCAGTGGGAGGATGCCTGAAACACTGAGTGATGACCTTGAGCTGAGGTTTGATGAGCTGAATACTGAATTTTTTATCCAAGATTTCTCCACTTCCTGAGCAGACTAGCAGTTATGGGGAGTCATTCAAAGCTGAAGAAGCACCAGAAGGAAAGAATGGACATTATAAACAAGAGAAAAAGGGAGAGAAAAGACAGCGTAGCCCGCCTGTCTGTGTTAGTGTGTGTTTGTATGTGTGTGTGTGTGTGTGTGTTTGTGTCTGTGTGAGTGTGTGTTTGTATGTGTGTGTGTGTGTAAGTATGTGTGTGGCTGTGTGTGTGTCTGTGTAAGTGTGTGTGTGTCTGTGTAAGTGTGTGTGTGTGTGTGTGTGTGTTTCTGTGAGCAGTGGCGTACCCAGGAAATTGAAAAGGGGGGGGGGCAAAATCTATTATATATATTATATATATATATATATATATATATATATATATATATATATATATATATATATATATATATATATATATATATATCAACTGTAGATATAGTGGTCTGTGATATATATATATATTTTATTTATTTATAATAAATATATTTTATTATTTATTTTTTGCAAAGGGGTGGGGCCGCATGTTTTTCAACACACAAGTAGCTTATACCCTGATTGATGATGATATTTATTTAGTTAATGCTAATTTATGCATGGTGCTAATTCATTTATCAGAAGACGAAATCTATCAATGGAAAGCTAATACAATTCCGCTTCTACTGATATGATCCATGTAATAAGTTGTCTCACAAAGTTTTAAGCGGCAACGAGTTCAAGTGAATTTTAAGTTCATGCATATTTCTTCAGTCTCATAATGGCCTTTATTTAGTGTGTTTTACTGTGTTTTATGTGATGATATTATAGAACAAACATTTCCAAAGATAACAGTCTATCATTTACACTGATAAATGTATTTGGTAGGGGATAAATTACTATGGAAGTAAACTTTTACCCCGAGTTCCTCTGCCAGCCTCACGGCCAGTCACTTTGTTATTGTTTATCACTTGATCATGACGTCACGTGCATACTATCTATACTAAGCTTTCACAACCGCAACCGCACTTTTGGAACGGCGGTTGCGGTTGTATATTTTTGTGCGGTTGTGGTTATTCAATCCAAAACTAGTAAGAAGTGGTAAGAAAAGATTGCACGAGGTCTGAGCAGTTGGCTATGCTGGTAAAACATGGCAACGCACGGATGGAGCACGGATTTAACAGCTTTCTGCCTCACTCCCAACTGTTCCCATACAGCTCTAACACCGTTTTATTAATCACTTTCCCACCCATAAAGGAAGAGGTCAGTAAGCGTGAGTGTACAAAGTCTATAAAGGGAAGTAATGTCACTTGTTCACTCAACCGGGGTCAGCCCCACAGGCAGTGTGTTTGGAAACGGAGCTATGTACAAACACACGCACACACACACACACCATCTATGCAAACATGTTACACAGTATTTTTTCTTTCGTCAAGCTATTTCAGGAGAGATTTTTAGGACAGCTTTAATTCAATTTCATAAATTACACTACAATTATGTATTATTGTGAAGATATTGATGAAAGCTTTACTTGCAGCTTTTGTTAATACGAAGGCGCAGCTTCGGAGAGTACCTCCCGCCCGATGGATTTCTTGCGATTGTTGGCAATAATCTGGTGATCCCCACTGGAAAGCTGGGATTTACAATTCCAACACCCGCTGTAACACTATGGCGAAGCCCATCGGAGTCACTTACCAATATGCCCCAGATTACCACATTATAATTTTACGTAACAACAGACGATTATAGTTATAGCCATGAATTATATTAAGTTATAGAGTTATTGAGTTATATTGAGAATATATCATAAGTTATAGCTAAATAGTAGAGGTCAGTCAGACAGCTTGTCTTGGGGGCGACAATAACGTCACTCCTGTTTGTAGCTAAGATTTGTAGCTAAAACCCGGAGAGCGGTGATCGGGATGCGAGGAGGGGGACAGTGACATCACTCTGTCAAGCCTTTCCCGGTGTCTGGCTGACCCCTACTACTTAGATCATGGTTATAGTTATAGTGATGTTCCCAAGTGTCTAAGGATTGCTGCTGCCATTCATTAAGATGTTATTTTATGTTCTATTCATAAAACCTGGAACATCATGGTCATCATCAATACATGAAAATTGTTCCTATGTTACATTTGTCTTCAGTATACAAGATAAAGAAGAATACATGTTATATTTTACATTGGTATATTAGTAATGTATGTATTGTGCATAGCATTTATAATTATTTTCCTTATCAGTAATTAAATATCAAATGAAGGAATAAATAATAACTGTTTTAAATAATGTTACTCCAAAAAGATAACTAAGCTCTTACCTGCCATAAAAAAAAATCTTATTTTTCTCCGACTTTCTGTTGTGCTTTACTTTTTTTTTTACCAAACTGCCTATGAAATGAAACTGTGATGGTTCTGAAATAATAAATCACTAAAAAAATTCAAATTTCTAGTCATTAACTTAGTTTGAACACTCTGATAGTTAACTTTGTCTGCACTGATTCATACAATACATTTTTTAATGTGTAACTTCTTTTTTTCTTTCATTCTACAAACAAAAGTTCGGAGCATAAAATGTTTGTCTTTTTATGCAGAATGATATTGCTCTCGTTGTAGATTTTTGTAACTTATACGGTTCTGAAGTTATTTTTTTTAATTAAAAATCGGAATTCGGCCGACATTTTCTAAGATGGCGGCTGGAGCACAATTTGGATTTGTTGGGACTTTTAATATATTCATCAGTAGGGTTCAGTTTACAAGTGTACTATGCTTTGACTTCCTGCTAATTTGGTAGGTCGATTGACTAAATTTTGCCAAAAATTCCTCCACCATATGCATACGTACTGTATGCCGAGCACACGCTCCCCCCGCAGTCCACAGCCAATCAGTGTCAGTCTCACACATGCTGCATCATACAGTACTGTATGCCGAGCGCACGCTCCCCCCGCAGTCCACAGCCAATCAGTGTCAGTCTCGCACATGCTGCATCATACAGTACTGTATGCCGAGCGCACGCTCCCCCCGCAGTCCACAGCCAATCAGTGTCAGTCTCGCACATGCTGCATCATACAGTACTGTATGCCGAGCGCACGCTGCCCCCGCAGTCCACAGCCAATCAGTGTCAGTCTCGCACATGCTGCCTCATACAGTACTGTATGCCGAGCGCACGCTGCCCCCGCAGTCCACAGCCAATCAGTGTCAGTCTCGCACATGCTGCATCATACAGTACTGTATGCCGAGCACACGCTCCCCCAGCAGTCCACAGCCAATCAGTGTCAGTCTCGCACATGCTGCATCATACAGTACTGTATGCCGAGCACACGCTCCCCCCGCAGTCCACAGCCAATCAGTGTCAGTCTCGCACATGCTGCATCATACAGTACTGTATGCCGAGCACACGCTCCCCCAGCAGTCCACAGCCAATCAGTGTCAGTCTCGCACATGCTGCATCATACAGTACTGTATGCCGAGCGCACGCTCCCCCAGCAGTCCACAGCCAATCAGTGTCAGTCTCGCACATGCTGCATCATACAGTACGCATACCACGACCTCGCTCGCTCCTATCTTGTGACTTTACCCTTCTCAGTGTTTTTAAGTACTTGTGTGACTTGGTATCCAGCTTCACTATGTCTGATCTGATGCCCAGATTTTCGCTAACGATAGTGATACAGAGTAGTGGTTAAATAGTGTACATACTACAAAGCCTCCCTCTGCTGACAAGATTATCTGCTGCATGAAAACAAGGAGTGTTGTTTTTATTTTTATTAATTGTATTTTTTATTCACGTTTATATATTGTATTGTTTGCGCATTTATTGTACTGGGGGGGGGGGGTTCCGATAAGTCAGAAAGGGTAAGAACCCCTAATGTTACGACTTATAGAGGTTTTACTGTATATACAGGAGAACCTCGTTTAACCGGCATTTAAAACAACGGCAGCCTCAAAACAACAGCACTATTCGACCAGGCTTTTTTTTTTTTTTTTCCCCACTGATAAACTCTGGAACTCTCTTCCTGTTTCTATTTTTCCACTTTCCTATGACTTACATCTTTTCAAAATAAGAGTAACAAGACACCTCCCGAACTAAATTTGCTCACCCCTCTTTTTTATTTTATTCTCTGACTGTCTTCTTTATAGGGACTGCCAACTAAGCGGCCTTTGTGTTACCCATTTTTGTTGTGCCCTTGGCCAGTTCCTTGTGATGGAAAAAAAAAAAAAAAAAAAAAAAAAAAAAAAAAAAAAAAAGGGATTTTGGGGGATTCCATAAGAGTAACTCTCAAAACAACGGCAAAATGAGTTATCCGGCATGCGCTCCCCCCCGTGGGTGCCGGATAAACGAGGTTCTCCTGTATATATATATAGTTTATTGTGGGGGGTTTTCTGCATTTTTTTTTTTTTAAGGAACTGTATACTGTAATAAAGATGTATCGGATATCCGCATCTGCATAGTTTTTAACATCTGCATCCGCGCTTGTGATTAATTAAACAATCGAATCTGCATTTGCGATGAAATTAATATCCACATATGGATCTGCATCCGTACCACACACAAAGAGGATGTGGCAGATATAGAATAAATTACAGAATTTGCAAAGTTGAAGAAATGGATGGATGCTTACTTAATTATCTACTAAAATATCCTACCTTGCATTGATTTCTTTCAATTTTACATAACAATGTGTCAAGGGCGGAATACAGAAGGGCAGGAGGAAGGGTAGACTCCAACAGTTTTAGAATGTGAGTATGTAGCCTACTGTATGCACACATACTATACAGTCACAGAGTTCTGAGACTGTGTGTTCTGTATCTTTGAGTGCAATAGAAAGTTAGCAACTTTGCTAGGAGTTGCTAGGATTTACTGTTTCTAATTCAATTCTTAGAAATATTTATTAATGCATTTTTATGCAGTTCTCATCATTACAAACAACTTTTCAAAGTAACATTGAAAGATCTCTAGGCTGGGCTAAGCCCCCAATGTTTCAAGATCCTATACACGCCCCTGGGACAGAGTTTAAGACCGTGACTATGTAGCCTACTGTATACGTATACACTCATATACAGTCAAGAGTTCTAAGACTGTGTGAGGGACAATATTTACTGTTTCAAATTTAATTCTTTAAAATATTTATTGATGCATATTTATAATAATAATAATAATAATAAAAAATTTATTCTCGCCCGGAGGCATACAGACAAAAAACAAAGCGATAAGAACAAGCAAGCCAAGGAGTGAACTTAGGTACTAGAGCAAAAACAAAAAACAAAAACAAAGTACAGGCACATTAGGGGACATAGTATCAAAGTACATAGAAAAGCATACATGGACACCTGTGCTACCCCACATTCTGCACAAACAGCAGACCCAGCCACCGCTGTTGTATAGGTCCACATACATAGGCCGAGCTCTGCCTGACAGAGGTGATGATGGAGTTCGTAGAGAGCTCCACCCTACTCCTTAAACTGAACACGGAGTGTCGACGGATCACATCCAGATTGTTCACCCCGTTCCTAGCGAAAGCCAGGGACGAGCTGCACCACATGGGCAGCCCCAGAAGCCTCTTAAGGATGTTATTGTGACAGACCATAAGGCAGTTCATAGTGGCCACCTTGTACCGCGACCACAGCATTTATGCAGTTCTCATCATTACAAACAACTTTTCTTAGTAACGTTTTCGTTGCAAATGAAAAAGAATGTATAGGTATGTAAAACCTACAAGGAGGGTTAGGTTGGATGGTTAACCTAGGTCCTATAAGGTGCTATAAGGTGCTATAAGGTCCTATAAGGTGCTATAAGGTCCTATATAGGTCTTATAGGTGAATGCTGTGTCTAATTTACCCCAAATTCCTGCACAAAAATAATCCGCATCCGTGAGGCGGATCCTCACTTGACTTGATGACTTGATGAATCCGTCATTCATCAAGCATCCGCATCCACAAAAAAATAAAAAATATCCACATCAGCATCCGCGATTTAAAAAAAATTATATCCGCATCCGCACATCCGCATTTTAAGAAATCCGATACATCTCTACTGCACTATATACCTATCAGTCCTACCACACAAACATGTACTGTAAGTTACAGTACGTACTGTACCTCTGGTGAGCGGCTTGGTGGCGTAGGGAAGGGAGGAGATCGTGCCCAGAGAGGGTCGGTCGAGGAGCGTGGCCACCACGGGCCAGTATCCTTGGCCGAGGGAGCGAAGGCCATGAAGGAGGGCGGCATCCAGACTCAGCACCAACCACCGCCCTGTGCAGGCCCTCACGCAACCAACACCACACCATTCCAGCTGAGCCTGTGGGGCGACCGTGCTACATCAGTATTCCCTACCAATATACTCGCAATTACCATTACATACAATCTTATTACCATCATACATTATATATATTATACCATTATAAAATAATAGTCTCTCTCTCTCTCTCTCTCTCTCTCTCTCTACATCTACATATTATACAAAATAATGCTTTTACAATAATTGCATCTAATTTCTTATTAGATACTATCAAAGATGTCCTCATAAGTGTTCCTACATAAATTACCTGATATCCAACATTTCTTATCATCATTATTAGTTAAACATATACTTATTCTCATGTGAAGAACTGGTGACTTGATAACAATTACTATTAATCATTATAATTGTGATATAATAATAATTATAATAATAATATTATTATTAATAATATTATTCAATATGAAGCGAGCTGTTCGTATAGGCCAGCTATTCAATTGGCGGCCCGCGGGCCAAATGCGGCCCTTGATTGGATTTTTATTGGCCCTTTGACATAACTCAGAAGAATTTAAATGAAATCTATCTATATATTTAAGTACTACTACTTAAATTTCACGAGTAGATTTTTGTCGCGACCAACTGTACCGTAGATAACACTAAAGTCGCCAGGACAACGTTTTTTTCTATATACAGACATCTGGTGGCGTTAATACTTAAATTTCTACATCCATGATTTCAGGAAAGTTAGAAGGGGCTATCTGGAGAGTCTGTGTCATTTTGTGTCTTCATCTGTGTCATATTATGGCTACAAATGAACAAATTACAAAAATATCACCAGAGTGGCGACCTACACTAAGATCACCAACTAGTGTTTATGTTCTGACTCCTGAGTCTCCTCACGCCGTCGTCATTGCGCGAAAAAAAACGGGTCGCAAAATTTGAAACCGCTTGCAGATACAAAGCATAAAACAACACTGAAACAGGGTATATTATATAGTCATGACATAAACTACTGTGTATCATCTTCAGTGGCACATAAAAATCAGTAGTGATTCGTAATATATGGCGGCTGGCGACATTAGTGCAGCTGGCGACATTAGTGTTATCTACGATAGTAATTAGCTGAATGAAACGTGACATTTTTTTTTATTCTTTCCGTGTATAGATGTTTAGATAAAAAAATATTGAAGTAAAATTAATGTATGGCCTTCCATCAATTTCAGTTTTATTATCCGGTCCTACTAATAAACTAATTGAAAACCCCTGGTTTAGGACATGGGGGAACCTAAGGGTATTAGTTACTAACACTAAGCACTAAAAAAATGCAAAATATAAATGTAGATAATATTATTATGGAGACGGGACCATACGAGTGTAGCTCAGGCCCTGTAAAATACAACTAGGTAAATACAAAGGGTTACAATTAATGGTTCTAAATCTGAATGGGGGCAGGTAACGAGTGGGGTTCCACGAGTGTCTATTTTGGGTCCATTGCTATTTTTGATTTACATCAACGACTTGGATAGTGGGATTAGTAGTGATATCAGCAACTTAGCGGATGATACTAAGGTAGGTAGGATTATTAGATAACAGTCTGATGTAAATATTTTGCAAGGAGACTTAGATCAATTAAATGAGTGGGTAGATAGATGGCAGATGGAATTTAAGATTGATAAGTGTAGTGTAATGAATGTTGGTCCCGGCCCCCTTTTTTTCCCCCGAAAATTTTTCCCGGTTTTATTTTTTTTTTTGGCCCCCTAGCCCCAAAATTTTCCAAAAAGGGCCGGGGGTATGTCTTTTTTTTTTTTTTTTTTTTTTTTTTTTTTTTTTTTTTTCCCGTTGAAATGCCTGGCCCTTTTCGTAAATTAACCACTTGCCCGGCGGTCCGGCGCTCCTGTCCCCCCCTGGCGTGCCCCTGCCTCCCCCCAGGGGCAGATGCTCGCGGTCGTTTTGTTTACATTTGGGGCAACAACATTCATGGTTCACTGCACAGCCTCCGTCAGTCACCTGACTCCCCTGCCCCGGTGAAGAAATTTCTGAGACATTGAACATTTTCTCTCCCTCCCGCCAGGGGGAGCATGCTAGCGGTCGTATTTTTTAAATTTTGGGCAAGACCCCTCACGGTTCCCCTAAACAGCCTTCGTTAGCACCTACTCCCACTGCCCTGGTGCAAGAAATTTCTGAACTATTGAAATTTTTGCTGCCCCCCCGCCAGGGGCAGCATGCTAGCGGTCGTTTTGTTTACTTTTGGGCCCCAAAACATTCATGGTTCACCTCACAGCCTCCTCATTCACCTGCCCCCCACTCCCCCTGGTGCAAGAACATTTCTGAGACTATTGAACACTTTCGCTGCTCCCCCCCGGTGGCAGCTGCTCAGGGGTCGTATTGTTTACTTTTGGGACACACACACTCACGTTCACCTGCACAGCCTTCTTTAGCCCCCTGACCCCCTCCCCCTGGTGCAGAACGTCTCTTGAGACTATTGAAGATTTTCTGCTCCCTCCTGCCAGGGGGCTGCATGCTCACGGCGTAAAAGCCCGCGGCGGGTAGTTTATATGTCGGTTTTCCGGAAGTAAATACTTAAATAGGATAAACTCCGGGGGGGGGTAATGGCATCGGACTTTTTTTTTTATTTTTTTTTTTTTTTTTTTTTTTTTTTTTTTACCTGCGATTCCCGTTCCCGCTTTTGCGGTTCCCCACCATGCTCCCCCTATTTGTCCGGGAAAACGAGGTTTTTGGTAAAATAATTTATAAAATAAAATTTTTATTAATAATTTTTCAAATTTTTCACAAAGCGAGCTGTTCGTATAGCCAGATTCAATTGGGGCCCCGGGGCCAAATGCGGCCCCTTTATTGGATTTTTTTTTGGCCCTTTGAATAACTCAGAAGAATTTAAAAGAAATCTACTATATATTTTTAAAACTACTACTTAAATTTCACGGTAGATTTTTTTTCCGGGCCAACTGTACCGTAGATAACACTAAAGTCGCCAGGGCAACGTTTTTTTTTTATATACAGACATCTGGTGGCTTTAATACTTAAATTTCTACACCTGATTTCAGGGAAAATTATTGGGGCTATCCCCGGGGAGTCTGTGTATTTTTTTCTTATCTGGACATGTAGCCTTTGGGATTGAGAAGTTAGAGTATCATGAATGGCTGTGGGTAAAGGGGCGGGCTGTGGGGAAAGGGCTACTGTCCATCCCCGGGGTGTCAAAAGGAAAGTGGGTGATGCGATCCTGCGGGGGGATGTTTTTGTGGAATGCTGAACCCACACTCTGTTTTTTGGGTTAAAAAAGTTCGTCGTAAGAGAGAATATACACCCAAAATGGACTCGTGAAAGCTTACATACAAATAGATATTTCCTGAAAGCCTACTGCGAACTTGTGTTTTTTTATGAAAAAGACGGGGGGAAATTTTAAAGTTTTTTAAAATTTTCAGTTATTTTGGGTCCATTGCTTTTTTTGTTTTAATCAAGACTTGGATGGGGGATTAGTAGTGATATCAAAAACTTAGGGGTGATACAAAAGGTAGGTAGGTTTATTAGGTAACAGTCTGATGTAAATTTTTTGGCAAGGAACTTAGTCAATTAAATGAGTGGGTAGATAGTGGCAGATGGAATTTTAAGATTGATAAGTGTAGTGTAAAAATGTTGGTGGGAAAAAAAATCCGGGTTTTAAGGTACACCATACCAATGTATCGAAAAAAATCAGAAGTGGAAAAGGGGGAGGTGGGTAAGCTGACCCCTTTTCCTAGGAATCAATGTATTGGGCTAAAAAACGAGCTAACGGGTGTTAGGATTTTTACCAGGAGTGTTAAAAGTAGAAGTGCGGGTTTTTCAAAAGCTTTTTTTGGGTCTAGTTCAGACCTCACCAAGATATGGGGTTTCAGTTTTGTTTCGTTTACAGGATGGATATTCCTTTTTTACAGTGTCCGAAAAAAAGTTTTGGGCCGCCCCCTACCCCCCCTATGTTGAGGTCCATCTGCAATCGTTTTGATTGTCTGTTCAGAAAACCTCTCCCAGCAATAATGAGTTTTTTTTTGAGTTCTTGCAGTGATCCCGGGTCTTCATATTCTCGGTCAGGGATCATCTTGGTTTGCAATCTTCTTTGGCCTTCCAAAAACGTTTACGTAAGGGAACCGTGTTATCGGGGTTCAGACTCCACGTATTTGCTACGGGGCTTTTTCAACGTGACGTCATCGTGGAGTCATTCCTGCTTGTGTGACCCTTGAAAGACGTGGGTCGGAGGGAAAAAATTGGGGGACTGAATCTTTTGGGGGGGGGTGCGTGAGCGGTGGTGCCACAATTTTTGAACATTAACGAACAAATTTTTCAATATCAAAATAAGTTTTCCCAAAGGGCCCCATTTAAAAAATTTTTTATTATCAGTGATTTGGAAACAATATTTTGTATGGAAGACTACATATGTGAAAATTTGTGTCCCGTGCTTTAAGGCGGAACAGGGGAACGCTGCTGAATATAAGCTCGACCCCCACCACTACCCCCTGTTATTTTCCAGCGTTATTTCTGTGGCTTAGTTCTAACCTCTCAGGTCCCTTAGCTCTACATTACCCCTTCCTACAGCATCACGCTACGCCACCAAAACCCTCTACAGGCCTCAAAAGGTGTAATTTTTTAGCGACTTGAAAAATACCTCATGCTGCATATTGGCAAAACCTGTGGACCCCCCTATACAGAATCCACAATTGTAACCTTTGCAATAGCGCTGTTGTCAGGGATTGTAGCGCTATATAGGTAGGGCAGGGAGTGAAGGGAGATATAGTGAAGGGAGTAATAGGTGTGTCATGGGGTACAAAAGGGAGGAACTAAGGAAAGCAAGGCGATTTTATAGTGCAATTTTTTCTGATCGAGCGAGCGGGCAGGAGTGACCAGTGAGACGAGGTAACGTCATCGTGACGTCACAGTGACGTCACGATAACAAGACGCACGTAGCAAATACGTGAAGTGTGAACCGGGCCTTAGGTGGGAGGTCCCGCGGTGCCACCACGAGACGCCTGATATTCCTCTCTCCTCGCTCTGTCCTCATTGCAGT
>JACEEZ010000796.1:305236-315236 GCA_016584305.1 Chionoecetes opilio | reverse complement strand
GAGAGAATTAGAAAAAAAATTTGGTTACTCTCTCACTCATATCTTTTTTTTTCTCTCTCTCTCTCTCTCTCTCTCTCTCTCTTTCACGGAGAGATATGAGAGTGAGTAACCAAAAACCTTTTTCTAATTCTCTCTCTCTCTCTCTCTCTCGAGAGAGAGAGAGAGAGAGAGAGAGAGAGAGAGAGAGAGAGAGAGAGAGAGAGAGAGAGAGAGAGAGAGAGAGAGAGAGAGAGAGAGAGAGAGAGAGAGAGAGAGAGAGAGAGAGAGAGAGAGAGAGAGAGAGAGAGAGAGAGAGAGAGAGAATTACCTCCGCCAACGAAGTTGGAGGGGTTATGTTTTCACCCCGATCTGTCTGTCTGTCTGTTAGTGTACAGGATTTCTCGAAAAGTTACGAATAGATTTGGACCAAACTCGGTATACCAAGTCTATTTGGTATAAGGAAGAACTGATTTAATTTTGGATGAAATCTATTGACAACTGTTGCCATGGCAACCAATTGATGAAATATTCGGGCGGAGGTATGCGCTCTACTGAGTGCCCCCCCTAGTTATAAAAGTGTTTTGGTTACTCTCTCTTCTCATATCTCTCACTCATCTCTCTCTTTCACGGAGAGAGAGAGAGAGAGAGAGAGAGAGAGAGAGAGAGAGAGAGAGAGAGAGAGAGAGAGAGAGAGAGAGAGAGAGAGAGAGAGAGAGAGAGAGAGAGAGAGCGGCCGCCGCCGCGATTTATTTAGTTAACGCTAATTTATACATGCTACTACTGCATTTATCAGAAAACGAAATATATCAATGGAAAGCTAATAAAATTCTGCTTCTATTGATATCTTCCATCTTATAAGCTGACCCACAAAGTTTTACATGACGACGAGTTTTAAGTGAATGTTTGTTAAGTGAATGTTAAGCATCATATTTCTTCAGTCTCATAATGACCTTTATTTAATGTGTTTTACTATGTTTTATGTGATAATCTTATAGAACAAACATTTCCGAAGATAACAGTATATCCTTTATACATGTATAACATGATATACTGCGGGGTAATGCCTTGAGAACTTCCCCGGGTCTTGGGTGAACGACGAGGCCCTGGCGCTAAGATGGCGCCCAGTAGCCTTTAACATAGGGCCTATGAATGGCGTTACCCTCTTTCATATAGATACCCTACACCACACAACGCCGACCCACCCAATTAACTTTTTGTTTAGCTTTTCCGGCCATTACTTTTTGCGGACACTGTAGAATCAGTGCAGAGAAGGATGACCAAAATGATTCATGGGATGCGTAAATTTAGTTATGAGAAGAGATTGAAACTATTAAATTTACACTCACTCGAGAGGCGTAGAGTAAGGGGCGATCTGATAGAAGTTTTTAAGTGGATAAAGGGATATAATATAGGCGATGTAGGAAAAGTTCTTACGGCTAGTAAGCAGGGTAGAACAAGAAGTAACGGATTCAAGCTGAAAAAGCGCATTTAAAAAGGAAATAGGGAGAAACTGGTTCACAAATAGGGTGGTGAATGATTGGAATGGACTCAGTCGACAGGTGGTCAATGCTGAGTCTATTGGGGTCTTTAAAAGGAGTCTGGATAAATTCATGGATGGGGAAGAGGTGGATATTGGTAGAGTTAAGTAACAGGAACTACCTCGTGTAGGTCTGTTTGTTTGTTTGTTTGTTTAGAGGATAATTCCTCAGAGCCGTAGTGATCTACCGCTGCAGATTAGTGTTGGCCGAAGCCACCACCCCGGGAGGTGGGTCACAAACCCCCGGCTAACACCCGGTACCCATTCACTGCTGGGTGGACAGGGGCTCGGGTTTTAAGAAAAACCACCCATCTATCTTCGCTCCGCCCGGGGATCGAACCCGGGACTTCTCGGTTGTGAGCCGAGCGTGCTAAACTACACTACGGAGTACCCTGAGGTCTCACGGCCTCTTGTAGCTTCCTTATTTTCTTATGTTCTTTCTTATGTAATACACATGACGGCGAGCTACAGTTAAGTCTTTAAAAGGAGTCTGGATAAATTCATGGATGGGGAAGAGAGGTGGATATAGGTAGAGTTAAGTAACAGGAACTCCCTCGTGTAGGTCTCACGGCCTCTTGTAGCTTCCTTATTTTCTTATGTTCTTATGTAGATAACAAGACACCCATCATTGGCGTGTAGGAGTCATGAGCGAGAAACAAAGAATAGATGTTTCGTTTCTCCACATGGCGGGCGAGATGACCTTTGGTCCCAGCTCCATGCATGACTCCTGCCCCGACCCCGCTATTCAAACAGGAAATAGTGGGTGGATGATGTTTGGTGCGTAGCCTACGCCACACTACACACACACACCTGCGTCACGAAGATCTCAATACACCAAACAACATACGTTTAAACATACAAGTAAACTGCACTCTTACTAATTAGCATTAGTCTTTAGAAACTCCTGACTATCCCGCCGGAGCTTACATATAGGTCCCCGTCCTTACTTATGCACACATACCTTCCCGACCTTCACCTCCGTTACCTTACTCCGGCACCCTTACGAAAAAAATAATAAAAAAAACGCCTTGGAGCAAGATACCCACATGGCAAACTACCACACTTTTGTAAGCATTTCTTCATGTATTAGCCTTTTAATCGGGAAAAAAACATGTGTGCCGGCACCATTCGAGTGTTTCATTATTGTTCTTCACCTATAACGCCAAGTCATGGCTAAATAGTGCCCAACCCAGCGATGACTCATCCTCAGAACATACCTCGTGACTCACCACCATCATGTCCTATGTCAGAGTATGTCTACAACAGCTGGCGGACGTAAGAGCAGCCTCCGCTGCTGCTGCCTCCCTCCCTTTGCATGCATACCCATACCATGTGCCCTCATGGTATGAATTAAGAGTGAATTAAAAAGGAGATCCGCAAATTCAGACTCTTCCCACTGTTGCACAAGTAAAGTTAAGGTTTGCTGTGCGTGGCCGTGCCTTCTTTATGAAGCTCTTTATAAGTGCCTAATCAAGAGATAGATAGGACCACCGCTAGAGCTACCGTAGATAACACTAAAGTCGCCAGGACAACGTTTATTTTCGATGTACAGACGTCTGGTGGCGGTAATACTTACATTTCTACATCCATAATTTCAGGAAAGTTAGAGGGGGCTATCTGGAGAGACTGTGTCATTTTAGGCACATCAAGAGCACATCAACAAGGCGTTTTCTGCGGGGGAGCAAGTGAAATTTCGCTTGCAATCGAAAAACTTTTGATTGCTCAAATTTCGCTTGCTGTTCAATCATCCAGGGAAGATGATTGCCCGACCCGCAAGAATTTGTTGTTGTTGTTGTTGCGGCAGCAAGCGAAATGTTTGTTTGGGCACTGTCGCGTTCGGCTGACGTAGCGGTGGTTTGTGCTTCAATAAAATGTGACAGTAGTGTACTTTAGTTAAAATCAATCACTCCTTATTTTAATATCTTATTCTATAATCTTGAATCAGGTAAGTGAGGTTGCGGCGTGTAATTAAGGATAAAATAACCGGCACATCTTTACATATTCCTATACATGCATTCAAACAGTCTTTACACACACAACACAGCGAACAGCCTCCGTCGGCCATCTTCCATCATCCTGTCCACTTGTGCATTCCTCTCTTCCAAGCTTCTGTGCTGCTTTATTGACAATACGAGCGTCACTTCTAGGTAAGAACATAGAACTGATCCAGCATAAAATCACTCGAGAAACTATGGTCCGCCGCCATGTTTTGTTTACATCTCAGCCGCCGCCCTGCCATCTCAGGAGCAAGCGACGGAAACGTTTTATGCGGGGGGAAAGTGACCGCTTGCAAGCGAAATCCCCGGCAGAAAACGCCTTTTGTGTCTTCATCTGTGTCATATTATGGCTATAAATGAACAAATTACAAAAATATTAAAGGCGAGTGGCGACGTTGGTAACGGTGCTAAGATCGCCAGCTATAAATAGTGTTTACGTTCTCCCGCCCAGCTGCTGCCTGTTGTCACCCGAAGAAAAAAAACGGGTAGCGAAATTTTAAACCGTATAGGTCTTGGAGGAAGTATGAATACTACCTCCATGGTATAGGTACCTTGCACGTGCCGTTACAGCCCTTGTTGTGGCTGCGACAGGCGCGGGAGATGCGAGCTGGAGGACCAACAAACTCCACTTGCCGCCCGTGTTTGCCAGCTTATGGTAATTTTCCCCTACCAAATATATGTTTATCAGTATAAAAGATATACTGTTAACTTCGGAAATGTTTGTTCAATAATATTATCAAATAAAAAACCGTAAAACACACTAAAGAAAGGCCATTATGAGACTCAAGAAATATGCATGAACCAGCTCCAGCTCCCATTTAATATTTTGCGAGAAAACTTTTTACATGGAGAATATCAATAGAAGCGGAATTTCATTAGTTTTCCATTGATATATTTCGTTTTCTGATAAATGAATTAGCGGCATGCATAAATGAGCGTTAACTAAATAAATAACATCACGAAATCGGGTAATTTTTCCAGATTGATGAAGTTATTCATTTAGTTAACGCTAATTTATGCATGCTGCTAATTCATTTATCAGAAAACGAAATATATCAATGGTAAGCTAATGAAATTCCGCTTCTATTGATATTCTCCATGTAAAAAGTTTTCTCGCAAAATATTAAATGGTGAAGAGTTTAACTGAATTCGTTCATGCATATTCCTTGAGTCTCATAATGGCATTTATTTAGTGTGTTTTACGGTTTTTTATTTGATAATATTATAGAACAGACATTTCCGAAGATGACAGTATACCTTTTATACTGATAAACATATATTTAGTAGGGAAAATTACCATAAGCTGGCAAACACGGGCGGCAAGTGGAGTTTGTTGGTCCTCCAGCTCAAGAAAAATTGTATTACGTCAATAAGGTTTACCTTTCCACAATCATTACCTACCCATTTTTGTTTTCATCAACAGTATTGTTGATGATGCTGTTATTATTTTTATTGTAACTATCAAAGTAGCTGTTAGTAATCGTCCAGACCCTTTTTTTTTTTTGCCAAATTTATGTTAAATTTTAAAAACACCTAATCCAAAAAAATAATGATTCCGGGCCTTTTTTTCCGTAAAAACAGACTTTTTAAAAAGCGCGGGAAAAAAATTTTCTTCCCTAAACAGGGCTACGCAGTTATTGATGACGTCACGAGAGGAACGCTCCAATTAAAAAAACACCGTCTCCTCTGGGACCTGTCGGAAAATGTTATGTTTTTGATTGTACTTCGGTGCCGACAGTGAATCTGTCGCTGTGATGTCTAGAGTACGATGTCAATCTGAGACCAAACTAAAGCCCTGCTCGCTTTAATAGGAAAACGAATCAGATTGTGATGGGAGCCCAACCCCATATGTTTGACCAGAGTCGAGGGGAGAAAGGTGTTTGCGGGGGCCTTTCTGAGGTTTAACACTACTACAACACAAAACTTCACACACACACACTACACACACACAAAAACATATACAACACACAAACACTACTACACACACACACAAAACTACCCCACCAAACACACACAAACACTACTACCCCCACACACAAAACAAAAAACTACACCAAACCCCAAAAAACTACTACAACACCACACAAACCCTTTTACCACACACACAAACACTATTACACACACACACAAAAACACTACACACACACAAACACTATACACACACAAACACTACTACAAACAACACAAACATACTACACACACACAAACACTACTACACACACACAAACACTACTACACCCAAAAAAAAATCTCCCCCCCCACACCAAACACTATACACCACAAACACAAACACTATAACACCCCACCCCACACAAACATCACACACACACAAACTACTAACACACACAAACACTATACTACACACACCAAAAACAAAACAACTACACACACAACAAAAACACTATACACCCACAAACATACTTACTACCAAAAAAACCTCTACACACACACAACCCCCAAACACTACACACACAAAAAACACACTACTACCCACACACAAAAACACATACACACACACAAAACACTAACACACACACACACACACCAAAAAACTACTACACACACACACACACACAAACCCTTTCACACACAAAAACTACTCACCACAAAACCTACTACACACCACACCAAAAACACTACTACACACAAACCCAAAAAACTACTACACACACACAAAAACCACTAACACACACACAAACACTACTACCACACACAAACCTACACACACAACACAACAAACACTACTACACACACACAAAACCTATACACACACACACAAACACTACTCACAACACAAAAAAACTACTACTCACACACACACACACACACTACTATGCACACACACACACACACACACACAAACACTACTACGCACACACACACACACAAACACTACTACACACACACACACAAACTCTATTACACACACACACAAACACTACTACACACACACACACACACACAAACACTACTACACACACACACAGCAGCGCGGGAAGAGGAGCCTTCCTTTTGTTACGTCACCGAGCCGTGGCGCATCGTTTGCCAGTTGCCAGCAGCGTTTTCGAAACTCGGGGAATTTACAGATTTTGATTGCGGATTATTAAAAAACGGCTGACTGGATGCAAAAAGTGACTACATATTGTTGATACACTCGATAATGGCTATACTCTTAACTACATCAAATCAGGAATGATGAAATGGTCTGGACGATTACTTTAACCTCGTTTGAATTAATACTATCGCGATAGAGTATCAGGTTACCTCGAAAACTTTATTTTATTTCACCTTATCCTCTACTGTCAACTTCAGGGAAACGATTCTTGCAGGTTTCTATTTACGAGGTAACGGGTCTGGTTTAAGACTGGTGGAGAGAGAGGAGGAGAGGAGAGAGGAGGGGAGAGGAGAGAGGAGAAAAGAGAGAGAAGAGAGAGAGAGAGTGTAGGTCTCACGGCTCTTGTAGCTCCCTTTTTTCTTGTTCTTCTTTTGTTCTTAGGAAGGAGAAGAGAGAGAGAGAGAGAGAGAGAGAGAGAGAGAGAGAGAGAGAGAGAGAGAGAATTAATAAATCGCAGTAGCTTTCGTCACTCACTGGTTCATTAGCCATGACAATTTTGACATCGTGCCTCGGTTCCATTGACAGCTGTCTCTGGTCTGAATATAGTTACATGAGGCAGGGCGCCAAAAGGCGGACGGGACCAGGACGACGTGCGTCCCCTGTTAAGCCTCCAGGCTGTTTTGGGCCCCTATAAGGCCCCCTAGGGGCCCCTATGAGGGCCCCTTTTAAAGCCAGAGGCTCCAAAATGCACTAAAATGATCAAAACGCAAAAAAAATAAGGGGGCTTACAAGGCGCCCCCCCCCGGACCCCCCCAAACTTGGGGTAGGCTCGCTTCGTCGCCACCCAACCCATCAAAAAGTGGGCCCATATAATTTAGTGCGGGCCATACAGGTTCTTGTGGAGGCCCCTGCATGCAGGCGCAGCTCTCTCCTTCAGTGTGTACAACTTTCATCCTTTCATCGCCCCTTTAAAGACCTTGACGGAGAATGGGCAGCGTGCAGGAAGCAGAAACCTTACGAATGGTTTCATTCCAAACTTGGTCATATCAAGTGTCCCTCCCCCTAGGGGCACACGAAGCTTTCGATTGTCTTCACTGTACATGATCTTAAATGTGATCTTTATAGTCATCATGTCAAGTTACTTGTACACACTTACTTGTATGTGCCCGAACGGTGTAAAGGTTCACCGGACACTCATTACATAGGCTTCATAAGGATATAAAGATTGCATAGGCTTCATGAGGATATTCATAGGGATAGTCACAGTGTTCCGGCTTTCAGGTTACGTTACGATGAGTCGGATGAGTGTATGAAAAGAGGGCAGAGAAAATGTGTAGTTACCAAACCATCACATTATCTCTAACACAAAATCTGTCACGCAGAGTTCCACAATACAACCTAAGAATCGCGATGTTCATAGTTAATTCATTTAACAAAGCTGGCAGGTAGTTGAATAAACAAGAAAACAAATTCATAAAAAAATAACTATTTCTACGACTGTGTGGAACAGGGTCTGTTAAGTGTCACAGCCGAGGCAGCGCGAAACAGCTGCACCTCACGCCCACTGACGCTGGAGGGGGACAAGACGTTATTACTACTATTGCCCTTAGGAGTTTCTTAAGAGGCAATGACGCATGCGTAAAGCAAAATTATATTTGGAAGAGTAAAGTGCATCTAATTTTCTTTCTATACTCACTAGTCTTATAGTCGTTCCCAGGGGCGTGCACAGGCGGATGCACGTCCATTGTAGGCCTATAGACCCACAATGGGCCCCCTCCATGACCCACATTGGGCCCCCACCATGACCCACATTGGGCCCCCCAGTGCACCCCAATTGTGGGAAATATCTTTAGCGTTGTCAAGTACAACTAGTATAATATTATGTTGCTTTTAAATATATGTGCAGTTATCATTGATAAAATATGAAAACAGTATTAGTCTGTCACTATAGTAATACAAGTACACATATTTCATCTCAAATAAAAGCAAAATCATAGACCCTTCCCTAAAAATTAAATAGCTACTCCTAGCATTATCCTCTACCGTAGATAACACTTTAGTCGCCCCCTGCCCTAATGTCGCCAGCCGCCAAATATTACGAATTATAGCATCACTACTGATTTGTATGTGCCACTGAAGATGATAGGGTTTTTTTCATGACTGTATAATCTACCCTGTTTCAGCGTTGTTTTATGCTTTGTATCTGCAAGTATATACGGAGTCAAATTTCACTACTCTTTTCTTTTCGCGCGACGACGACGCCGGAAGGACACTCAGAACATACACTAATTGGCGATCTTAGTGTAGGTCGCCACTCTGGTGATATTTTGGTAATTTGTTTATTTATAGCCATAATATGACACAGATGAGGACACAAAATGACACAAATTCTCCATATAGCCCCTTCTAACAACTTTCCTGAAATCATGGATGTAAGTATTAACGCCACCAGACGTCTGTAAATCGAAAAAATAGTTGTCCTGGCGATTTTAGTGTTATCTACGGTAGTTGGTTTTCTTTCGTTACTCCTACAGGTCTTACCTTATTTTATGCAGTATTGAATGTTGGATGTCTTATTAATACTGTGGGTAATTTATCATCTGACTGATTAATTAATACTATATTTTAAGGTAATTTACTATATAAGAGACATACTCGAGATTCATTTTTAATATTTTTCACTTTTCTCTTTGAGCATGCGATCGTTATTGATGTTGACTGTTGATACACACATAGTTAGGAAGGCGGAAATTCCCTCTTGGTTTCTTTATGTTTACAGTTCTTATTATTATTTCTTTGCATTGGTTAAAATTAGTATTAATTCATGGCCTCGTTTGGGTGGGGGGCAGGGGGGACATGTGGGGGGGTCCCTCCCACATTTTGGAGTGGGGGGGACAGGGTATCATTTGCCCCCCCCCCCCCATACACACTTTAAACGTTAAAAGTAACGTTATAGTTTTTCCATGGAATGATTTTGAGCTAAACTTTTAATAAGCAAAGATTGAAAAATAGTCTTATCTCTAGAGACTTTTACAATAAAATATTGTGCTTACATTGTGCATACATGATACATTTACCCTCACATTACAAAAATTATCCACCGGCGGCTGGGGAACTTCGCAACCCGGGCCTCCCATACAGTGCTCACAAGATAGTAAGATAGTATGTTGCTGATTGCCGCCCCCCCACCCAACGTTTGAAGACAAAACGAGGCCCCTGAGTTTTATCAACCCTGCCATATCTCGTTTACTACCTTAAGAAGGACTAATCTTTTGTCATATAACTCACTCCCTCCAAACCTATTCAACTCCCTCCTCACATCCACAACTCATCTTCACTAACTTCCTACCTCTTCCGCCCTTTCCGCCTCCCGCCCCTTTCCTCACCCCCTCCACATTCCAGTCTCTACTACCTAATACACTATTCAAAGTA
>JACEEZ010000796.1:215236-300236 GCA_016584305.1 Chionoecetes opilio | reverse complement strand
GATGCTCGAAAATCCCTCGTAAGGGACAACTTACGAGTGTATGGCTACAATAACCTTACGAGGGTGGGCTGAGGGAGATGCTCGTACCGAGCCGTCACTCCCGTACGGTTATCGGTGGCCTCTGGGTGGGGAATATAGGGATATTCTAGGGATATGTGTGGGAAAATTCTGCTAACCAATCACAGAGCAGCGCCCTTCATGACGCGGCTTTATCTAGCCAATCATCATGCTCTCAGCTGTCAGGGAGCCCGATAAATAAATTTAAAGACTTCAAATGCCGCTGTTATGCTAAAATCGGCCTCTTTCGGAAATCGTCCCGCGGACGCTTATTTAACCTAAATAACTCTACAAAACTTAACACAAACCTATCATAAACCTTACCTAACCTAAACCAGACCTAAATATAACTTAACCTAAACCTAAAAACTATGTTTGCCGGTGTTGAGCTAAGATTGGCTGATTTCCGAAATAGGGCCGATTTTAGCTCACTATCGCCAGAATGTTACGATAATACATAGCTGCCACATTAGCCTTTCAGCGTAATATTCTCCCACTGATTACTACAGAGACGTACCCAGGGCATACCTTGATGCGCTGATCATAGGTTCGAGTCTAGCATGCCCGAAATTAGTATCTATAGACCACTGCTGGCCCGCGACGTACGTATCCGTGGCCCTGGCGGTACTCTGTTATAGTGGACGAGAACTGCGCGTTCGCTCTTTAGGTCAGACAAGACACACGGGGGGGGCTAACACCTCACTGTGACACACGTGACACTTGTGTGCAAGGATAGTATAACTTTATAATATCCTTGCTTGTGTGTATACGTGCGTGTGTACTAGTACGTCAGACATTTGATACCACCACCACCACCACCGGATCATTATAGCGGCCAAACTTGTATGATGAACTATACGTTTTGATTCAAGAAGTCGACCGATATATATATTTAATATATAGGTTTGCCCTGATATGAATTTATTACAAGTACTATAGGTATTGTATGTTAAATATGATATATATGGAGTCAATGAAGCAATAAACACATCACATTTCAAACAGGCAAGCATGAAATGGCTCTATAATACACAATAAACATAAAGTATAGTGATACAACTTGTAATTTATTGTTTGTTGACGTCTAGCCGCTTCAAATTTCACTCCCTTAGGGAGTTAAGGGTGCTCCCGACCACCCTTAGCCTCGCGGTCCCGTAGCAAGTGAAAAAATGGTTTGAGCATCTCCCTTAGAGGCGCTACGAGGTAAAAGTCCCTTAGGGGAGTACTTACGGGCCCGTAACTCTTTCGAGCATCTCTGCCCAGGACCATGACGGCGCTGCGCATTGCATTGTTGGCGCGTTCGTGGTTCGATTATGGAATGTGTGACGGGGGCTTTACTGGATCCACGTAATTTTCTTGGTGATTCACTGTACTATGGCGAAAACACAGATTATTTAAGTTTATTACTACGAAGAAATGCAACTGCAGTTTCTTCTGACTGTAGAACACTTCGGTAAAGATCTTTCAACTTCATTGTAGAGTGAAATACACGTAGGTGGAAGTTTGGGAGTAAACTGAGGAGAGTCATCTTTGTTCACCTTTATTAAAATTAAGTAGGGGACCAACTATGATAACCTGACCTGTGTTAGCTACCTGACCTATGACCTGTGGACCAGTAACTAATCCCTTCAGATGCAGGGATAGGGAACCTGTGGACCAGTGTAGGGGTAGATCACACCCCACACCACTGTAGACTGCGGTACTGCGGTAGAACGCATACTAAAGTAGCACCTAATATTGTCTCTGATGAGGGGACTGAACATGAATGGTCAGATATGTTCTCAAACTGTGAGCATCACTGTAGTGATGAAAATCATAGTAGTGATGAGTCATTATGATGTAGGTAGTGATGAGAATCATAACAAACGCATAATTTTGCAATACTTTACTTAGTGAAGCTAACAGCTCTAATGTGGCGGCCACGTTGACGTATCGCCGCCCATTACAATGCAACCATTGAGGCGTCTGGGCATGTCATGTTCCCCGATGCACTCGCCACACTTCACTGGAAGATTGCTAATCAACACGAGGGTAATCTTCGGCCACTCGACAACCGTAGAAAGAGTTTGCACCCGAAGGATCTCAAACTCGGGATCCCGAGTTCACCACTTTCAGATGCTAACCACTCAGCCACCGCCTACCCTTGCAATGTTTTGCATGGCGCCCCACCTGTAGCCAGCGCAGGTAACCATCTCCGAAAATCATCAGCAGAAGCTAGCATGTTGGCATTTGACACGAGGGTAGTGTACGCACTGTACGTGTTGAGTTCCATGTATTGTACTTAAAAATGGAAGGGGTGTTTTAGTATAAGTTATTGACAAAGTAACAATAATAATGTAAGTGATAAATTTCCTTTATGATAATGATGCTCATTATTACCTATAATGGAACGCGCATTATTTTTTTATATAATTGCTCCAGTTTTTTCGAGTTTACGAGTACTCACCGTTGTTATGAACTGTGACAACTGCCTGGATAATTATACGAAGTACAGCAAGGAAGTCCAAATACAAACCTCACAGCTTGGCTCAAAAACTTATTGGAAAAACATCAGGTAAAACTGCAGTTTAGTACATTACTCCCTAATGACCAATACTCTCCTGACATAGCTGGGGGGGGGGGGGGGGGGGGCAGACCCCCCGCTAGTTAACTAACCTAGCCTAGGCATTGATTACGTGACCTAACCTCACTGGGGTTTTTCGACCCCCCAGACCCCCCTTGTGTTATTTTTCATTTCCGACGGGTGTTGTAGGGGTTAGAAATGCTGCAAATTGTTAGATCTACAAGTTGAGGACGGTTATATCTACGTGCCTTGTAATGCTTTAAACTGCAGTAGAACCAAACATCAACAAGACAACGCCTTTGACTGCAGCTGGTCTTCGTGTTGTATCCAGGGACATCACTAATAAGTGTTAATGAATATGTACTGGTGGGATTTGCGTCTCAACCAGCACATGTCCCTGCATGTGATACGCGCCCTTTAAACATAAGCGTAAGAAGGAAATGTATCGCAGGACACCCCAGCTTAGAGAAAAAGAACAGGAACAATGGATGGTAATCAGGCACAAAATATGGTAAATTTTTACACTAGGACCAGAATTCTCTACACAATTGGGAGTATGGTTTATGTTTACCTTAATGGATTATTAGAAACCATTTCTCCGAGTTTCCGTCGCAAATCACTACTTTCGGAGATATAGGATGTTTTTATTAAGGAGTGTATAAGACATAGTACTTTGAAAATGAACTAACCTAACCCCACCTTTAGACTCACTAACCTAACCTAACCTAATCGGTATCAACGGATTCGTCGAAAACGCAAACCGTCGAACCTTCTTGTTACCCTTAATCCAACCTAACCCCATGTTTTAACCTCCTAGTGGTAAATTTTTACGATAGGACCAAACTTCCCTACACAATTGGGAGCATGGTTTTTGTTTACCTTATTGCATTCTAAGAGACATTTTCTCTTTGAGCTTTCCGTCGCAAATCAATAGTTTCGGAGATATAGAACATTTTAGGTGGGAGGAGGAATACGTCTCCTTGTTTACAAAATGCCTCTCTTCCTCTTCTTGTGACCTGCATCGCTTTTGTTTCGGAGTAAATTTTCCGTGGGCACCTGTGGCGAGGAGGTTAATCTCGGGGTTTGGTATTTTATTAAACTTTTTGGTACTATTCTAGTGTTTGCCCATACTCCCCCTCTCCCACAAAACAAGCTTGGGGACCTGGGGCAATGCAGGATATTTGGCTGGGGTACAAGATATGCGTCGCAACCCCATAGTTTTTGAGTTAGGGGTGTTGAAAAAGTTCCCTAGATCTAGGGAAAATTCATTGGATTTCTTCTGAGTCCAGAGACGTGTGAACCTGACGATCCTCACAGAATGATGACCAGTGTCGAGAACACCCCTAATCCCCCGCTAGGTTAGGTTAAGTTAGATTTGTTTAGGTTAGATTATATTTGGTTAGGTTAGGTTAGATTTGGTTAGGTTAGCTTAGGTTAGGTTAGGTTATCGGTGGGTCAAACCCCCAGCTAGGTTAAGTTAATTTTGGTTAGGCAAATTTCTCTAGATATAAGGAAATTACCCTAAATCTAGGGAATTTTACCCCCCCCCCTCCTACACAACTCTTAAATTACGTGTTTCCGACGCATAATTTGTTCCCCACCCGAAAACCTCCGCATTCTCACAGGTCCCCAAACTTGTTTGGGGGAAGTGGGAGAGTATGGGCAAACACTAGAAATTTACCAACTTTTTTATTATTGGACCCAGTTAGAAGGTTAAAGGTTAGGTAAGGTAAGGTAAGGTTAGGTTCAGGTTAGGTTCAGGTAAGGTTCAGGTTAGGTTAGTAAGGTTCAAGTTAGGTTTGTTTTATGAATCGACCATATAACCTCTCTGAAAACTGACAAATTCAACGAAAAGTAAAAACAATTAAGAAAAAATCTAGGGGGAATTTTTTTTTTTTCAAATTTCAATTTTTACGGTCATTTTCGCTGCTTTTCGATAACTTTGATGTTCATCACAACAGGTAAATCAGTGAATTTCGTCTCCCCCACCCAAAAAACCCGTATTCCCGCCAGGTCCCCAAGATCATGGGGGGGGGTTAGAAGCAAACAGAAGCATTTCCGACAGTTTTTATGGTGATTTTCCTGTTAAAACATCAAAACACGTTGGCATAATATAGTTTTTACCACGAAATGGAGTATGGTTCTATTGGAAAAATTTACCGAACTGATATTATACAAACACGACACGAGCAAAGTAAACCGGATAATTTATAGTTTCACCCAAACAACGATTTTCTGATGCGCCTTATGTTTTTCTGGTGTGTTTTTGTGTTTTGAATGAATCTGCTAACAGTTTCTGTCGCAATTTTATAGTTTTTTTGTTTTGGCAAAAATGACAAAAAAAAACAAAAAAATGAACCTAAACCTAACCTAACCTTTATCTATACCTAACCTAAGCCATACCTAACCTAACCTAACCTTTACCTAACTATATATATATATATATATATATATATATATATATATATATATATATATAAAATAAAAAATAAAAATTAAAAAAATGTCTACCTAAAAACCTATTCTAGTTAGGTAAAGGTTAGGTTAAGTATAGGTTATGTTATGTTATGTTATGTTAGGTATGGGTTAGGTTAGGTATAGGTAAAGGTTAGGTTAGGTTTAGGTTCATTTTTTGGGTTTTTTTGTCATTTTTGCAAAAAACAAAAATAAATAAAAATGCGACAGAAACGGTTAGCAGATTCATTCAAAACACATAAAAACATAAGGCGCATCAGAAAATCGTTGGTTGGGTGAAACTATAAATTAACCGCAGATTCATTCAAAACACATTAAAACACACCAGAAAAACATTAAGCGCATCAGAAAATCGTTGGTTGGGTGAAACTATAAATTGACCAGTAAACCTATCATAGTAAGCTAAATATGGTATCATGCATAGCCAATGGAAGCTTATAGGTGTAATCATGATTAGCAGTGAAGCTAAACGAAAATAACCATTTCCACGCCTTCTTGTTGACAACTGGGCGGCGGCGGCGACGAAAGGGGAGTCGGCGAGCGATCGATGTGTCTGCTATCATCTTGCCTCACTACGTCTTTCTCACTTTCTCCACTAATGCATTACTTTGTACGATATGGATTGACAACATCACACCCTCCGCTCTTCTCGCGATGTGGTTAAATTAGAAATTGACTGTTGATTCAGAGGAGCATTTCATCACTACTGCTAATGACAAATTCCTTTACCTGCTTGATGGCCCTCCCGATTTCATGGATGATGCGGTCCTTGACGCCTCCCCTGATAGTTGTCATTGCCAATCCAAGCACTCACAGCACATTAGAGCCAGCAGGATACTGAGGCTGGACAACATATAGTGGATGGGAATGATTGCATCCTCGCGCGGCACATGTCACTTCACGCTCTTCAGCAGCTGACTGGCCGCCCGTCAGAGTTGCCACTTGCCAGAAAGGTCGTGGACTGCCATGTCGCCAGTTCCCGCTTCAAATTTCGCCCAAATCCGCCGACCGAAATCCTCTCCCAGCCAAAAATATCCGCCATATTATGTGAAGGCACACATGTTGACTATACACATTAAAAAAAAAATAAAGTTAGAGAGAGAGAGAGAGAGAGAGAGAGAGAGAGAGAGAGAGAGAGAGAGAGAGAGAGAGTGGGGGGGCGAAGAGGAGACTGGTGACCTCAGGTCACGTTCGAGAATAAGGAAGGATGTGTGAAGGGGTGTGAACTGTGTGGTGTCCCTCAGGGAGTACTGGAAGTCGAAGAATTTGTCTGAGAAAAAAAGAGACTTCTACTTAGAGAGAGAGAGAGAGAGAGAGATTTTATAGTAGCTTAAATTACCTATGGGTTGTTTTGTTAGTCAGAGAAATCTCAGGAGAGATCTGTGTCCTTATGGTAGATGTCCTGGGTGAATATTGATAGCATTGATGTTATAGGTAGAAATTCTTTACAGCAAATGTTATTTCTTGGCATTAATGCACGAATGTGCAATACGTTTTCAAAGCTTTTCACTTGCATTCTGTTCCTTATCATATTTTGTATCAAGTTCATTTGAGAAAATAATCTCCTTGTTAATCTGCCTTCAGTAGGAGGGAAGGGTGAAGGGAAGGGGAAGACAGTGTGCAGTCAGGGAACTCATGTCCTGAGAGGTTACTGTCAATCAGCACCCATACGCTAATCCTTACACATGTGCACTGCCCTCCCACTCTCGCTTCTCTTTAAAGAGTTTTGACGTCTGAGAAACGACTTATTTGTGCCAACAAGTAATAAAAAGGTTGATAAAAGCCTGTGTCCTTAATGAAATGAACATGAAAAACAGCCAACATAAACGCCAAACAAAATAGAAACCAGCCAAAAAATCCGCCCAACCGCCAGAGCGAAAAATTCCCCGCCGGAAAGTATAACATATCGCCCAATTTGGCGTGAAACTCGCCCACCTGGCAACTCTGCCGCCCGTTCGCTCCGCTGCTGCGCTGCAGCGCCCTGCGTCATCCACAAAGCAGTTCAGTAAACAAAGGAAACGTTGAACTATATCAAGGTCCGTGTCATCCAAAGGAAATATAGATTAGATATATCAAAATACCACACGAAATATCTTCGTATGTAACGTCCATGGGTAGGCATCCACATTCATCTGCCATATATGATTATACTCTTTCGTCTGGCAAGCACGCAGCAGTCTCTTGCTATTTAATATTATATATATATATATATATATATATATATATATATATATATATATATATATATATATATATATATATATATAGGTACTACATATATCCAGGCGACTTTCCGTTTATTTTTTGACAATGCATTAACTAACCTTACTATTTAATCACGTTATATTCCTTCACCTCAAAGTTTATTACTCCTCCTCTCCCTAAACGTGCTTCCTTTTGCTTCTTATCTTTTCATTTATCAAACTTCCAACTATGTCTTTCCTGAATTCCTATCGGTAAAAATTTACTTTATGACTGTTGCAAGATTTTCAGACAAGTTCGATTTTTTTTCTTTTAATATGTGATGCTTTTCCTAATGGAGATAAGGTTTTTTTCTGTGCAAACCTAAAAATGTGTTTTTTGCAATTCGAAAAAGTTATAAAAAAATTCTAAAAATACACTTTTTACGGTAGACGTTTTGACTGGAAAAAACACTATTTGTAAAAGTATAAAATAATAACCTAATCAAACCATTAAGCCAACATAACCTAACCTTCAAACTAACCTAACCTAAACTATGAAAAATTTAATGTTTGCACATTTCATTGTTACTTTTGCACTCGTTCTGATCTATAGAAACAGTACAAAGGTGAAAAATACATAACTCCAGACACCGCCATGTTCTAAATATTAGCCTTCCTACCTTCTATGAATCTATAACCTCTCCATTTGTGCCCAGGATTGCCTTTAGTGTTTGCTCCCTTACCCTTCTCGCAGTGTACTTCTAATTTATCCCTATTCTCCATACCTTTCTTTAATCGACCCTTTTCTACTAAAACTTTGCTTTTACTTTAATTTACTTTTGTACTCTTCCCATCTTCTATCCTCCTTTTTCTGCAAGGAACTACCACGTGTAGGTCTCACGACCTCTTGTATCAATCAATCAATCATTGGGAGCATACGCCGGGGGGCATGTCGCCTCCCCCACCCTACGACGCCACTCGATCCTGGGGGTGGTACGGGGTCACCACGCGCGAGTCCCCATGCAGACTCCCTTACCATACCAAGCAACTCTCGACAGGAAGCATCAACTTGCCCCAGCCACGAGCCTTGTGGTCGCCCCCTTGGTCTCCTCCACACCGGGTTGTCTCTTACAGATACAACCCGATGGCATGGATCCGTTTCAGGGTAGCGTGCCACATGCCCATACAGCCGAAGTTGGCGCTGACGGACTATGCAAGTAATAGGCCTCGATTCAGTCTCACGGTGCAATCGCTGATTTGACACGTAATCATCCCAGCGATACCCCATGATTCTGCGAAGACACTTAATACTAAACTTTGGTATTAAGTGTCTTCGCTTAGAGTGCTAAGCGAATCGATGCCTTTGGTAACCAAAGGCATCGATTCGCCTCTTCAAGTCGCTATTTAGTGTCCATGTCTCACAACCAGAGAGTAGGACTGGGATCACAAGCGACTTGAAGATCCGGATCTTTGTCCTCCTGCACAGGTACCGACAACGCCAAATACTCGTGCTGAGCGAGTCCATAACATCGTAGGCTATGCCAATCCGTCGTAAGACTTCTTGACGCGACCCGCCATCATTATGTACTGCACTACCAAGGTATGTAAAACTTTCCAAGATTTCAATGTCCAGGCTGCACGCTTGAATAGACTGTACTGTTTCATCTAGTAGGCCTCCAAACACATGGACCTTGGTCTTGAGCCAGGAGACCAAAGTCCCAAAGGCTTTGCCTCCTCGTGCAGCGCCTGGAGAGCCATCACCAGTACCTCCAGCGACTCAGCAAAGATTACTGCATCATCGGCAAAAACAAGATCAGTGATCTTGGTATTGCCGAGGGATGCTCCACAATCTCTTTGATCTATAACTTTCCCCAATACCCAGTCCATACAAGTGTTGAAAAGTGATGAAAAGTGACTCCTGTATTCACAGGAAAGAATCTGAAGACACCTCCCCCAACCTTCACAGCACTCGCAGTCTTAGAGTATACAGACCTGTCGATCATTATTCATCTTGTATATCATCGACCTCTTGTAGCTTCCTTACTTTCTTATGTTCTTATGCAAACATCGGTTGCATTCTATTTTCTCTCTGACCTTTAGCTGTTTCACCTCTTAATTCCACCATTTGCTACTCTTTGTTTACCTTCCACCGCCTAACTTCCTCATACCACACTTACTAGCACCTGGGGTCACTACCTCCTAAAATGTTGTCCATTTTTCCTCCACCTCTCCCTTTGCAATGCCTACCGTCTTGCTTCTTCTTCTTCTTTCTGTTTAACGTCAGTTTTTCCCATAATATTTATGAGGTTAGATGACCAATGATACGCTTCCAACTGTCTCTATCCGTTGCCTCAATTTCTTCAATGCCCAATGCTGCCAGATCCTCTTCAATACACTGCCTCCATGTCTTTCTTGGTCTTTCCAGTGGAGGGCGACCTGGAACTTCCACTCTACAGCACTCCCCAATGCCCCACCACCTTTTCTCCTCTTCACGTGCTCAAACCACCTCAATTGCCTTATTCTCAGCACTGTACTCAGCTCCTTCAATCCACATTTTCTTGCCACCTCTTCACTGGACACTTCATCTCTCCATGTGATCCCAGTCATATATCTCAACATTCTCCGATCACACCCAACCAACACATCCTCCAACTTCTTTGTCAAAAGCCCATGTCTCAGAACCATACAGCAAAACTGATCTTATACATGCTTCAAATACTCTTCCTGTTTTTCAGTGGAATACTCGTTTACCAGCAGTCCCGGACTCCCGCTCTCTCTCTCCACTTCATCCATGTAGTTGCTACTAGTTTTCTTACTGCTCTCTCCACTCCACCCTCGCCTCGGTATCTAACATATCACAGAGATAAGAAAACTGTTTCACTTCTTCTATTAAATCACCTTTCACTTCTAGTTTCTACCTCTTCCTCTTCTGGGGGGCCCCCTCTGTTGATTCTTCTTATACACAATGGACAGCAGAAATCTACCACCCCATTCAGGTTTCCGAGCCCCGAACATCTTTTATGGCACCACTTGTCACATTCCTTGCATCGAGTAGTTTACTCCTATTCCACTACCGCACACTCCACAGGGAAACCTTCACACTTGTATATTCTACCCTATTTTCTTGCCTGTTACCATCATCTTTGTCTTAGACATATTCACCTTCAGACCTCTTCTCTCCATTGCTTGCTTCCAATCTATAAATCTTCTCTCAACTTCCTCCATTGTCTCAGCTGTCAAGACTAAATCATCTGCATATACATGTAGCAGCTCCCATGGATCTCCTGTTCTGCATTCCTTTGTGGCCTCTTCCATCACTACCACAGACAAGAGGACTGAGAACTGATCCTTGATGCACCCCCACACTTATCTCAAAGGCATCTGATGTTCCTCCAGCTACTCTCACCCGGAGCTGGGCACTAAATACATTGAATGTATTTAAATACTAAATACTAAATACATGGGAGAAATGTACTTAAATACCAAATACTAAATACATTTTACGTATGTATTTAAATACTAAATACATTGATTGTATTTAAATACATTTGTAAATACATTTTAATACACAAATTTTAATGCCATGAATTAAATCCTCAAGTTTAGAAAGCATTCACTTATTTAATTTTAAAATCTCCAGAGGCACAAAATTATGAAATCTACATTTCCAAACTTTCTTCTATTTGCAATATAAGTATGTATTCATTTGATAATTCTATAAAACATCTACGACACTAATATGGAATCCACTCCGTGACATAATGTTCGAGTTGCATTATTATCATAAAAGTTTGCACACACTTCCAACAATATGAAATTCTTGGAGCTAAAATAGTATAGAAATAGCTGGAGGAAGCACCGAATACTAGTGACTGATGAGAACAGTATCCCAGACACGCTAACGGTGTTTATCAGACAGCAGGACAGGAACTGAACTTGTCGTTAGAGCTCTACCCCCGTTCCGCCAGCCCGTCGCCACCCGTCACCTTTGCTCCACCTCCCTCATCCTCATTCCCCAATATCCTTGCTGCGGTAGATGCTATAAATATGAATATGATAAGAAATTAGCACCGAGAATTTGTTCTTTGGTCAAAAGCAAATAAAATGTGTATTATCAGCTCACCTGGCTATTTAACTTATCTACATATCTCCAGAAATGTCTGAAAAAAACTGGATTTCTTTAGAAATTTCCTTCTCAGGCCTAAATTTCCTTAAAATAAGGAAATTTCCTTGAAAGTGGAAACACTGGTTCACTGTAACATCAGGGTTGCTTGATAGTTGGGCGGGTTTATGGCCAAATTAACTGATAAAAAGTATTAATTTTTTTATATTATATGTATTTAAATACTCATTAAAGTATTTAAATACATGAAAACCAATGTATTTATAAATACACAAATGTATTTAAATACTGACCTGCTCTGCTCTCACCATTGATCTCGATCTTTCATACAGTGCTATTACCAATCTTACAAGCCTCTCCGGTACCTTTTGTCTTCGTAATGCCCAGCTAATTTTTCTTCTTGGAATCCTGTCAAATGCATTTTCCAAATCCACAAACACATGATATAGCCATTTCTTCTTCTACTTATATTTTTCCTGGAGCAGTCTTGTAATGAAGATTGCATCAGTAGTTGACTTTCCAGCCAGAAAGCCAAATTGGCAGTCATCAATCTTGATGATTTTCTTAAGCCTTTCACACAACACCTCCCAAATCTTCATCCCATGTTCTAACAGCCTCAAACCTCTGTACCCACCACATAACAGTGCTTCGCAGCATCTTCTTTTCCTTTAAACAGAGGTAAGGTAAAACTATCCTTCCATTCTTCTGGACCTTTCTCCTCCCTCATAATCTTTTCAGAAAAACTCGTTAGTTTTCCATACCTGTCCTTCCTGCTAGTTTCAGCATTTCACTGCTTACACCCGATGGACTTGGTACCTTTCCATCTTTCATCCCTTTCAATGCTCTTACTACCTCTTTTTCTATTATATTTTCCACTGGACCTTCCACCATTTCAGTTATTTTCTACATTCAACAATCTCTCCTTTCTCTCACCACTTTGATTTCTCCGTTATTGTCCTTTACATACTTTGCTCCTTGTACATCCTTCTTGTCTTTTCTCATCTGCTTAGCTATTCTGAACATCTGCTTTCCTTCTGCTGTGGTAAAGTTCTCACTTCTGTTCAAGTTCTGACAAGTCTTGCTCCACCTGCTTTCTTCTCAATATATTAATTAATTAATTAATTAATTAATTAAATCAATCAATCAATCAATCTTCTTTTTTCTTTCTATGCAACTGGCCTTCTCCCAAACAAGCTGAGTGCCGCATAGCAAAATTCAGTATTTCTGCTTAGTTTGAGAAAAATTACTATTCAAGGGGGAAGATCTCAATTCTCTGCACCTCTAATCTAGTTTCCTCCTGCAACAGACAGGGAACATGGAGACAGGCATTCTATGCCCCATGTCTCTGGCCTGGCTATGGTTAACCACCTAAGCTGACTGCACCATAAAGTAGTATAGACCAGTGGACTTACCACCTTATAATCCCCTATATATCTATAGGGGATTACACATATATATATATATATATATATATATATATATATATATATATATATATATATATATATATATATATATATATATATATATATATATATATATATATAACTCATCACATTGCCTAGGAACACTCAAATTTTGTTCTGGGTATACAATGCTCCTTTATTGAACACTTCACTCACACCAAGTAATGCAAAACCGAAGACACATACACTGAGCAGTCTAACTCCTTCACACACGCACACTTCACATCTTTGTACATGTTAAAGTCAAGTTATTATAAAATATTAATAAGAGCTAATTACAATAATAAACCTCTCAGGGATCCAACAGACAGGACAATACAAGGGGTGGTACACTCGGCATCTCACAACCATCCACATATAGCACGTAGTTCTGGCAGCAGCTTTCCAGTAACACAGCTTGTCTGTCAAATATATGAAGTGTCCATGTACAACAGTAAGGAGTGAGCCTGCCTGGGTATACTATTTACATCACTTATTTATAGAAGCGCATTTTGCCGCATCTTGTAGAGGCCTTGCTTATGGCATGAGCAACACTACATGGGTACTCGTGCTGTAGAGGACTGATGTATATTGGCAAAAGCCAACCTAAAACGTCATTAAAATAACCATATCACAAAAAAATAAAATAAGTGAGAGGAACCTTGACATCAAACGTCCACAGCTTGCACCAAACACAAATTACTATATCGTCTGTGCTATTTCCTCAATAAAACTGTACAGCTGTTGTATAGCACGACGCCGGAATAGATCTGTGCGACAAGGGAAACTATGAACATTCCTACTAAGAACAACTTGTCCATCAATATGGACAAAAGATATAAAGTAATTAACAATGTTCTCGTTAACAAAGAACAGCAAAACAATATTAATGCAAAGGCTGGTTAAGCCTCCATATTTACAGAATGTTCATAGCAAATTTTTTACATGTTCTTACGAAACCAAAGCTTAATATATTTCAGGTGAAGTTTTTTCCACTGACTTTTTTCATGTGCTTTAGTAAGTAACAAAGCATATAGATAGCATGAAGTCACTAAATTATGAAAAATAAATAAATTCAAAATATAAATGTCTAATCTATCAAGCACAATGGATAAAATCAAAGATTAAAACTTCACACGAATAAAAAGCATCTGGATCATGTTCATAAATATACCATATGTATGGGAGTATCAAGCAATTATTTTACAAAATTTCACGCGATGGACAAAAAAATATCAGGATGAAAAATAATCACCTTTGCTCCTAGGCCTCATATAAATAAACAGTGAGAGTTTATGCTGTGTATAGACAATGGCTATGTACACTTGAAAAAAATTATGCAAACAATCATTAAAAAAAATATATGATTTACATTCAATTATATTTTTCAAACCATGTTCAGCCCTGCATGGCTGCAACTATTAGACTGCAACACTTGTACTCCCAGTGTGAAAAATTCCAATATAGTTAACAAGACCTTCAGTGTAGCAACTATCTCTACTATTGCTCACACTTCAAGTCCACGAGGCAAATTAATCCCTCTGACTGATTATGCTAACAGCCTTTCACGATCCTATCAGTTTTACAGAAAACAATTTTTTTTTGTTTTATCTTCTGAAGTAAACAGTACTTTCGTCTATACAAATTTGATAAGCACAAATGTCACGTGTAATATGCATTTTGTAACTATTTAGTTGTATTGTGGTTCACAGTTTTTTTTAGTAAGCAGCAGCATTTAAAAATAATCTAAGTAACCCCCAATAAAATATCCACAAAGCACATAGAATGACATTTAAACATTATTTTTTGGCCCGACGGACTGCCCTCTTCATCACCCGCCCACTAGGAGGACCACCTGGAGCGAATGGGTTGTCGTTTCTGAAACAGTAAAACATGATAAATGAGAGAGAGAGAGAGAGAGAGAGAGAGAGAGAGAGAGAGAGAGAGAGAGAGAGAGAGAGAGAGAGAGAGAGAGAAATCCTATTCCCTAAAAAGCAGAGCTTGAAAACGAAATAATTTCTCAAACGGTTAGTTCCGATCAGAAACAGTATTATTAACGTTTAGTTTTTCGTTCCTCCTCCAAACATAACGTTACTGAACCGATTAGAACGTTATTCTCAAACCATGTAATGAATAATGCTATTATCCCTAATAAATAATAATGCCTATACATGACTACATTTTTATAGATGGTAATAAAGCCATACATTTCATGGTGCATATTATCCAACAAAATCAAACCCTTAGATGTCGTAAGAACTATATTATTATACGACTTAAATAAGGCAACACATTTACATATACAATACAGGAAGCGTAGTGTAGGAGTATGCAATCTCAGTCGTCGTAAAGACGTGAATAACGAATTATTTATTAATATTATATATGGTAAAACTATATTAATTCGTAATATCACCAGCCCACTAGTTCAATAAACCTAATCAATGAAGTCAATGACTACACGTGGTACTCTAAGGATTCGAACTTAGGACACTCACACCGAAATTCGGTGCACAAAGCATTAGACTATGAACACAGTAAAAAATTTAAGCACATACTCAATCAATCAATCATTGGGGGCATACGCCGGGGGGCGCGTCGCCTCGCCCACCCTACGACGCCACTCCCGGGGGTCACCACGCGCGAGTTCCCCTGCAGGCTCCTTTCCCATACCAAGCAGCTCTCGACAAGAAACATCAACTTGCCCCAGCCACGAGCCTTGTGGGTGCCCCCTTGGCCTCCTCCACGCCGGATTGTCTCTTACAGATACAACCCGATGGGAAGGATCGGTTTCAGGGTAGCGTGCCACATGCCCATATAGCCGAAGTTGGCGCTGACGGACTATGCAGGTAATAGGCCTCGATTCAGTCTCACGGTGCAATCGCTGATTTGACACGTAATCATCCCAGCGATACCCCATGATTCTGTGAAGAAACTTATTACCAAAGGCATTGATTCGTCTTTTCAAGTCACTATTTAGGTCCATGTCTCCAACCAAGAGTAAGACAGGGATCACAAGCGACTTGAAGATCCGGATTTTTGTCCTCCTGCACAGGTACTGACAACGCCAAATACTCCCCTGAGCGAGTCCATAACACCGGGGCTATGCCAATCCGCCGTAAGACTTCTTGACGTGACCCGCCGTCATTATGGACTGCGTACCAAGGTATGTAAACTTTCCAAGATCTCAATGTCCTTTGCCACACGCATGAACAGACTGTACTGCTCATCTAGAAAGTTCCAAACACCGGACCTTGGTCTTGAGCCAGGGAGACCTCAAGTCCCAAAGGTTTTGCCTCCCGTGCAGCGCCTCGAAAGCCATCACCAGGACCCAGCGACTCAGCAAAGATTACTGCATCATCGGCAAAAAACAAGATCAGTGATCTTGGTGTTGCCGCGGATGCTCCACAATCACTTTGATCTACAACCTTGTCAATACCCAGTCCATACAAGCGTGAAAAGTGATGGGGCAAGGACGCACCTTGCCTCATCCTGTATTCCAGGAAGAAGCTGGATACACTGCCCCACACTTCACAGCACTCTCAGTCCCAGAAACAGACCAGTTGTCAAACCAATAGTCCTTGCAGGAATCCCTCGAATTTGCAGAAGATCCCAGAGTGACTCACGATGCACTGAAATCAAAACGCCTTCTTGAGTCAACATAGGCTGCAAGCATCCCCTGACGTAACTCACGTCGGCGTTCCACCAGGAACACGAAGCGCTAGGATACGGTCCGTTGTTGGACTTACCAGGCGTGAACACAGACTGCTGAGGTCTCTGACGCTTCACCAGATGACTGCGAATTGTTTTCAGCAATAGATGGGCAAGCACCTTGCCTGTTACGCTGAGCAGTGTAATAAACCGCGGGTTTAAATTTTTGCAGTCCTGACGGTCCCCTTTCCCTTTCCAGATAGGCGACCAGCCCCTTTTCCAGTCAGGAGGAATGGTACCTGATTTCCACACGGCAGTCAGGACAGCATGCAACCCACGGATCATGGCCTCACTCCCCCGCTTTGGGAGCTCCGCACTGATATTACAAACACCAGCTGCCTTTCCACCCCCCAACTTTGCTACCGCCTCTTGACTTCGTCAAGAGAGGGTGCGGTTTCGTCAAGGGAGGATCGGCATCCACTGCCTGTAACCCAGTGGTGTGAAACTGCTCAGTTGGAGGGTCCACCGTGAAAAAAATGCCCCCAAAGTACTCAGCCCAACGAGCCATCTGCCCATCCATGTCCGACACGAGGCGCCCATCTGCTGTTCAAATAGCACTCGCCCGAGAAGGAGACTTGGAACGGAGCTTCTTCAGGGCTCGGTAGGCAGGTTGGAGGTCATTAGCGTTCAAATGACCCTCGACATCCTCAGCGAGACTCCTGACATACCTCTCCTTGTCTCTCCCCAGGAGGGTTCTAGTCTGGCATGACAGAGCCCTGTGCTGGTCCTGGTTCCCAGCCAGGCTGGCAGCGCGACTCTCCTCTATTTTCTCCAGCGTCTCCGTCGAGACAAAACCACGCCTTGACCTCGGGCGCTCCCCAATACACTCCTTGGCAGCCTGTAGAGTTTCACGTTTGAAGGTATCCCACAGTTCTACAGGGTCCCTGAGAGCACCGAGCACATCAAACCGATTTGAGACTGCCACCGCATACTCATGAGCACATGTCAAGTCCTTCAGTTTCTCAAGATGAAACAATATGGTTACCTCTTGAGATTCTTCTGGACTTGACATGAAGCTTAAGTGTAGCAACAACAAGTCTGTGATCTGTTCCAAAGAGCTCAGCACTCCGGTAAACCCAGCAGTTCTGGAGGATCCTCCAACGAGTATTAACGAGGATGTGGTCGATCTCCTTAGCTACCCCTCCGGCATTACTATACCATGTCCAGCGGTGCAGCTCTGGTCTCTGATACCAAGAACCTGCAATTCTCAACCTTCTGGACCTTGCAAAGTTCAGAAGCAGAGAACTGTTGGTGTTTCTGGTACCGGAGCCATGGGGACCAACACATAACTCGTAGCCATCTCTCACAGTGCCAGTAATAGCATTGAAGTTGCCCAAGACAATGAGTGTGTCCCGAGGAGGACACTGGTCTAATACAGAGTCGAGTTTGGCGTAGAACATCTCCTTCTCTTCAGTTTTACACATCTCGGTAAGCACATACTCACGATATATAATCCCTTTTCGAATACTGGATATTAATCTAAGCATATTCTTAAACCAAACTGCAGTATAATAGTTTAACGATTGCAGGATTGGAAGGTGTAATAAAATAAGGGAACGTGATGCATATCACGAAGACATAAATTCATAATTATATAAGGTAAAAAATTGTTATTCTTCAAATTAAATGCAAAGTGGTGCATATGATACTACGTATTTGAAACAAAACCACATAAGTCAATTGCCAAGTGAACAAATACAGTAGACTTAATTAATGTATGAATGTAATACAGATGCATTTACTTAAATCATTTGGCTACTGGAAGTGAAAATGTAGTGACCAAATATGGCATGGAACGATAAATAACGTTATTAACCGGTTACAGGGATTTCAAAATAGCGTTTTTGCTCAGGAACAGTAAATATGATAACGTTTTCGTTTCCGTTTTTGTTCCGAGCATAATTTCGTTCGTTTCCGTTTTTGTTTTCGTTCCCTTAAACCGTTTCCAAGCCCTGCTAAAAAGATAATATCTAAGTAATCGTCCAGACCATTTAATGATTCCTGATTTAATGCAGTCAAAATATAACCATTATCGAATATATCAACAATTTGTTATCACTTTTTGCATCCAGTCAGCGTTTTTAAATAATCCGCAATCAAAATCTGCAAATTCCCCGAGCTTCCAAAATGATCCTGACGACTAGCAGATGATGCACCATGGCTCGGTGACGTCACGAAAAGCAGCCTCCCACCCCCGCGGTAACACAAAAGCACGTAAACACAGATATAAATATAGTACTTGAAGAATTTTGGATGTTTCTTATATATATTTTTTGCGATATGGCACATACTTGCATCCTTTATGGATGCAGCAAGAAAGCTGTTCCAGAAAGCTTAGCAACCGTTTCCGACCGATACGGCCACGATGAATGTGTGGAGATGGTTTGCGCGTCGGGAAGAGGCAGGCTGCGTGATGCAGTTTGTCAGCCTCCCAGGATGTCATCAGCAAGTTTCGCGCGGCGGCTGGAATGGGGCTTAAGTTTTTCCCGTGCTTTTTACCAAAGTCGTGTTTTTACGGAAATAAAGAGTGGAAATTAATAATTTTCTGTGGATTAGGTATTTTGAATGAACATTCAACATACTTACGCAAAGAAAAAATGGGTCTGGACGATTACTATAAAGTCTAAGGGGAGGATTCACCATATTTTATAAATAGCCCAAGGGTCTTGATTTTTATGTTATGAATAATCGTACCCTGACCATCATAACCGAATCTCAAGTAAATCGTTCAAATATTCTTATTTTTATGAATTTTTATCGTGTTTTTGCAAGTTTTTTTTAAGTCTATCTACTCCATCATTTTTGCCCTAATTCTTTTGTTACTTGCACACAATATACTTTATAACATTCCTAACAAAGTAGTTAGTAAACAAAAAATCTGCAAAATCCTTTTCATTTAGTCGCAAAAAAAAAAGTGAGAAAATTTGCAATACGGAAATTTTGCTCAGAATATATGCATAAAAAATATGACTCGTACATTTTTTTACTAACTTAGTTGTATGCCATCTCAAGTAGTTAATTAACACTTCATTTTTATGGTAATTGTGGATAAATACAAGGAGAATTTTCTTTATGTATTTTAACCACTAGTTTTGAGCAAATAGCAATTGAAGTTTTTTCTCCATTTTTGTGTCATAGTGTAATCAAATAAGTTATAATGTTGCAAACTTGTTATCATATGATTCCTTAGGGTCATGTTTGGCCAGCCCACCATCGAACCAAACCCCGAACATACCGAATATATTCGGCAAATCCTGGCAAATACTGGCAGAAAAAGTTGTTAAAGCCAAAATTAGTTATATTGAGGTCTGTAAAAGCGAGGGTTTACTGCATTGTCACTGGAGTGTGAGGCTGTCGTGAGGCTACTGTATTGTTACTGGTGTGTGAGGCTGTCGTGAGGCTACTGTATTGTTACTGGAGTGTGAGGCTGTCGTGAGGCTACTGTATTGTTACTGGAGTGTGAGGCTACTGTATTGTTACTGGAGTGTGAGGCTATCGTGAGGCTACTGTATTGTTACTGGAGTGTGAGGCTGTCGTGAGGCTACTGTATTGTTACTGGAGTGTGAGGCTGTCGTGAGGCTACTGTATTATCACTGGAGTGTGAGGCTACTGTATTGTTACTGGAGTGTGAGGCTACTGTATTGTTACTGGAGTGTGAGGCTGTCGTGAGGCTACTGTATTATCACTGGAGTGTGAGGCTACTGTATTATCACTGGAGTGTGAGGCAACTGTATTATCACTGGAGTGTGAGGCTGTCGTGAGGCTACTGTATTATCACTGGAGTGTGAGGCTGTCGTGAGGCTACTGTACTATCACTGGAGTGTGAGGCTATCGTGAGGCTACTGTATTATCACTGGAGTGTGAGGCTGTCGTGAGGCTACTGTATTATCACTGGAGTGTGAGGCTGTCGTGAGGCTACTGTATTATCACTGGAGTGTGAGGCTGTCGTGAGGCTACTGTACTATCACTGGAGTGTGAGGCTACTGTATTGTTACTGAAGTGTGAGGCTGTCGTGAGGCTACTGTATTGTTACTGGAGTGTGAGGCTACTGTATTGTCACTGGAGTGTGAGGCTACTGTATTGTTACTGGAGTGTGAGGCTGTCGTGAGGCTACTGTATTGTTACTGGAGTGTGAGGCTGTCGTGAGGCTACTGTATTGTTACTGGAGTGTGAGGCTGTCGTGAGGCTACTGTATTGTTACTGGAGTGTGAGGCTGTCGTGAGGCTACTGTATTGTTACTGGAGGTGAGGCTGTCGTGAGGCTACTGTATTGTCACTGGAGTGTGAGGCTGTCTTGAGGCTACTGTATTGTCACTGGAGTGTGAGGCTGTCGTGAGGCTACTGTATTATCACTGGAGTGTGAGGCTGTCGTGAGGCTACTGTATTGTCACTGGAGTGTGAGGCTGTCATGAGGCTACTGTATTATCACTGGAGTGTGAGGCTGTCGTGAGCTGTCGTGAGGCTACTGTATTATCACTGGAGTGTGAGGCTACTGTATTGTCACTGGAGTGTGAGGCTGTCGTGAGGCTACTGTATTGTCACTGGAGTGTGAGGCTGTCATGAGGCTACTGTATTATCACTGGAGTGTGAGGCTGTCGTGAGGCTACTGTATTGTTATTGGAGTGTGAGGCTGTCGCGTGAGGCTACTGTATTGTGACTGGAGTGTGAGGCTGTCATGAGGCTACTGTATTATCACTGGAGTGTGAGGCTGTCGTGAGGCTACTGTATTATCACTGGAGTGGTGTGAGGCTGTCGTGAGGCTACTGTATTGTCACTGGAGTGTGAGGCTATCGTGAGGCTACTGTATTGTCACTGGAGTGTGAGGCTGTCGTGAGGCTACTGTATTATCACTGGAGTGTGAGGCTACTGTATTATCACTGGAGTGTGAGGCTGTCGTGAGGCTACTGTATTATCACTGGTGTGAGGCTGTCGTGAGGCTACTGTATTATCACTGGAGTGTGAGGCTATCGTGAGGCTACTGTATTATCACTGGTGTGAGGCTGTCGTGGCTACTGTATTATCACTGGAGTGTGAGGCTGTCGTGAGGCTACTGTATTATCACTGGAGTGTGAGGCTATCGTGAGGCTACTGTATTATCACTGGTGTGAGGCTACTGTATTGTCACTGGAGTGTGAGGCTGTCGTGAGGCTACTGTATTATCACTGGAGTGTGAGGCTATCGTGAGGCTACTGTATTGTCACTGGAGTGTGAGGCTATCGTGAGGCTACTGTATTATCACTGGAGTGTGAGGCTACTGTATTATCACTGGAGTGTGAGGCTATCGTGAGGCTACTGTATTATCACTGGAGTGTGAGGCTGTCGTGAGGCTACTGTATTATCACTGGAGTGTGAGGCTATCGTGAGGCTACTGTATTATCACTGGAGTGTGAGGCTACTGTATTGTCACTGGAGTGTGAGGCTGTCGTGAGGCTACTGTATTATCACTGGAGTGTGAGGCTATCGTGAGGCTACTGTATTATCACTGGAGTGAGGCTATCGTGAGGCTACTGTATTATCACTGGAGTGTGAGGCTATTGTATTGTGAGGCTGTCGTGAGGCTACTGTATTATCACTGAGTTGTGAGGCTGTCGTGAGGCTACTGTATTATCACTGGAGTGTGAGGCTACTGTATTGTGAGGCTGTCGTGAGGCTACTGTATTATCACTGGAGTGTGAGGCTGTCGTGAGGCTACTGTATTGTCACTGGAGTGTGAGGCTACTGTATTGTCACTGGTGTGAGGCTGTCGTGAGGCTACTGTATTGTCACTGGTGTGAGGCTGTCGTGAGGCTACTGTATTATCACTGGAGTGTGAGGCTATCGTGAGGCTACTGTATTATCACTGGAGTGTGAGGCTATCGTGAGGCTACTGTATTATCACTGGAGTGTGAGGCTGTCGTGAGGCTACTGTATTATCACTGGAGTGTGAGGCTGTCGTGAGGCTACTGTATTATCACTGGAGTGTGAGGCTGTCGTGAGGCTACTGTATTGTCACTGGAGTGTGAGGCTGTCGTGAGGCTACTGTATTATCACTGGAGTGTGAGGCTACTGTATTATCACTGGAGTGTGAGGCTATCGTGAGGCTACTGTATTGTCACTGGAGTGTGAGGCTACTGTATTGTCACTGGATGTGAGGCTACTGTATTGTTCACTGGAGTGTGAGGCTACTGTATTGTCACTGGAGTGTGAGGCTACTGTATTGTCACTGGAGTGTGAGGCTGTCGTGAGGCTACTGTATTATCACTGGAGTGTGAGGCTGTCGTGAGGCTACTGTATTATCACTGGAGTGTGAGGCTACTGTATTATCACTGGAGTGTGAGGCTACTGTATTATCACTGGAGTGTGAGGCTACTGTATTATCACTGGAGTGTGAGGCTACTGTATTATCACTGGAGTGTGAGGCTGTCGTGAGGCTACTGTATTATCACTGGAGTGTGAGGCTATCGTGAGGCTACTGTATTATCACTGGAGTGTGAGGCTGTCATGAGGCTACTGTATTATCACTGGAGTGTGAGGCTGTCGTGAGGCTACTGTATTGTCACTGGAGTGTGAGGCTATCGTGAGGCTACTGTATTATCACTGGAGTGTGAGGCTGTCGTGAGGCTACTGTATTATCACTGGAGTGTGAGGCTGTCGTGAGGCTACTGTATTGTCACTGGAGTGTGAGGCTATCGTGAGGCTACTGTATTGTCACTGGAGTGTGAGGCTATCGTGAGGCTACTGTATTGTCACTGGAGTGTGAGGCTGTCGTGAGGCTACTGTATTGTCACTGGAGTGTGAGGCTGTCGTGAGGCTACTGTATTATCACTGGAGTGTGAGGCTGTCGTGAGGCTACTGTATTGTCACTGGAGTGTGAGGCTGTCGTGAGGCTACTGTATTATCACTGGAGTGTGAGGCTGTCGTGAGGCTACTGTATTATCACTGGAGTGTGAGGCTGTCGTGAGGCTACTGTATTGTCACTGGAGTGTGAGGCTGTCGTGAGGCTACTGTATTGTCACTGGAGTGTGAGGCTATCGAGAGGCGCCAGCTCACTCATTGTTGCTAGGTTTGATCTTGTTCAAAATTCGCCTGATTTATAATCCTTGCTGACATTTTGTCATTTACTTTTCTCTTCTTTTTGGCTTTATTTGTAGTAGTTCTTTGCTCTCGGCATTTCAAGCCTTCTTTTAAATAAATGTTGGTCCTGAACATGCCGATTCCCACTGCCGGCGGCGCGGCTTCGTCCCATCTCTCCCTCTCCTTCCCTTGGTGTTTGAAGAGGTTCCCAGACAAGCCAGAATGTATTGGTATGTGATTATCCATCATATCCATCACAGTACAAAAAAAAATCTTCCATGTGATATCTTATACACACACGGCCATGTCAGAGCATTTAACTTAATTTCAATAATTTTCCAATAATTTTTTTAAATATCGTGCCGGATCCTCCACTCAACTCAGTTTACTCCAGGGTTGTTGATTTTTTTTATCAAAAAAAAGAAAAAAAAAAAGAAATCCGATTTATTTAATTTAAATAAATTTATTTGATTTAAATCAATTTCTTGATTTTTATTAATTTGATGATCTACATTAAAGCTAACTACTACAGGATATTGTTTAGCATATTTATAACTAAAAAGAGATAGAATAAGTGAATAAAAAATGCATATAACATGAAATACAGATGAATTTACATATTTTCTACTTCTGTGATTGACGTTTTCACATCAATAGGCCTAGGTCTCTCGTGTACAAGGAGAGCCAAGCAAGACTCAGATATTTACTGAAATTCTCATTCAATTAAAAGGCATTGACAGTATAATGGTGCAAAGTTCCTGGAAGTATGCACGAACACTTGAAGTATTGATACGTATTATGCAAGCATTATACGTATTATTTTATACGTGCTATGCAAGTATGAAATAGGAAGGAGTTTCTTGTTTTGATGGGAAATGACTACCAGAGGAATTACTTACAGGAACTACCACGTGTAGGTCTCGCGGCCTCTTGTAGTTTCCTTATTTTCTTATGTTCTTATGTCTATAAGCGCATTTTCACGACGTTGGCCAGGCTGCACTGATGCTCACAAAAACACATCCAGACTGGCCCTGTCCCACTCGTGGTTCCTATTGGCTGGGGGATCGAGTGGGCGGTCTTTACCGTCCTGCAAGCCTTAACCCCCCCCCCCCCCCCCCAAGACACGCCAAATGTTTATTAATTTGACCTCCGGTAATAACCTCCTAGCTGGCATATGCAAGGTCATCATTCTGTCTGTGATGAGTCAGCTACACAAAATATTGCCTGATTTTGCTATATCATATTGTTCGGCCTAATTTTTCAGTCATCCTTGCTACTTGACAAATGGGAAGTCAATCGGATTCAATGGGATTTTTGTTGTAGTAATGATTACTTCGGCGGTTAAACAAGAGAATTATATTTTTTGTTTGATAATTAATAATTGATCATAATGCATATTAAACTTTGGTTAATATCTCTTTGGCTTTTTATAAACAAAAGTAACATGCACATTCAACTTTAGGTTATAGTAGTGTGGCTTTTTGCACAGTACAACAAAAAAATATATATAATTGAGAAAAAAATATTTCTGCTGTGAAAATAGCCACATGGCAATTTGCTATCTGAAAGTGCCACAGTGGATTCCCCCACACCACTCATTTAGTCTCATTATGATATAATTATACTCAATCAATCATTGGGGGCATACGCCGGGGGGCGCGTCGCCTCGCCCACCCTACGACGCCACTCCCGAGGGTCACCACGCGCGAGTTCCCATACCAAGCAGCTCTCGACAAGAAACATCAACTTGCCCCAGCCACGAGCCTTGTGGGCGCCCCCTTGGCCTCCTCCACGCCGGATTGTCTCTTACAGATACAACCCGATGGGAAGGATCGGTTTCAGGGTAGCGTGCCACATGCCCATATAGCCGAAGTTGGCACTGACGGACTATGCAGGTAATAGGCCTCGATTCAGTGTCACGGTGCAATCGCTGATTTGACACGTAATCATCCCAGCGATACCCCATGATTCTGCGAAGACACTTATTACCAAAGGCATTGATTCGTCTCTTCAAGTCACTATTTAGTGTCCATGTCTCACAACCATAGAGTAAGACAGGGATCACAAGCGATTTGAAGATCCGGATCTTTGTCCTCCTGCACAGGTACCGACAACGCCAAATACTCCCGCTAAGCGAGTCCATAACACCGTGGGCTATGCCAATCCGCCATAAGACTTCTTGACGTGACCCGCCGTCATTATGGACTGCGCTACCAAGGTATGTAAAACTTTCCAAGATCTCAATGTCCTCGCCACACGCATGAACAGACTGTACTGCTTCATCTAGTAAGTCTCCAAACACCTGGACCTTGGTCTTGAGCCAGGAGACCTCAAGTCCCAAAGGCTTTGCCTCCTCGTGCAGCGCCTCGAAAGCCATCACCAGGACCTTCAGCGACTCAGCAAAGATTACTGCATCATCGGCAAAAACAAGATCAGTGATCTTGGTGTTGCCAACGGATGCTCCACAATCACTTTGATCTACAACCTTGTCCAATACCCAGTCCATACAAGCGTTGAAAAGTGATGGGGCAAGGACGCACCCTTGCCTCACTCCTGTATTCACAGGAAAGAAGCCGGATACACCTGCCCCACACTTCACAGCACTCTCAGTCCCAGAATACAGACCAGTTATCAAACCAATAGTCCTTGCAGGAATCCCTCGAAGTCGCAGAAGATCCCAGAGTGACTCACGATGCACTGAGTCAAACGCCTTCTTGAGATCAACATAGGCTGCAAGCATCCCCTGTCGAAACTCACGTCGGCGTTCCACCAGGACACAAAGCATGAAGTATAATTATACTACAATGATAAAATTGGTGTTCATAAAGCCCATTTGCTTAATTTTCCTTATTTCCTCTCGTTTTTGAATAATGATAAGGTTATGATTTAAATCAGCGATTTAAAAAAATAATAATTTGATTTAAATCATGATTTAAATCAATGATTCAAATCAACTTGATTTAAATCAAACAACCCTGGTTTGCTCTAGTCGACGCCATAACAAATGAAGGAAGAAATTTTAAAGAATGGATCCAATTGTAGTGCAACAATGTAACATTCAATTCTACCAAAATAAACAATTCTTTAAATAATTCTACTCACCCAAATGTAGTTCCTGGGGCTTGAACTTCAGAATTTCTTGAACCAAACTGAAACACTCCAGCTTGAGGACTATTATTGACTTGAGTCTGAAAGAAATAAGATACGATAAATAATGTGCATGTCTGTGTGGGTTTTTCACCCCTTGCCTTAATCAAATGCATAACTCATGCTCTCTAGCTATTACCATCCTAGAAAATGCTTAGAACTTAAGGAGACCGATCTATGGGTGAGGCTGGAGACTCATAAACCACAGACTATGCCCTTACTAAAAGGGGACTAACTGCCCATTTGAAAGTGAAAAGCCTTGAGCGGGACACAAACCTGGGACTATAGTGGCAGGTCAGGATATTACTTCTGAACTACGTGGGCAGTGTCAGTGTATCATATCGAGCTGTGTTATACAGGAAAGTAGCTATATTTGTAAGGTCCCATCTCCATATTTCATTTTGAAGGCTCTTTGCTGTACCATATTGTCCATATATCATCAATACACTACTCTCCTTTCTCTCCATTATTCCAAAAAAGGCAAGCCCAATTTCTCAAATCTTTCATTAAAAGGCGAGTTTGCCTATTGAGAACTATCTTTGTGACCACTCTTTAAAACCACTCTTCTTTGTATTTTTTTTCTTGTAAAAAGACCACACCACCATGGCATACTATTATCTAGGGCGGATCATGACAACAATTTAGCTTTCTCAACACATTCTCATCCATATAGACAAATGCCATTTCAATATTTGTGCATGGGAGAGAAAACAAAGGAGATTTTGCCACAAGCATGACAAGAAACACATTAACCTGTGCACTGGCACTGACGTAGATTTACATCAAAAGCCCCACCCAGACAGTGCCACCAACATAAGATCTACATGGAGAAAAAGAAAAAAAAAGAAAAAAGCTTACTCGAAAATTCAAATAAGGTGCTCAGAATTTCTATGTCTCCAGGCTTCCGTGCACCAACACTTGTGGGTGCAACTCACCCTACGTACTTGACCCAGCCACTTAGCATACAAGTGTATACTGAGTGGACAATGCTATACAGTCTAATAAAGATATATTTAAAGAACAGCGAGAAAATATTGGATACAAAAAGTACAAGCATAGAATGAAGGATGAAAATTAAACAAACCTAAGGAAATTAACTGTAGACACAAAATTATCAGAGAAACCAGCTAGAGCAAGAAGTGATTAAGGTAAGGAGGAAGAGGTAATAAGAAATGAGGCTGAAGAGAAAATATGAGCAATTGTCTGTAGGATGAAGGAAAACACAATCAAGTCAGGGCCATATATATGTGTGTGTGTGTGTGTGTGTGTGTGTGTATTCATCTAGTTGTATTTTACAGGGCCAGAGCAATGCTCGTGTGGCCCCGTCTCCATATCAACATTTTTTTATATCATTCATCCTTAGTGCTTTGTGTTGGCCGAAGCCAGTGTGTGTGTGTGTGGGGGGGGGGGAGTGTGTGTGTGTGAGAGAGAGAGAGAGAGAGAGAGAGAGAGAGAGAGAGAGAGAGAGAGAGAGAGAGAGAGAGAGAGAGAGAGAGAGAGAGAGAGAGAGAGAGAGAGAGAGAGAGAGAGAGAGAGAGAGAGAGAGCAGGGCACGCAAGATCAAAGAACTTATCAGTCTTGAATGATCAGGAAGAAGAGGCAATTGAAGAAATATATAGACTAGGGAAAGCACGCGGAAAAAGGAAAAAGAAAAAAGACCAATCAGGATCAGATTCAAATTACAGTCGTCTGCAACAAAGTGCTATAATTGATTGATTTAATGCCTGAAAAGGTGCATGTGCCAGACATCAGAGATCATATGGCACTATGGCAAAGCATATGAAAGGAAGGGGTTAAAGAATAATAGTGAAACGATGAGGGAAGGGGAAAGAACGGAATGTTACAGCAGGATGGTTAGATCAATGTAGGATGTGGATTTGTTGGAGGAAGGTTAAATTTTCCAGGGAGAAGGAGGGGGATTCCGGGAGAATGTCCGCAAGACAGGATGGTCGGGAAAGGGAGGACAAATGAGGGAAGGAACTGGAACGGGCAGGAGTAAGAGGGGGGCAGGATATTAGGACATGTTGGACAGTGAGAGGAACTTGACAGGGTGTGCAGAGGGTTGGGGAGGAGCGTGACATGAGATAGGAGTGTGTGAGGTTGGTATGGCCTATGCGTAAGCGTGCGAGAGCAGTCTCCCAACGTCTATTAGAGTGGTAAGGATTTGACCATGGAGAGATAGAGGGTTTGATCAGGCGAAGTTTATTGGCAGAGAAAGTGGTCCAGGAGGATTGCCAGCGGTCGAATAGGAAAAGATTTAAAGGAAGGGTAGTAGTCGGAGGCTGGCAAGTTTGAGAAACGGGGGCATTGGGATATAGTGGCCAAGCGTGCCAAAGAATCAACGCGTTCGTTGCCCGAGATACCCACGTGACTCGGTACCCAGCAGAAGCAAATTGTTTTGTGGCGTATGGATAGTCGGAATAACCAGTCTTGGATCTCCCGAACAAGAGGGTGAAGTGAGCGAAGAGATTGTATAAGAGAAAGGGAATTGCGGGAATCAGTGAAGATAGGGAAGGAACAGGATGGGTAGAAAAGTATGCGTTTCAAGGCGAAGAGGATAGCGTACAATTCCGTTGTAAGAACAGTGGATTCTGTAGGTAGTTGGTATCAAAGTGCTATAAAAAACTGGTCAATTCAAGGAAATACAAAGGAAGAACAGACATCAACAGCACTACAAAGCCAAACAAGGCAGCCCGTGAAATGGGAGTACAAAACAATATGGATTGGGCAAGATTTGAACGAAGAAGAGAGGGCTGAAATGAAAGAGTTGTAGTGTCTTCCTTGGGTAGGGATCAGAGCCCCGGATCCCAAGGTCATGTACCAGGTAAACTAGCCATTATACTAATTGGTTGCTGCTGAACAAAGTAAGAAAACCATTTAAAGTATATATAGTAAACCCTCGCTTTTACGGACCTCTATATTACGAATTTTTACCAACAAACTTTTTCCACCAGTCCGGTATATGCAGGGATTTACCGAATAAGTTCGGTAAATGCGGGGTTGGGTTCAGTTCAGTATGCAAGTATTGTTTTAATTTCCCTGTATGGTTGTAGTATTTGTGATGGCAGCATGTACTTAAGTATACAAACTTTCCTCTAATGTATTGAACAAAGTTCATTATACACTGAAATGGTAGGAAATAGGCAAACTTTCACCTCATATAACGAAAAAATTTTGTTATGTGTGACAAATTTGGATCCCTCAGACGTCACCTCTTTCCCCAATTGGTTCGATAAAGTGAGGGTTTACTGTTTATGGCTGGGAGAGTTTGGATGATGGTGACTAAAACAACTCTCGCTAACATCAAGAAAACAATTACCAAATAATGCACATAATTAGTTTAAAAGGTAAAATTGCACTGAAAAATCAACATCCATCAGTATCAATAAAAGAAAGAAAGAAAGAGAGAGAGCGAGAGAGCGAGAGACTCCAACTCTTGAAGCAAGTCCACAATGACTAAACAGTAAACACAGTTGAGGAACGGTAATGCCAATATCAGCAATATGTGAAATGGATTCTGTCATGAGTCTTCAGAAACATGATACACTAATCAAAATTACCTGTCCAAACTGGAAGAGCGCAGGGGCGGAGGACTGCGGTACTGTAGCAGAGAAGTTGAATGCAGAACCTGTGTTGCTTGCAGCTTGGCCGAAATCAAATCCTGCACTGGATTTCTTCTCCGTTGGTTGACCAAAAGCAAACCCAGGGCTGGAGCTGTTGACACTGCTACCAAATGCTGGAGCAGGATTCCCAAAAGCTGAGGGAGCTGTGGCTGCACGGGCTGGGGGGTTGCTGTTGCCAAACTGGAAGGCTGGTGTTGCGTTGGATGGGGCAGGGGCTCCAAATGCTGGGGTGCTTGACGGAGGGGCGCCAAACCCTGAGCCACTGCCCAGTTTATTCTCCTTGCTCCCAAAGGTGAAGAGTGAAGATGGAGCACTGACCCCATTGTTGATTGCAGGAGCAAATGGTGATGAAGCAAAAGAGAGTTTCTTGTCAGATTCTTTGGTTTCAGATGAGTCTACTTTGGATCCAAAGGAAAATGCGAGTGTTGTCTTGTTCTCTTCTTTGCTGACTGGAAGTTGAGGCGAAGTAAATGAGAAAGAAGGAAATGCATTGGGGTTGGATGCTTTATCCCCAAATGCAAACATACTGCCACTAGAAGAGGTATTTGCTCCACTAGTAACTGCACCAAAGGGATCTGCAAGTGTTGCTGTAGAAGTAGCAGCTGGAGTGGCAGTTGTAGCAACTATAAGAGTGGGATTCCGGTTAGTAAGCAGCCCAAAAGGTGATGCTACTACAGTGTTACATGTGTCATCCTCCTTTCTGTTGGATGTAGTTACACTGTTAAATGTAAATGATGGTTTAGTTATATTTCCTTCTGTGCTTCCAGCCTTAGTATCAAAATGAAGCTCATTTGTTTTAGAGATTTTAACCTCTTCTGAAACGCCCATTTTCAGGTCCTTATTAGAAGTATTTAGGGTATCTTCCTTTGCTTTGTCTTGTGTTCCACGATCAAAACTGAAGGCACCATGTGTCTTAGTTCCTGCACTAAACTGAACAGCTGGTGTAGTTGACGTCACACTCTCTACACTATCAGAAGTTTTGTCACCAAAAAATAAAGGCTTTGTTGTTGTTTCTGCTTTTTCTTTCCCTTTTGTATCAGTTTTCTGTACACCAAAACTATAAGCAACACTTGAACTAGCAGCTTTGTTTTTTGGTTCCTCACTTTCAGTACTAGAGCCATAAGAATGTACAGTAAAGGCATTGGACTTCTCTGCAGGCACTCCAAATTTGAATCCTTGGTTTCCTTGGTTCTCTTTCTCTTGCATACTTTTGGCACCAACCCCAAAATTAAAACCACTAGAGGCAGCCTTCTCAGTTTGCGAGTTACTCAACCCAAACTTAATAGTAGAACCTACAGAAGATAAGTCACTTGCAGCAGTATTAACACCAAACTTGAAATTTCCAGTAATAGCTTCAGACACATTAGCAGCACCAGGTTTGGGAGTTTCACATGATATGCACTTTGTGGCATCACTTTTGTTTCGAACTAAGCAAGTGTCACACTCCCACTCTCCATTTTGTTTTGCAAATGCAGAACCAAATCCAGTGGTATTTGTCTTTTCTTTAGTGTCAATGGCCATATCTGGTAAACCTTTCAGCTCCGGCTTGCTTCCAGGCTTTGAAGTCTCACATGCAACACACTTTGATACCGAGTTCTTATTGCGCACCATACACATATCACATTCCCATTCACTGGCTGATTTCTTGAAAGCATCCCCCCAAGCAGATCCACTTTCTCCCAAAGATTCACACGACTTTACAGCTCCCTTTACAGCATCTTTTGAGGGGGCTGATGTAATCTGTCCAGGTCTCTGTGTTTCACACGCAAGACACTTAACTGATGCATTCTTATTTCGTAACATACACACACTACACTCCCATTCATCACTAGACTGTTTGAACATTGAGCCAAATCCTTTCACACCCTGCAAAGTGTCTGTTTTCTTAACTACACTGTTGACTGGCTGTTCTAACACCGACTTGGTACTCTCAGAATAATTTACAGAAAATGCCTTACTAGTAACAACCGTCTTTTCACCATTACTTGGGGACAACGTTAACATTGATTTCTCAGAAATGTTTCCTTTTGGTTTCAGAATTTCTAAAATGCTCCCTTCCTTGAGTTTTTCTGTAGAAGTCACATCTTTCTTGGAATTTGTCTTTAACTTAGGAACCAAAAAAGATGAGCTGCTACTGTTAAACATCAACTGAGGCGGTGATGCCATGGCTGCCTTAGAGCTGGGCGTGTTACCCTCACTAATAAGAGTTGGGTTCCTGAATGTAAACTTGGGAGCATTATCCAGAGTTTCACTTGTTGACTGTACATCAACAATCTCAGGGATAGAAAATCTAAATCCTTCAGGTGAGGAACTCAAATTAGTTTGCAGGTTTTGTCCAGCAGAGGAAACTGTGAAGTTGATTTTTGGAAGTGAAGAAAGTGATAACGGTACAGGGGTAAGAGTGGACTCTTCCATCACTTCCTCTTCGTGCCTAATGGAACTTCTGCCACTGTCGACCACCCTTGACTTCATCTTGCCAACTCCCTTTGACGACTGTAATATTCCACTGAAACAAAACACTCAAATTAATGATGACGTACAAATACATGTTTTCATTATTTTACCTTTAATAGAACCATGAAAATTATATCCTGCCACACATAAAATGAAGCATTCAGTATCCAAACATATCTGAACCAGTTTAGCAAAATTAATGAGTTTTAACCGTAAAAAAATTTGCTAAATTTTCAGTCCGCTGAAGGGGAGAGATGGTGTGTATGTATTTACCTAGTTGAGGCATACAGGGCCTGAACTGTACTCATGAGATCTTGTCACTCTATCTGCATTTATCTAAGTTTTCCTTAATATGATGCAGTTTTGCCGCTGTCACCTCTTCCTCTAATGATCTTATCCATTCCATTCCTCTATGGGAAAGCTATACTTCTTTGGTGTTATTTAAACATCTTCCTTTTCTCTACCCTTTCCTTGCATCCCCTCAAATAATCCAACCTCTTTTCTTATTTCAATATGGCATGGAGAGATGGGATGAAGGAGGCCTTAAGTCACAGGAGCCTAAGTATCCAGAGTGAAAAGCATGTAAGGAATAGAATGAGTTGGTGCGATGTGATTTTTGTGGGTTTAAGAGAGTAAATTATAGTTGCACTACTTTAAAACATTTCACTAGTTTTCATAAAATCTGTGATATGTTTAGAATGAGCAAATAGCATATTGTTTATTTTTTCAAATGGTATCTTATTATTTTATTCTATGGTACACACGGTGAAGTCATCAATATTTCACATACTTTGTAACTTCCAGCACAATTATCATACTTGCTCCTATTACCTACCTAAAGGTATGGTCATGAAAGAAACCTACATCTGCTTCTGTCCAGAGACTTCCACACCCCATCTCTTTCAATCTCATATCGCTCGTTTCTTTCTAGTATTCTAGCACGCTATCCTCACATCTTCTAAGGGATCTCTGTTCCCTGTTCATCTTTGATTATCCCCCTTGTCAACTAATTTTTTTCCCATTCTCTCTAAGTGACCAAACCATCTGAGTATTCTGCATTTGACCACTTCCACTACTCCAAATTCGTTCCCCACCACCCTCAACAGATAGATAAACCAGCCCTTCAATTTACTTTTTTTCCACCGTCCATCCTAGACATACTACAAGTATCTCAAATAACTCATTTCCATAGCAAGATTTTTCAACCCCAATATAGTAATAAAGAAGTGAACTTTTTAAACCTGTATGGTGATTATGCAATTGAAACTTCTAAATATGTGGCAAGTTGCAACTGGTCATGCATTCATTGTTTATGTGCCGTGTCAAAGAGTCAACTGTGTCTAATCTCTACCACCTAAGTGATGTACTCTTTTAAAATCTAAACTCACCTTGAAAATGCTGTGTTGCTCGGCTTAGGGGTGAACTCAAAGGTCATAGAGGCACTACTACTGCTGGACACACCAAACTTGAACACATCCTGTGGGGGGCTTGATGATGTCACTGATGCAGAAGGCTGTGAGGATGGCAAAAATTTTGTTGATTCTGCTGCAGCCTTTGAAAACATTGAGACAGCAGAATCTTTGAAGGACCTTTCTTTTGTATTATTTTCCTCTTTTTGTTCAGAACTTTTGAATTGTGAAATAGTCTGGTAAGCTTCTTCCCTCTTTGTTCCAGTCCCTGTGTTCCTTTTATGAACAGAAGAATTTGGCAGGTGTGAGGTGCTAGGAAGTACACTTGCTGAAAGATTCTCCTGAAGTGTAACCTGAAAGAGGAAATAATAATCTTGAGTGCAAATGTACAATAACATTCTTAACTACTGAACACTTCTCACGAAAAAAAAGAGAGAGAGAGAGAGAGAGAGAGAGAGAGAGAGAGAGAGAGAGAGAGAGAGAGAGAGAGAGAGAGAGAGAGAGAGAGAGAGAGAGAGAGAGAGAGAGAGAGAGAGAGAGAGAGAGAGAGAGAGAGGAGAGAGAGAGAGAGAGGGGGGGGGGGGGGGGGGGGATTAGAGCATGCACGGAGGGAAAGCAAGAAGAATAAATTAAGACTTGTATCACGGCCATTCCCTTAAGGGAATTCTTAGGACCAGGTGTCCAAGATAGATGGATAGATAGATTTTACAACCTCCCTTCCAAGGCCTGTCATGGCAATTTGGTTGCTTAATTAATGTACGGATGGATGACATAAGAACAAATTTCAGTAATGAAGCAGAAAAAGAAAGACCATTTTTGTCATAAACAGGCACATAACATTAGGCTTCTACCAAACAAAAACAATTTTATTGCCAATGTTAAATTAAAGTCTTCACAAACCTTTGAGGGTGTTAACAGTTTACTGGAGGGAGGGGCAGAGGGCCGGTGAGGAGGTCGATGCCTATGGAGAGCAGCTGTGTAGGAGGAATCTAAAAAGCTCCCCCTATGCCCCGGCGTGGGTGTGGGGATACGTTTGGCATCCGAGATTGGCGTCGACATCTGTTCTAAGCTCTCCAAAATACGGCGCGCTGCCTGGCTGAGCCCACCATCATCTATGGACTGAGGTGCTGCTTTGGCTTTGACTTGGGCACGTGGGGTCTGAAAAAAAAAATTAAAAATATGATTCAGTCCTTACATTTGTGTATGTAGCATACTGTGAGACAATATTGAACATAGTGAAAAACATTAAACTCTAGCATACTCTGCAAAAATTTCCACTTACCCACAGGATAATTTGTTTATGGGCTCTCAGTTTCTTATAATTTTAGTTCTTTAACTTAAAGAGACAAAGACAGTGCCTGTATAAACTAAAAAAAAAAATATGGTAACTTTAATAAGACTCCAATAATCAGTCTGCAAAAAAAAAAAGGTAATATTATAGGTACCTGATGTGGGCCTCGCACTGGCAGCCTTCTACTCCTGTATGCTGAAGCTCCACCATACATAGTTTTACCAGGATAGAAGGGGGAGGCTTTGAAAGTTGAATCACTTAATACCGATCTGTCACTCTGAAAAAATAAAACAATAAATAGCTATCAATACATTCAGCTCAAGATCCAGTTACAAAGTTAATGAGAAATACTATTGTGCACTATATTCAACAATAGTATTCCCCCACCGCCATGAGTCCTTCACTCCCTCATTCACTTACATAGTTATGCACAAAGTTGGGCATTAAAGAGATAATCAAATAGTAACAGATTATTCAAAAAGTTTTATCAGCAAGTTTTAATATTTGGTCCAAATTACTGAGGGTTAAGAGATTGGAGAGAAAAAAAATCTCATGCATCCTTTAAAAAATACAACAACTCACAAGAACTGGCGAGCCATATATAGAAACATTAAACCGTGGCCTTTTGCTGGCTAATGCTGATGGCTGGGGCTGCCCATGTGAGACACTTCCAGCTTCACTGAACAGCGATTTACTGCTTACACTGCCTTCAGCACGTATACTAGAATGATCTGCAAAGAAAGCAATTCAATAAAATTTGTCACTAAACACATTTCAAAGAACTACAATAACAACATCTTATTCAAAACATCATCTCCCTTCTGTAGAGCTTCCATGACATCCTTTTCATATGTAACAACTTACTTTCACATCACACCTGTCTTTTCCTATGCATAGAGGTTTTCTTACCCTATAAAAACATTAACATATTTCCTAAAGCAGCTATTCTTCACTCATTTTAACCACATCCATGACTTCTCAATGAATCATTTATTCAATCTGAAACTTGAGAAACTGTTCTTCAATGTCTATCACTTCATACATTTCCCTATGACTGTCACCCTCCTTTCTTTCTATTCCACAGCAATTTTTCTGAAAAATAACTCTACTGCCCAAATTCTTGACAAATCTTCACTTGCTATCAATGTCTTACATTTTTTTCCTCCTAAATATGAAGAAAGAAAAAATTAATCTTCCTATTAACTGCCTTTACATATAGTACAGCTGATAATCTCTCATATCATAAGAATTGTGCAAATTATGACTAAAGCATGAAATTTCTACCAGTGTTAGTACATGCCATAAGCTTCATTTTCAGATCGGGAGGTAAGGCAGATTTGACCTCTGAGGACCGTGAGAGGTCAATGACCTCAAAGTATCAAAATATTGATGCTTGGCATCATTGGTTAATGGTAAACATGTTTATGATGTACAAACCATGCATTTGTGTTCCAATAAAAGTGTCTACATATTCCACACAGCATTGGTAGTTATTTACAGGTGTCTAGCTTTGACCTCTGAGGACAGTGAGAGGTCAATTACCTCAACATATCAAATATTTATGCCAATGAATGTAAACTGTGGTGGCTGGTACTAACACAATTGCTGTACTTGTGTGTTGCAGGATTCCCTGCCTGATGATCGAAGCCAAGATACAAGCATTCCAGACCTGATCGTCACTATGGCAAAGCGTCATATCCTCATAGACCCAGCCCAGCCCTCTACGTCCAAGCAATCAAGACCACCCCCAAGAACTAACTGGGAGCTTTGTATTCTTTGCCAAGCAGAGACAGATGAACCTTTGCAGTGCCCACTAAGATCAACCATGAAACCGAGTGGTAGTGGCTATGCATCATTGACAGAAAACCTCCTCCAGTTCAAGGGACTTCGGCACATGCCAATTGAGCTCAACGTGAACAGACTGGATGATTGCGATGGCGTAGAAGCTACCTTGAGGACACACAGTGCTCAGTGGCACAAGAAATGTCGTTTAAAGTTTAACAAAAAAATGTTTGATCAGCAGAGCAGAGCAGAATCAGCTTCAGGACAGCAATCTAGTACCGGTACTCCAACCGTGCACACACGATCAGCAGCTGCCCACAGGCTTCCACAGTCAACCGAGCCTATCTGTTTCTTCTGCAATAAGCCAGCTGGCACTGCAGACTTGCACGAAGCAGCTACAAAGGAAATTGACAAGAACCTTCGGAGATGTGCTACTGAATTGGGGGACACTGAACTGCTGGCCAAGCTGTCTGCAGGAGACATGATTGCCATCGAGGCAAAATCCCATCACAACTGTCTTCGTGCATTATACAGGGTGGGTCGTGGGAACTTCCTTATTTGAAAATGAAATAAAAAACTGTGAATGCTTCAAAAATCTTTGTTGTTATTTTATGCTTGTCACACAACATAGATTTAATTTTACACAGTTTTAAAAAGCATATCTTTTAAATGTCGGCCTCCATTGTCAATACACTGAGTCAGACGATTTTGGAAGTTTTGGTCCACTCTTTCAAGCATGTTGACTGGTATATTGGCAATTTCGGTTCGGGTGTTATTCTGTAGGGCTTCCAGGGTCTGTGGACGATCGTTATAAATCAGGGATTTGAGATACCCACAGGAAATAATCACAGGGGGCTAAATCAGGCGAGCGCGCAGGCCAGTTTACATCCCCTCTCAGGGAGATCAGTCGCCCGGGAAAGGATTCTCTCAAAAAATCCATTGAAATCCTGGCGGTGTGGGCTGTGGCCCCATCTTGCTGAAACCACACATTGTCAAGTTCCATTTCATCGAGAGCAGGCAAAAAAACCTCCTGGAGCATTGTCAAATAACGGTGTGAATTCACGGTTACAGCACGACCGTTTTCTTGGAAAAAGTAAGGGCCAATGATCCTACGCTTGAAATTGCACATCATACCGTTACACGATCCGAATGAAGGGGCCTCTCATGAAGTTCCCTGGGATTTGTTTCACTCCAGTAATGCATATTCTGTTTGTTAACACAGCCACTAAGGTGAAAGTGTGCCTCGTCAGAGAAGAACACAAGTGCGTCGTTGGGTAAGGTGTCAACCAGCTGCTCACATGATGTTTGTCGGGGTTACATAATCATGTTCCGTCAGTTGTTGGACCACATTCATTTTGTATGGATGAAAATGGAGTTCAGCGTGAAGAATTCGACGAAGAGAACGTCCCGGCATGCCAAGGGCAACTGCATGCTTACGAGCAGAATGCTTGGGCGACCGTAGCATAGCCTGACGAACTCGTTCGATATTTTCAGGTGTTGTAACGGTCCTCGTAGGTCCTTTGTTTTTTTTGGAAACATTCCCCGTTTCCCTGAAGGCATCCACCCACAATAAAATCAATTTACGATCAGGAACACGGCCTCGCAGAGGAATTTCGAAGTGACGACGAATGGCACGTTGCACCGCGATGACAGAGTGGCCGTTAGATAAATACGCCTCTATGGCAAAAGCGCACTCCTCCCTCGACCACAGCATGTTTGACACTGAACCGTGTGTGTACACAAAGCTCCCACCCAGCCCCCTCCATTGTGCCCTCCAATACTCCATTGTTACCATCGTTAACATCACCACACACTTTTCAAATAAGGAAGTTCCCACGCCCCACCTTGTACAACAAAATCAGACCAGCCGCACTCAAGGACGAGGATGCGGATCGTCTGCATGGCATAGCCTTTGCTGAGCTGGTGGTGTTCATGGAGGACATGCATGCAGATGAGGACAATGCCCCTGTATTTAAACTCTCAGACGTGGCTAACCTCTACAACACGAGACTGGAGCAGCTGGGTGCCACGGTAACCAACAGAATACACACAACCAGACTGAAGGATAGACTTCTTTCTGTGCTTCCTGATCTGAGAGCCCATTCTCAGGGCAGAGACACACTTCTCTTGTTTGAGAAAGATATAGGTCCCGCCCTAAAGAAGGCCTGTGATCATGACAGTGATGCCATGCACCTAGTAAGATCAGAAAGGTGGCCATACGCACTGTGCGATACTGATGTTGTGGTACTGGCTGTGGCTTCATTCAACACATCAATCCTGACGAGCTGTGGATAGCTCTTAGTACTGGATCCAGCTTCCGGTACATAGCTGTTCACCAACTGGCTGCCGCCATGAACCCAAGACAATGTGCTACTCTCCCCATCTTCCATGCCCTCACAGGGTGCGACACTGTGTCTTCTTTCGCTGGCAGAGGGAAGAAGACTGCCTGGGAGACTTGGAAAGTGTTCCCACAGGTGACTGATGCCTTTGAAGAACTCTTACGCATGCCAAGTGATGTGAGTGAGGAGTCAATGTCACTGCTGGAGCGCTTCGTTGTGCTGATGTATGACCGCACCAGTGACACCATGGAAGTGAACGATGCTAGGAAACAGTTCTTCGCACACAAGTCTAGGGCTCTAGAAAACATTCCCCCAACGCAGGCAGCACTCCAGCAGCACATCAAGCGTGCATCTCTCCAGGGCAACTGCTGGAACCAAACTCTGGTCCTGAATCCAGAGTTACCAATCCCATCTGACTGGGGCTGGACAAAGGAGGCCTCTGGGTGGCAGCCTCTTTGGACGACACTGCCAGAGGCATCAAAATCTTGCCACGAACTGATCCACTGCGGCTGCAAGAAGGGATGTACCGACCGCTGCAAGTCCACCAAGGCTGCACTCAAGTGCACTGCATTATGTTCATGTTCGGGAGACTGTTAGGTGCAATCAGACACCTTTATATTTATGCGTCTATATGGATAATGTGTGTGTATTACATGTACCGGTATGTACTATGCATGTGTCTGAGGTAACTGACCTCACTGTACTTTAAGCTTATAGACTATGTTCAGTGCACATTGAAAATTAAGGTTGCACAGATGATCTTACAACACGATTTCATGCAAGCTGTTCTGGACACCACAATAACCTAAATGTGTATTTCAATAAATTTGTTTTCTGAGGTCACTGACCTCATTTAAAGCACTTGTTCAGTCATGGTTGCATCCTGTGATTATGTATAAATAAGCTCTCCAGAAGATAAAGGGACCAACACATGGCAACATACCTTTTTAATGATTCCCAAAACAGACAAACTGCACCAGAATCGTGAAAAAATGACAATTTCGATGTAATTGAGGTCATTGACCTCTCACTATCCTCAGAGGTCAAATCTGACTTACCTCCCGATCTGAAAATGAACCTTATGGTATGTACTAACACTGGTAAAAATTTCATGCTTTAGTCATAATTTGCACAATTGTTATGATTATCTGCTGCACTAATACTAATTATTCAAGTTCACCATATATTTTTGAATCTGCATCTATATTTTTGTCATTTCAGATTTAATTCCTAAACGGCATCCACACTAGGGGCAATGGGCCAGATTGTCAAATGTTATTTCGGTGAAGAATGTCTTCGTCACGTAATTGGTACCGTCAAACTGTTTTGAGCCGCGACGGATATAGTCGCATTGCGGTGAAGGTAAAGAAACGAAGACCAAGCACAGACCATGTCTTCACCATTCCCTTCGCGGGCGCTGATCTCCTCTGTACTTTTCATCCCATTATTGGATAAGATAATGACATTTCAGTGACTTTGAGTTACTTTTTACTTGTTTATTGACGAAATTAACCTTTATGCGTAATAAAAAAAAAAAGTGGTTTAAAATCTCACCGGGAGACACAGGCGGGCTGGGCAGAGCGGTGCACTCGGCGTCTGGCAGGCGCGCTGGCAAATGCGGGGCGAGTGGGGCGGGGCGGGGCCACACTTGTTTTCGTACTTTGTATTAATTCAGTCACGACTCACTTCCCTGGTTTTTGAGACACTAACTATTATTTCCCAACCAAGTTTCACTGATTTTTCTGAAGGAGATACATTGTTGCACTGCACAGACATGGCATAGTACTCCTTCCAGCATACCAACCTTACCGTGACGGGACTACACCAAGGGAAAAGACGCAGAAGGATTTCAACGTTACCCTGGCTTCCTGTGTAGCGCAGAGAACTCGTCGTGTGGTCCCGTCCATGGGAAGGGAAAGGTGGCATTTAACAATCTGGCCCATTGAATGAGTTCACGCTTTGTTGCTGAGCACGGGATTTGGTGACTCCGAGGGCTTGTGTGGCACGCTCCGGGCAAATCCCCAAGCGGGCATTTGTGGGTTGTAGCGTGCAACAGAGTGCGCATCAGTAGCAGTTCGCTTCTTATTGAGAGAGGATGTCTGCCGCTCATCAAAACTGACCAGACACGGGTCAGAACACTTCACTTTATTGATCTCCCAAAGCAATATCTGTGTCCATGTCAAGTGAGGAACAAGGACTAAAAGAATAAGCTTGTGAAGAGTGCAAGTGTGCATGCAATGGCCCACTGTCTCAGAGCACAGGACAAAACCCCCAGTGTGGAAGCGGCTTAACCGAGGGACTAAATTTATCTCCATTCCCATACATCAATTCATCACAAAAATATTGTACCATCCACAGCCATAACATTGATGGCTGCCTTAATAATGACATACTGATAAATGTAGACCGCAAGTTCTTTTAGTTTAATTAAAATATGCAGTTTTCAATACCACAGATAATCATAACACTAACCAGGTTCCAGGTCTCTTGGCCTTTTTCGAGTTTCCTCCAAGGATGGTAAGGTGGTGGCAGGCTGTGCCATGGGTGAAGTGGGCAAAGGCTTTGTCAGTGAGTCCCGTAGAGTCTGGAGAGATTCTTCATCCAGCTGCAAGATCTCACGCTGATAGTCCCTCTCATCGGGCCGCGGGATGACTGAGGCATCCACCCCTGTGTCTGCAGAGGACTCACTCATGTCACTCCCATCATCACCTGGGTGGGGAAAGGCAAGAATCAATAATAAAATTATTCCAATGAGACAATCATAACTACCTCAGTTATGGCTTCCAACAATGTCGTAATGGTCTTTACATCTGCACACTTACATGTTGGTGTGGAGGATGTGAGGAGTGGCAACGGCCGGGGCTCCATCTGGCCCTTGGAGCGAGAAGTAAACATGGTGGCAGGAGTGGAGGATATGATAGGCAATCTTCTCCCACCCAAGGAAGAGCCTGAAGGCTCTACATTTAACTGTACTGATCTTGATGTTGAAATACCTTCTACAGGTGTTGTTGCCATACCCATCCTTATTCCACTGCTGGTGCTGGCACCTTCATTGACACCCAGCGCAGGTTGGCTGTTATTGTCACTTTCACCTGAAAACCAACACCATGACACTGCAGCATTACCAGAGTTCATAAAGAGTATTAGAGACGGATAAGAATGCAATGGTGCCATTTGATCAGAAAAGATTGCAGGCTTATGAAGGAAAAAAAAATCATATCAGCCTTTTAAATAAGATCAAAGTGTAAACTGGTGCAGGAAGTGACAAAATTTGAAAGGATAACACTGAACCAAAAGCGAGGTAAAATAAAACAATGAAAAGGCATGATTATCGCATCTCAACCAGACCCATTTCCCCCTTTTATGGAATTAAATCAACCAATCCAAATGAGAGAGAGAAGAGAGGGATTTTTTTTTTTTTTTTTCAGTAACAACAAAGTTCACATACTATGCATTATGTTACCATGATTATCATCTCATTCCTATCAAGTCCAACTTCATGTACATTGTGGAACAAAGGATGAATGGGGACATCTTAGGCAGCAACATGCTTTAAAAAGAGGCATCCCAGACTTGCATTGCATCTGAAGCTATTTATAACAGGCTTGGCGAACAAGATGCAAGTGTATGTCAAGGGCAACATGACTTTGGCAGATCATACAGTTGTGAAGGACTGTGTGCAAGCAAACCGGGGAGGAAAATATATTACCATTACTCAGATAAATAAAAAAAACAAATAAAGAAAATATCAACTTTCAATCAACTCTCATTTCTCCAATTACGCCTGAATGGAAAACTGTACTCTTATGTGTATGTATTTATAGATGGAATGGCTTTCTATTGAAAACAGAATTAACTTCAATCTATGCATTTTGCATATCCTGACCTCCCTTGCTAGTGTAATGCATGAAACATTGACACTGCTAACCACATTCTGCCAAGAGTCTTGCGATGCTTACCTTCCTCAGGGTAGAATGGCCTGAATGATCTTCGCGCAGTGACAGGATGGGCAAAGATGAAGGATTCTCCTGGTGGAGCAAGTGTTGAGGCTTGTGATGGGCCAGGCTGGGGGTCGCTGCCCTCCTCCTCCTCCTCCCCTCCCATCCACCCCGAGAGCCATGATGCTGAGAAAAGGCCGGTGAAGGAATCCGTCACCCGACGGATGATACCCTGGAATTATGAAAACCAAGTTTAGTGGCCTGAAGAAAAGCATGTATTTAACAATTTTTCTTTTTAGCCAAACCTTTTACAAAGAACTCAAAATGCTTTCCCCTTTTGTGGCATAGCATAAACCATTTCTGGTCTCTTGAGGTATAGTCTATACACATACATGTACTGTAGTATACACTATACACACACAGTACGTAGTACTGAAGAAAAAAACTGCAGATAGATGATTTCGTGATCTGATTCTGTCCTCAAGTTGTATTACCGCATGTAAGTAAATTTTCATTAATAATTTGCTTTGAGAGTCCTTTTGGGGAGTTAGGTTAAAATGTTAGTAAATTTTTAATATTGGACACCACTGATTTCAAGGATGAAGCTTCTTTTTCTGAATTGTTTTTATGTTTGAAATAATTTGATACTCGTTTTATATGGAAACCAACTAATTCTCTTATAACCCCCAACCCCCTAGTTGAAATATAATAGGTATTTCTGCAAAAAAAACTAGCAACAGATTAATTCATAGAATAAACACACAAAAATACACGGCTAAGTGACTGATATGGCAGTCAGCACAACATCCAACAGCCAACACTTTTTAAAAGGGTCATAAATTAAAGGCATTTGCCTCCAACACTCAAAATCCCCAGACTCCCACCAGTTCCCCAACCTTGTTGGCACTGCAAAGAAGAAAATGTTGTTAAGAGTACTGTCCGAAACTGCATATTCACCTCCACATTATACTACATGTAATTTCTGAAATGAAATTCCTTTTAAATTTGGTGCATGAAAATTTACCATTTGCTCTCACTTGCCTTAGGTTTCTCATTGAAAGGCAACTACACATCCATTTCATCTTTCGCATCACCTGTGCAATGAGATTGCAGATGCTGTGCTCCACATCCTCATGTTCTTCTCATCTCAACTACCCCGACCTATATGAATTTTAACATTGTCTTCAGTAGGAAACACCGTACGTTAGTCTGAACCTAGACAGGTTGGGTTATATTTTGGTATATTACCATAAATATTAAATTTCTGGGGTGCATTTCTGTACTCTTTGGTGTATTATGGGCTATTTCAGTGTACTTTTGCATAATTTAGGTGTATTTTAGAATATTTCGATATATTTTGGTACCTATATACAGTGTATTTTAGTATATATTTTGTGTATTTTGGTATATATTTTGCGTATTTTGGTATATTTTAGTAAATTTCGGTATATATTACGGTATTCAGTAAACCCTCGCTTTTATGGACCTCTATAAAACAAATTTCGGCTTTGACTAACTTTTTCTGCCAATTACCGAATAAGTTCAGGTAAATGAGGGGTTCGGTTCGGTGGTGGGCGGGTGAACACGTACACGCATGTCGGCGACGGCAGTGGAAACAAATCCGAGTGGGCGGTGCATGCCGATTAGTCTAGTTTTGTCCACCTGATTGTAAACACCTCCGCTTGCGTCCTCCCGTGCCTCAGGAGAGGTTATTTGTGATGGATGTACGTAAGTATACGAACTTTCATCTAATGCAACGAACAACGTTCATTATACACGGAAATGGTCTAGCTAAATATAGTCTAAACTAATAGGTCTAAAAATAGCTAACTTTCACCTCATATAGTAACTAACAAACAAAGTTTGCTATATGCAAAAGTTTTGGATGCCTCGGATATGACGTCACCTCCTTCCCCCAATTGCTTTGTTAAAGAGAGGGTTACTGTATTTTGGTATTAAGAAAAAGCCGGAGTGCCTCTTGACCAAAATATATAACAAAATGTACAAAAATACACCCAATTACATCAAATATACATATATAAATCAAAATATACCAAAATATATACGGTATTTTTTTTATCTCTTAAAAGTAATCGTCCAGACCATATTAGCATAAATGTCAACGTCATCTCGTGAAAATAGCAGGAAACAGCGAGAGCGGGTGTCGAGCGGAGAGAACGATAAGAACGACAGCACCAAAAAGACACTCATCTCACGAGCTGCGCCGCACTCATTGGCTGGTCTACATATTTGGTTGTAACAAATTTAAAGTTCCTTAATGGACTTACGAGGGCAGACCCACAAGTAACCGGAATAGTTTTCTGTGGGACAAACCCATAGTACTTCAGGTTTCCGCCGCTAGATGCCGCGTGAGGCAACACTCAGGCATCAGTCTGCTAACTGGCGTCGTCACGGGAAGACGTACAGCCCCGTGTTTCGCCTGTGTTTTGAAGTGCTTCGCGCCATTTAGTCTATTTTTACGATGGATGAAAGGAAGGAGCTAGATGCCGCGTGAGGCAACACTCAGGCATCAGTCTGCTAACTGGCGGCGTCGCGGGAAGACGTAAGCCGTGTTTCGCCTGTGTTTTGAAGTGCTTCGCGCCATTTAGTCTATTTTTACGATGGATGAAAGGAAGGAGCAGCGCGCTGCCGTTAAATTCTGTTTTTTGCTGCGGAAAACGGCAGCCGAAACAGTTATCATGCTTCAAACAGCTTACAAGGATGCTGCCATGAGCAAAACACAAGTTTACGAGTGGTTTGCACGCTTTAGGAATGGTCAATTGTCGCTGGAAGACCAACCTCGTTCAGGGTGACCGTCAACCTCCCGAACGGATGAAAACATCACGAAAATTCATGAACTGATCTTGGAGGATCGTCGCCGATCAATTAACGAACTTGTTGATTTGACTGGTGCGTCCTGGAGCTCCTGCCTACGAATTTTGAATGAGGAATTGGGGATGAAAAGAGTTGCAGCGAAATTGGTGCCTCGCTTGCTCACGGACGATCAAAAGCAGTCACGAATGAATGCGTGTCGTGAACTGAAAGAACAGTTGGAAGTTGATCCATACCTTTTTTCGAAGGTCATCACTGGTGACGAAAGCTGGTGCTACGGCTACGACCCGGAAACGAAACAGCAGTAAAGTCAATGGAAGCATCCAACGTCACCACGACCCAAACCCAAAAAAGCGCTTCAAGTGAAGTCAAGACGATGTTGATTTGTTTCTTCGATGCGAGAGGAATTGTCCACAAAGAATTTGTTCCTCCTGGTCAAACTGTTAACCAGACTTTTTACTTGGCAGTTCTGAAGCGTTTGTGAGACGCAGTGAGACGAAAACGCCCCGACCTGTGGCAAAGGGGAGAGTGGTGGTTTCATCACGACAATGCGCCAGCGCACACCGCCTTGAGTGCGAGACAATTTCTCACCAAAAATGGCATGACCCCACTTACCCACCCTCCCTATTCACCCGGTCTTGCTCCCTGCGATTTTTTTTTTGTTCCCCCGAATGAAGAAAGTCCTCAAAGGAAAAAGTTTTGCAGACGTGGAAGAGGTTAAGAAGAAAACGACGGAGTCGTTAAAAGGCATATCTTTGCAAGAGTTCCAGAACTGTTTTGTACAGTAGAAAACACGTCAGGACTGGTGCATTGCTTCACATGGAGAATACTTTGAAGGTGATAAAAGTGTAAACATGTAAAAATATCTGAATACAATTATATGACAGAATTCCGGTTTTTTTGGGGTCCGCCCTCGTATAAATGTGTTCAAACTGTACATTACCATTTTGACTTAGCCCAAGAAAGTCTCTACAAACAGAGACTTACATGTGAACCATTTCTATCGCAAATAACTTACTTAAAAAAAGTTAGGTTAGGTTTCGGTTCAATTTGTTTTTCAAATCATTTTTGTCGCAAATCACTAAAAAAAAAGGTATAATAAATAAATAACTATTTGCGACAAACGGTTAGATCTAGCAGAATAATTCACAGCACATCAAAACTCGCCTGAAAAAAATTGTTTCGTCCACCAAAGTTAATTCGGTGCTACTATAGAGTGCGGTCTACATCATGGCCTGCAGTCTACGCTCCCCTAAAGTGCGGTCTACAAAGATCCCGCCTGACCTGACCTGACCTGAGAGTACCAGGACCCTACTCAACTTTATAAAATAGGAATCAACGAAGTAATGTCTAATGTCTAATGTATCCTCCTAAAATTCAAGCCGAGAACATCAGTCTTAACACTCCTCCTTTACAATGGTGTTGAAAGAATTCTACAGAAGTGTCATCTTGACAGGAAACAGCGGTTAAGTTTTTACGTGGCAGCAATCTTCTGGATACACAACAAGAAGCAGAGCCTTGTCATCGATGTGGTAGTGTTATGTAAGAAAAAAGAAAAAGTGACAGGGGTGGGAAATATCGGCCTGTGCTTTATAAATTACTTACTAAAGTTTTGTTTTTTCTATAATACTCTACTGTATAATAGACAATATCATATAGCAATAGTAAGTTGCAGCCTTAAGTGTAAGAGTGTAGTGTAAGTAGCGAGTAAGAAATGTAGACCGCACGCTATAGAGTAAAATGTCCCGGTAGACCGCACGCTATAGTGCAAATGTCCCGGTAGACCGCACGCTATAGTAGCACCGTTAATTCGGTGTCAAACTGGAAATTTACCGATTTACTTTCTGTTTCAAAAACTAGTTATTTCAATCAAAAACTGTTTGGTTAGGTTCAATAAGGTTGAATTAGGTTAGGTTAGGCGTGTTTTATTTAATAATGTAAAAAGATAAATTTTATGGCAGTACGAAGTGGAGCAGGACATTTGCGGGGGGGGGGGGTCCACAACTGTAAATAAACATTGATTTCCGCCAAAAACGAGTATCAGATTAATTCAAAAACGCATCAAAACTATTTAAGAAAATAAAGTGAAGTCTTCGAAATCAGTAGTGCCCAACGCCGAAAATTTACCTACTCTGGTATGCCCTCGGGTGAACAGTGCTCGAAATATTGGTACAGAACGGCAAAGCAGAACCTGGTGCTGGCCTGCCGGAGGGACGGCGATGAGAACCTTCAAGCCTATCGGTTATAATGGACGAGAACTTCGCGGTCGTTTTCAGACACCGACTATTTTTTCCTGGCCTACAATAGGTGCTTTTTCAAATGGAGATAGTTTTATTTTCCGGAAACCCATTTAAAAAAAAAAAAAAAAAAAAATATTTCATCACCGAATTTTATGCATGGTTAAGGTTAGGTTAGGTATACTTTGTGGTTAAGGTTAGGTTAGGTTTCATTAAAACCTATAAGGTTAGGTTAGGTATACTTAGTGGTTAAGGTTAGGTTAGGTTTCATTAAAACCTATCTCAACACTTCGCACGTACTCTTACACCCATGTTCGTGACTATACACATTGCCATCGTACTAGAATGAACTAAAGCACCACTGAGTGGGATTCGAACACAGGGATGCTGCACACGAACCGAAGTCCCTACCACTGAGCCAGCCTGACGGGGGCCTAACGGCGTGGGTACAGGTGGTAGGTAGCATCGCTAACGCTAAGGTTACGTTACCCACTTATACCCACGCGCGGACCCCCTGCTGTGACGTCCATAACGAGTGAGATACAGCGTGCCTAGGGGTGCCAGGACATGGACGCGGGGACTTCTGTACTGCACTGATAGAAGGGAAAACATGAAACTTGCCGCTTCACCCCTGCCGCGGGAAGTGTCCTGAGTCCTGACCTCCCTCTACAGATAGCTCTCCCCAGCATCACCAGCATCCATGACGCTGATAGTACATGCCAAACACCCCGCCACGCGCTTAAACATCCCCCTTTGAAGCCGCGTTGTGCTAATAGTAATGAGCCCATTGGAGGTCCAGAGCGGAGGGGAATAACAGCCACACACTCACCTTAGGTCGCTCATACGGCTTACTCGCTCTGTTCTTCCGTTCTCTGTACTTTCCTGGCCCATCAGAGGCCATCTTGAGGTGAACTACCCGATAAGAACCACTACAATTCCATAAAGTTGTTAATATTCGGTAGCTACAACAACTTAGCGAGACTCCTGAGGTAACATGGCGGCGGGCGCGCTGTGCTGTGATTGGTGGGTTTATCACGGACCATAATGCACCGATAGACAGACGAGCCGCGCCATCCGTGCTCTCCCATACCATATTTCATAAAGTTGTTGTATATTGCAAGTCTTCATTGTGTGCCTCAGTGTTCACAAAAGTATCTCCTAACAATAATATAAACGTAAAGAAGGATGAGCCAGAGGTCATTACAATACATGCTAGTTGAGTGTTTTGTTATCGTATTAATCCCTATTTTATGGTCAGTTATTACGCAGATAAATTACATAATGCTCAAATAACACTACTAAAGCATTAATTCAACAGTAAGTGGTATATTCTGTCTATCTTAAACATTTTCTTGCCTCTGTATTGTTCACGGGCCCTCATTATCTATAAGGTCACTGATCTCTACTAGGGAATTATCACCTTGCATTATAAATATATCACCTTGCATTATCGCACCTACTGGGAGAGAAAATGTAGCATTAGCCTCGGTGGCTGCATAAGTTATCACATTCAAGGCTCAGCACATTACACAAAGAACACATACCCGCACAAAACTTATTCGTAACACAACAACAATATAATAGCAAGCGGCCTTTAGTTCTGCATGTCGACATAACGATGATGATAACACTATTGAACAATTATAATGATGATACATATATACATTCATAAATTAAACTCCACATCCACCCTTATTTTTGTTTTGCGCTATTTCATCTCTTCACCGCTTTACTAAAGTATCTACACCAGAGAGGTGAAGCTCTCTGTCTACACCGTGATCTGTTCATCGTGTCTCACAGAGAAATGGAGTGGCATGGGTATGAGGGGCGGTGTCCTCTGCTCCCCGGTGCCCTTGTTGAGTTGTGTCCAGAAAACGGGTGCCCAGGTGCCATGTCCTGACACGCTGCGGGCAGGCGTTTTATTATGGTGATGCGTCCCATTCCAGTTCATGCCAGGAATTCCATGGGATGGCCTTGATCAGCCGAGGTGGGGCAGACTTTGTTGACGCTCAGAAATCGATGGTTTCGTCAATATTGATATCATTTCCGTACCTCAGGCTGAGCCACAAATGTGCTGCAGACGTTACTTAATATATGACACCTGAGACATGCTTCAGCAGGTCTGACCATGGAGGTATTATATAAGGAGGGGCCCTCACGCGGTTTCTGTTCACTCCTCAGTGAAGCAAGGGGGCGGAGCTTAACCGGTGGGCGGAGCCAGCCTAGTACACCCAAAACATTGGTTTTCTCGAGCGTAAATTGTCAGCGAAAAATTGTTTTATCGCCTTGTTTCTTCCACATAACACATGAGTTAAGTTAGTTATCTAATTGCTGCAACGCATGGAATATGAGTTGTACGGTTTTCATAGAAAAAACAACAGAATTTCCCTTCCTGTATTCTGTACAGGCAGAGAAGAAATGGTTCCCACCCGCTTCCTTACCCCATACTTTATCTATATATATTAATTTACATTGAACAGGGATTTAACATTTGAACGCAGGAACATGTAGTCTTCTATATATATATATAGATTATATAGAGAGCTTTTGAGATTTTACCTTAAATTTACTAAGAGAAAATTAAATATACAAGGGTAGGAATAAAGAAAACTTATCCATATGCAGCTTCCAAGTCAATGTGTGACTTCACTGCAACATACATGTTACACAATTATACAGATCGTTATTATTCATTTAATAAGCAATTAATGGAGAGAATATAATACTTTATTCTCCAGTTACAGAACGTAGAGTTGGTATGTTTTGTGAGGAAGAGAAATGGTTGTCGAGTGGAGGAGATGGTTTGATCACCTGAGAGTGAAATGACAAAAAAAACCAGTGGAACAGATAATGGCAATGTGAGAGGATGACCTCAGTAAAGTGTGTGGAGAGAGAGAGAAGAGAGAGAGAGAGAGAGAGAGAGAGAGAGAGAGAGAGAGAGAGAGAGAGAGAGAGAGAGAGAGAGAGAGAGAGAGAGAGAGAGAGAGAGAGAGAGAGAGAGAGAGAGAGAGAGAGAGAGAGAGAGGAGAGAGAGAGAGAGAGAGAGAGAGAGAGAGAGAGAGAGAGAGAGAGAGGAGAGAGAGAGAGAGAGAGAGAGAGGAGAGAGAGAGAGAGAGAGAGAGAGAGAGAGAGAGAGAGAGAGAGAGAGAGAGAGAGAGAGAGAGAGAGAGAGAGAGAGAGAGAGAGAGGAGAGAGAGAGAGAGAGAGAGAGGAGAGAGAGAGAGAGAGAGAGAGAGAGAGAGAGAGGAGAGAGGAGAGAGAGAGAGAGAAGGAGAGAGAGAGGAGAGAGAGAGAGAGAGAGAGAGAGAGAGAGAGAGAGAGAGAGAGAGAGAGAGAGAGAGAGAGAGAGAGAGAGAGAGAGAGAGAGGAGAGAGGGAGAGAGAGAGAGAGAGAGAGAGAGAGGAGAGAGGAGAGAGAGAGAGAGAGAAAGAGAGAGAGAGGAGAGAGAGAGAGAGAAACTGAAGTGTGCATCTTTTGGAAACCTAAATAAAAGCTAAACCATCTTCCAAGCAACTGCACAAGCTATTATTTTCTAAGCACACATCGAATAAGAACAAACACAAATACTGCAAATACAAATCATAAACCATAAGTACAAATATCACAAACCGTTTTTTTTTGTGCCATATGACATCTGATGTCTGGCACATTCCCCTTTTTTGGCATTAAATCAATCACAAACCGTTTAATCACAGGCAAATCAACAGAAACGAACACACTATATATAGATCTGTCAGGATTAAGCTTGTATGGCTTGTAGGCTGATTGTCTGGCAGCAAATTAAGTAGGATAAGCAAAAAGGGCGAATATTTCCTTCATTGTCGTTTCCTTTTTTTTTCTTTTTTTTCTTCTTCCATTTGATAGTTGTTTTAGTTCATTAGAGTGTTTTGATGGCTCATTTGTTGTGCACATTAATAATAACCATAATATAACCATGACAATATTGACCCCACGATAGTGGGGAGGACTATGAAGATCAGGGAAAATGCGGATAAAATGTGAATAAATAAAGAAAAAAAGGTGAATAGAACCTAACCTAACCTAAATGTGAATAAATGAAGTATATATGTGAATTGAAAATGAAAGAAAAAATAAATGAAAAGGTGAATTGAAAGAAAAATAGGTGAATTGAACCTAACCAATCCTCACGTACCCGAATTAAAAGAATTAATTGCATTAAAAAAACCCATACAGGCATACATGCAGACATAGGGGAGGCGGTAGCGGAGTGGTTAGCGTCTCCGACTGGCGTTCTCGGTGACCCGAGTTCGATCCCCGAAGAAAACCAAAACCTTAATTTCTGCACCGTCGAGTGCCCTAAGAACACCCACATGCTCTGCCCATCAACTCTACCTTCGATTGCGAGTGCATCGGAGGACACAGGGGGGCGGCATGAGCCTCTAATCACATGCGTCACTATAAGAAAAGAAAAAAAGAAGTCAAAAATCCACTGGGATGGTACGATTGCTTGCTAAAGAAACTGCAATAAAAGAAAGAAAAACCGTAAGAAGTACAAGAGAGTTCTTGGGTCACGGCATTTGAAGGTGAAAAGGTCCAAAAGACCTTTTCTTTTCAAAAAGAAAAGGGCTGCATGACACCCTTTCTTCTTAAATTACCAGAAATGACTATTTTCAGTAAGAAGCATGAACAAGACAAGACCTGAAACTCTTTGCCGTTGGAATGCCCCATGTAAAATTTGCTATAGCTACAGTATTCATATATACAATCATCACAAAATCTATAAATCCTTGCAGCATAACATAAGGTGACCACTAGCCAGCATGAACAAGACATACTACAACCACAACCATCATGCTAGTTCAACACATGTCAGGCCTTCTCTGGATAATAGAGAAATATGTTTTGTTTTTTAATGTAAGAGGCATTTTTATGTGAAATTCCCTTTCAAATTTAGTTGTTTCTCTCAATAATATTAAGACTTCTGAAACAGCCGGGCTAAGTAAGACACTATTTGAAATTAAATATATTAATTGAGATTAATCATTAATTATGATTAATACTTAGTTATTTCTTGTAACTGCATATAATGCGTTTACCAGTGTACTACATTCTGTGTTTCATTACCTCAATTTATTATTTACAAATGATTACTGGTGCATTATAACAGTATATGTATATTATAGCAGCAGCTTCTTTGCTTATAATCTTCCAGGTTGGGAACCCCACCAGGTAAGAAACCTGGTACAATTCAATTACCAAGTCACACAGTGCTCGTCACCACACTCAACACACAGTTCACACGCAGCAGTAACTGAATAACACTAATAATGAAACACAAATACGGTTATCAGCAGCCAAATTAGTATAAATAGTTCAAGGCGACTCGGTAGCGTGTTGGTCACCATGGTTTGTAAACTTGTTTCATATGTTTTTTTGGGAATAAATAAGTGTTCATAATATTTATAGTGACACATTAAGAATCCTACATTCCAGTAATATATCTAGTTTATGTGTGGAAGTCACGAAAAAACAATTACAGGTGAATTCATTGGAATTACTCCTTGAACAAGCATCAGCATTCATTTAATGCGCTCTTTATCTATCTCAGTTTTTTAGCCTTATAAGCAATGTTTCGCCGCCAAATCTCTGTAACGTACAGATGAAATATTAAGTTACCATTCTTGGTTCTCTGGATGCAGTCATATGCAGAGCAAGCCTGCATGATGGTAAAATGTACAGGTCTGTGAGTGGCGAGCGTACCGTCATATTTGCATTGTTTTGGGTCAGTGTCCGTCGTCAGACTGTCTGTATGGCAGTGTATAATCTTTGAGCAAAGGGGCGGAGCCAGAGCTGGCTTCACTGAAGTGACGTCATGGCCTCTCCTTATTATTATAGCTCCATGGGTCTGACAACCTTCCAGTGTATTATCACATAACACTAATTAATAAACAAAGAATGTGCGTGCCATACCACACATGTCAGGCCAACTCCTGACTGGCTCACATGAATGGTCATACTTAATTCATACATACATAAACAATGTCATACTTATTTATTACACTATCAGCATATTATCAGTCATACACAAGGATAGTGTATAGTGTCTATCCTTGGTCTTACAGGAGGAAAAAATGTGCCGGTCGCTAAGATAGAACAGCTCAATTGATGTCCGTTATGGGTATTGTCTGCTGTCTGGTTGGGAACTGAACTTTGTGAACCGGGAACAGCTTTCTTTTCTGTCCATCGGTTTTATGCCAGAAAGGTGTTGTTAGTCTGGCGATACGGGTCCAGCCAGCTTCGAGGTTCTCATGCTGCTTTTTTTTTTGTTATTGAGAAAGTAGAATATTCTCAGCCACAATCCTTGCGACAAAAGGAACATCGGTTGATGTGAGAGGTTTCCAACACGGTTATTTAGCACAATTAAATTTAGCAGCATCCTGGTATATGTTGCTTGATTATTGATTTGTTACAAAGTCTTGACATGATGCCCTTAATTTTTTATTTTATTTAACATCTGTCCTAATCACGGTCTCTGATTCTCAGTCACACGCCCACGTACGTGCCTCTACCTCCGATCCTGTTCGGCATCTATCACGCTTATATACATGCATGCTACCCCCATGCACCATCTATTACAACAAACTAGTAAATGAATATACCTTGAGATAAGAAAATAAATATATAAAAAACTCTCACTATAAAATAGTAGGCCTATACACCACCACCATCACCTGCGGCACATCTACGTTACGCGCGCCTCATCCCATCGACCAGCCCGCGTCAGGCAGCGATGTTGAGGTGATGTGTGTGTTGTGCGAGCGCTTGTAGGTGAGCAGAGTAAACACAAACCACGTGGTAGGGAGAGCGGCGTGGGTAGCACCGACCCTCCTCCTCCTCCCCGCCTATCCACCCTATATGAGTATGATCGCAGCCACAGTAGGAGGGCGCGGGGGTGGTTTTTGGAGCACTCACGCAGCGTGGAGGGGAGAGAGGAGAGTGTGAGAGAGAGATAAATTACACAATGATCTGTTGATTTAAGTCTTATATAATTCCTGCTTACTTTCACTGAATGTGTTTCGTAATTCACAGGTTATCTATTTACTTATTTGTGTGTGTCATTCAGGCCCGTAGCCTTGAAATTTGGGGGGGCTATTTTCATCGGAGGGGGAGCTTTACTGTTTTTTTCTCCTTTCCACGTATCTTAATGGGCCCCAGACATAACTAAGTCACGGTTTGTTTACATCGGTGCATTGTGGGGATAAGGCGGGGTCGCCGCGGGTGGACCCACGAAGGGAAAACTACGGCGATGGAAGAATTTCGAGTTATTTTGCGCGAAATTGATATTCCAGGTGCTATATTACTGTGCTCTGTTCTCGCTGACAACACTATAGAGAAGACCTGAGGTAATGGCTGATGTGCAGAGGCTTCTAAACCAAGAAAACAGAGTCATAACAGAGCCTCGTCAAAAGGTAAGCAACTGGTAGGTACGTAACGTGTCCCTACTACTTGCTTACTTCTTAATGAGACTCTGCTGTGACTGTTTTCCTGGTTTAGAAGCCTCTGCACATCAACCATCACCTCAGGTCTTCTCTATGTTGTCAGCGAGCACGGAAATATAGCACTTGGAATATCAATTTCGCCCAAAACAACTCGAAATTTTTTCATCGTCGTAGTCTTCTCTTTGTAGGTTGTACATATTCATGGTTATGATAGTATTAAAATACCTTAATAATTGAGTTCCTTTTGTTGTCTTTTCTCATAATAAGTAGGGTATTATTCTAGTGTTTGCCCATACTCCCCCTCTCCCACAAAACAAGCTTGGGGACCTTGGGGAATGCGGGATTTTTGGCTGGGGTACAAAATATGCGTCGCAACCACATAGTTTTTGAGTTAGGGGTGTTGTAAAATTTGCCTAGATCTAGGGAAAATTCATTGGATTTCTTCTGAGTCCAGAGACGTGTGAACCTGACGATCCTCACAGAATGATGACCGAAGTGTCGAGAACACCCCCAACCCCCCGCTAGGAGGTTAGGTTATATTTGGTTAGGTTAAGGTAGGTTATATTTGGTTAGGTTAGGTTTGGTTAGATTTAGTTTGGTTAGATTTGGTTAGGTTAACTTAGGTTATATTTGGTTAGGTTAGGTTAATTTTGGTTAGGCAAATTTCTCTAGATATAAGGTAATTACCCTAGATCTAGGGAATTTTACCCCCCATACACAACTCTTAAATAATGTGTTTCCGACGCATAATTTGTTCCCCACCCGAAAACCCCGCATTCCCACAGGTCTCCAAACTTGTTTGGTGAACTTGGGGGAAGTGGGAGAGTATGGGCAAACACTATAATTTTATATGTGGGGTTTAATATTTAATGTGGGGTTTTCGGATGGGGAACAAATTATGCGTCGGAAACACATAATTTAAGAGTTGTGTATGGGTGGTAAAATTTCCTGGATCTAGGGTAATTACCTTATATCTAGAGAAATTTGCCTAACCAAAATTAACCTAACCTAACCAAATATAACCTAAGCTAACCTAACCAAATCTAATCAAACCTAACCTAACCAAATCTAACCTGCCCTAACCTAACCAAATATAACCTAACCTTCTAGCGGGGGGTTGGGGGTGTTCTCGACACTTCGGTCATCTTTCTGTGAGGATCGTCAGGTTCACATGTCTCTGGACTCAGAAGAAATCCAATGAATTTTCCCTAGATCTAGGCAATTTTTACAACACCCCTAACCCAAAAACTATGTGGTTGCGACGCATATTTTGTACCCCAGCCAAAAAGCCCGCATTCCCCCAGCCCCCCCGCATTCCCCCCAGCAGGTCCCCAAGCTTGTTTTGTGGGAGAGGGGGAGTATGGGCAAACGTGCACTAGAATAATATCGGGAATTTTACCCCCTATACACAACTCTTAAATTATGTGTTTCCAACGCATAATTTGTTCCCCACCCGAAAACCCCGCATTCCCACAGGTCCCCAAACTTGTTTGGGGGAAGTGGGAGAGTATGAGCAAACACTAGAATTTTACCAAATTCCCTAGATCTAGGGTAATTACCTTATATCTAGAGAAATTTGCCTAACCAAAACTAAACTAACCTAACCTAACCAAACCAAATATAACCTAAGCTAACCTAACCAAATATAACCAAACCTAACCTAACCAAATCTAACCTAACCTAACCTAACCAAATCTAACCTAACCTCCTAGCGGGAGGTTGGGGGGGTTCTCGACACTTGGGGCATCATTCTGTGAGGATCGTCAGGTTCACACGTCTCTGGACTCAGAAGAAATCCAATGAATTTTCCCTAGATCTAGACAATTTTTACAACACCCCTAACTCAAAAACTATGTGGTTGCGACGCATATTTTGTACCCCAGCCAAAAATCCCGCATTCCCCAAGGTCCCCAAGCTTGTTTTGTGGGAGAGGGGGAGTATGGGCAAACACTAGAATAATACCCTACTTATTATGAGAAAAGACAACAAAAGGAACTCAATTATTAAGGTATTTTAATATTATCATAACCATGAATATGTATACAACCTACAAAGAGAAGACTACGACGATGAAAAAATTTCGAGTTGTTTTGGGCGAAATTGATATTCCAGGTGCTATATTTCCGTGCTCGCTGACAACATAGAGAAGACCTGAGGTGATGGTTGATGTGCAGAGGCTTCTAAACCAGGAAAACAGTCACAGCAGAGTCTCATTAAGAAGTAAGCAAGTGGTAGGGACACGTTACGTACCTACCAGTTGCTTACCTTTTGACGAGGCTCTGTTATGACTCTGTTTTCTTGGTTTAGAAGCCTCTGCACATCAGCCATTACCTCAGGTCTTCTCTATAGTGTTGTCAGCGAGAACAGTGCACAGTAATATAGCACCTGGAATATCAATTTCGCGCAAAATAACTCGAAATTCTTCCATCGCCGTAGTTTTCCCTTCGTAGGTCCACCCGCGGCGACCCCGCCTTATCCCCACAATGCACCGATGTAAACAAACCGTGACGTAGTTATGGGTAGGGTCCATTGCTACTAGACTACCTACCGTAGATAACAGTAAAGTCGCCAGGACAACTTTTTTTTCTGTTTACAGACGTGTGGTGGCGTTAATATTTGACATTTCTACATCCATGATTTCAGGACAGTTAGAAGGGGCTATCTGGAGAGTCTGTGTCATTTTGTGTCTTCATCTGTGTCATATTATGGCTATAAATGAACAAATGACAAAAATATCTATAAAGTGGCTACCAACAGTAGAGTCGCCATCTAGTGTTTATTTACTGAGTGTCGTACCACTGTCGTCGTCGCCCGAAAAAAAAACGCGTAGTGAAATTTGAAACCGTATATACTTGCAGATACAAAGCATAAAACAACGCTGAAACAGAGTAGATTATACAGTCATGATATAAACTACTGTGTATCATCTTCAGTGGCACATAAAAAGCAGTAGTAATGCTATAATTCGTAATATTTGGCGCCTGGCGACATCACTGCAGGTGGCGACTTCACTGTTATCTACGGTAGGTAGTATGTTTTTACTAGAATTTCTACTACCTAGAATCTAGTGTCATGAAAAAAATAGTAAATCTGGCTTGAATTTTTATATTTTTCCCTTGTTTGTAGGCAAATCATAATGCTTTAAAGTGCAAAAACACTTCTGGGGGGGTGGGGGGGATAAAGAGTTTCTTGGGGCGCTAAACCCTCCATAGCCTCCCCGTGGCTATTGGCGTGTCACTGTAAGCTTGTAAATCAATGAATTCATTTTGTGCTTTGGTTGACCAGCGATTTAAAGTAGGTTTCCTCGCGATGCCTTCGTTGGCGCTACAGCCGCAACTTATTATGGGATAATATCCTTGGTGTACACTGTACAGTATATAATAATCAGCCCTCGCTCTCTTAATTACAACCTTTATGATTTTCCTTTTATTTGCGATATTTTTATATAATTAATCGAAGTTGTATGCCCGCCTACCATTGTCTCTATGGTAAATGTGTGTCTGTGCGTGTGTGTGTAGAGTGAGGGTGATGTTGCATGTTTAGTAACTCCATTATCAGGGTGGAGGCGCCAGGAACCACTTAAACAATGACTGGCAACGCGATACCATGAACGGGTCAATCTTTCCTTAGGTGACTGCTAGAGTACCTATATTACATATAGTATAGATACCCTAGTGACTGCCATTGGTGTATTTGACTCAGTTTTTTCCTTCAGTCTGAACACTTCCTCCCATCATATGGCTTTTAGTACCTACAGATCTCCTAGCTGCTCTCGCTGTGGCTTTCGTTTAACCCCTTGAGGCCCAGAACGTAAATTCCATTGTAATTTGGGTACCATTAGAAGATTTTTAGTGACTATAAGCAATATTTTAACAGACGATTTTATATAGCAAAGGAAAAATCTGGGCGTGAAGGAGTTAAAATAGCTACCTAGGTAGGGTACCGATGGACTGAATTTTCCTTAAAGTAATCGTCCAGACCCATTTTTTCTTTGCATAATTATGTTGAATGTTCATTCAATATACCTAATCCACAAAAAATTATTCATTTTCACGCCTTATTTCCCTAAAAACATGAATTTTGTAAAAAGCGCGGGAAAAACAACAGCCACATTCCAGCCGTGGCGCGAAACTTGCTGGCGACGACACAAGAGGTAAGCCTCCCAGCCCCGCCCGACACAGACACACGGAGACTCTGAGAAAAATGTAGTACTTGGGGAATTTTGGGTGCTTCTGGTATATTTTTTGTGCGACACGGCACATACTTGCATCCTGCATGGGCACGGCAAGAAAGCCGTGCCATTCCCGAGAGCTTAGCACCCATTCACAACCCACACGGCGACGATATATGTGTGCAGACCTTTGGAGCGACGGGGAGCGGCTGGTAGTAGCCAGGGTACTGCAGCCCTCTCATCTCGGTGGCCTTGCTACTACCCGCCGCTCCCCGCCGCTTGTCGCCGCTGCACACATCTGCACACATATATCGTCGCCCCACAGTTTGCAAATGGGTGCTAAGCTCTCGGTAAAGGCACAGCCCCCACGCTGCACCCACACAGGATGCAAGTACATGCCACATCGCACAAAAAAAATATCAGAAACACCCAAAATTCCCCAAGTACTACATTTTTCTCAGAGTCTCCGCGCATATGTATCAGGCGGTGCTGGGAGGCTCCCTGTTGTGACGTCGCCGACCCATGGTGCGTCGTCTGCTGATAAACAGTTGTGTTTTGAGAGCACGGGGAATTTGCAGATTTTGAATGCGGATCATTTAAAAACGGGTGACTGGATGCAAAATGTGACAACATATTGTTGATATACTCGATCATGGCTATATTTTGACTGCATTAAATCAGGAATGATGAAATAGTCTGGACGATTACTTTAAAGTTTGAAGAATCGCTTTCATCATTTTCCACTTCCATTGAGATAAAAAGAGGAAAATGGAGGTCCATAAATATGATAAAGAAGAAGAAGAAGAAGAAGAGGAGTTAAACACAGCAATGTAAACCACTGAGCTCTATAATAACTGGAGGGGCTATCGTCTGTCAGCGCCGCGCAGTTTGTTGTGCCGCCACCAGGGCGGCGCTCTCGCACTTGACGGCCATCTCGAGACACCACTCAGGGGCCAGATGCTGAGAGTGAGCTAGGGCGCCCTATCCACTAGGGCGCCTGTGGTAAGGCGAAACGCCCTCCCACCGCAATGCTCAGTCGAGATTGCTGCCTTAGTGGCACCGCTAAAGGCGCTGAAAACTAAGGCATGGTCAGACCCTGACTTAGTGAGCTGCTGTGGGCCTTTGACAGACATTCATCTTCTGTTTATAAAGCAAATACAGCCTTGTTTCAGTTCCTACAACGTAACAATTGGTGTTTACGTATTAATAGTGTTGCAAGGTGTGTATGAATTGATCGTGCAAGACTAATGCGGCATTATAGGGTGTTATATGCTGGTGATAAGAAATGTTGTGTTGTGTGTTGGTTAGGAGCGGGCGGCGGGCGTCGGGCGGCAGGTGCTCCGCCCGCACTAAAATATTGTACTATTACACGGTATTATCATACTACCAGATGATATTTAGGACAGCTGAACATACCATCATCTTCACGAGACATTAGTGCATATCATGAATGCATAAAACTTGCAGTAAACTATACCTATAATAAGATAATGAGAGCAAAATGAAATCGTGTATAAACTTTTTTTCACCTTTTTTATTCATCTTCTCCTTATTCCTGGAATGTTGCTTGCATTAAATTTTCACTCACTGTCCCGGAATCGGCACACCTTAACGATTATCATGGTGTATGGCACGTCCTAATGCAAAAATATATAAGTGGTCAAAACCTGCGTTGAACGTCAAACTTGTGATGAAACAGCTTTTGGCGGGGGAGAGCGGTGTGTCCTTGCCATAAGTGCTTGGTTAGGGAGGGAGGGACAACATTCCTTGCTTCAGCAGAGACGTGTTCAAGCCTTGTGATTGGTCGAAGCTGCCTAAGCAGCGCTCAGATAGGCAACGTGATTGGCTAGTAGGATTCTTGGACCACGCCCACGCCATAGGCTTTGGAGGTGTAAGGCAGTGCAAAAGCGCCTGAACTTTCGACTGTACATGGGCTTTAGTCGGTGCCTTAGCCGGGCCGTTACAAAAGCGCCTGAAGACGGGTAAGGCGCTCTTTTCGCCTTACCTCTATGGCACTTCTCAGCATCTCCCCCCAGCCGCGGAAGTTGAACTGCTGCCCTGTGTTTACTGGAAATTATTTCTTGAATTACAATCAAGATGGTGCATTGTGCAATCTACGGTTGCAAAAATGGGCACAAGAATACTTCAAGAAAAATTGGGATAACGTTTCACAGGTAAGCAAAGCACACTTAGTCCTATTTATCCCGAATATTGAGGAGTCGTAAATATATCTTGTTTCAGTAGATACACTGTTTCTGTCAACATGTTTGATATTGTCAGCATGTTACAGTGATATATCGGATACATAAGTGCAGTGACCATATATATTTAAAAATCATGACTTCACTACTCATATATATGCCATATTTTGCTCGCTATTAATAATTGATGTTTAGCGGTAGGTATACTGCTTCTGTCAACATGTCGTATGTTTTAAATATATGACATGGATGCATATATGCAATATCTATATACACTGAAGCGTTTCAACCTAGTCTATATGTCAAATTAACCTGGCAAGAGATAAATAAAGTCCATGGATCAGTGTAATATGCTACAGCAAATGTCACACCCATATTTAAAAAAGGAAGCAAGTCGCAGCCCGGAAACTATCGCCCAATCAGTTTAACATCAGTTGCTGGAAAATTAATGGAATCCATCATAAGAGACAAAATCGTTAAGTTCTTAGAAGAAAATGACATAATCAAAGATTCGCAGCATGGATTCAGAAATAAACGCTCATGCCTCTCAAACTTACTTGATTTTTACAATAGTGTATTTAAAATGTACGACAACACGAGGGCAGTAGACGTAGTTTACCTCGATTTTCAAAAAGCGTTCGACAAAGTTCCTCATAAGCGTCTCATTAGCAAAGTAAAAGCTCATGGTATAACAGGCCATCTTTCAAATTGGATAGAAAACTGGCTGTCAAATCGTAAACAAAGGGTGGTAATAAATGGAAATTCTTCTGACTGGACCAGTGTAAATAGTGGTGTTCCTCAAGGATCAGTTCTCGGACCTATCCTGTTCTTAATATACATAAATGACATTGACGAGGGAATCACATGCAGGATATCGAAATTTGCTGATGACACGAAAATCACAAACATAGCCTCTACAGAATCTCAGCGCCAACTCATACAAAACGACTTAAACACCCTAACAGAATGGTCAAAAACATGGCAAATGAATTTCAACCTTGACAAATGTCATGTATCGGTAATAACAACCCTCATAAAAGTTACGTGATGAACGATTTCCAACTAACAAGTGTTGATAAAGAAAAAGATTTAGGCGTTATAATCTCGAAAGATCTCAAACCGAATAACCAAATTATAGAGGTAGTAAAAACTGCAAATAAATTGGTTGGCTTTATTGGACGAACTTTCAGTTTCAAATCTGAAAAAGTTATACTCACTCTTTTTAACTCGCTTGTTCGCCCCCATCTAGAATACTGTGTGCAGTTCTGGTCACTTTATTATAAAAAGGACATAGATAAACTAGAAAAAATACAGCGCAGAGTAACCAAAATGATACCTAGATTGCGTAATAAATCGTACGAAAATCACCCCCCACCCATTCACTCACCCATTACCCATAACCCCCCACCCATTCACTCACCCATTACCCATCACCCCCCACCCATTCACTCACCCATTACCCATCACCCCCCCACCTATTCCCTCACCCATCACCCATTCACTCACCCATCACCCCACACCCATTATCCATCACCCCCACCCATTCACTCACACATTACCCATCACCCCCAACCCATTTACTCACCCATTACCCATCACCCCCAACCCATTCCCTCACCCATTACCCATCACCCCCCACCTATTCCCTCACCCATTACCCATCACCCCCAACCCATTCACTCACCCATTACCCATCACCCCCTACCCATTCCCCCACTACCCATCACCCCACACCCATTCACTCACCCATCACCCCACACCCATTACCCCACCCCCACCCATTCACTCACCCATTACCCATCATCACCCACCCATTTTGACTTTTGACATCCATCAATACCACTTCAGTTCATTATTTTAACTTAATACTACATATATTTGCGTCTTGGGGTATTGAAAAGGCACAACACCGTGCACAGTAATGATATAAAAGCATTGTGACACTTCTTCCGCATAGCGGCGCCGCCGCGCCACCTGTTCAAAATCCAAAATGGGGGGGCCGAGTGACACCTCTCTGTAAGCTCTGCTTTAAGGGCATACAGTGAAATGTTCATAATTAACTGATTACCTTACAAAGGTAAATATGGGGGCAACGAACCACTTTTTCTCATCGAGCCTGCGAACAAGAGCTACGATGTCGATAATTGTCTCAATTGTATGTTAACAGACAAACGGGGTGGCAGCACAGTACGGCAGCAGGCAAGCCCGCCCCATAGCCACATAACAGGCGAAGAAGAATACGTCAGAGCTTGGCAACAGGCAAGGTAAAGAGAATAAGTAATTTATTCTCTTATTCTCTTTACCTTGGCAACAGGTACGAGTAAATACACACATTCACGCGCACAATAGTTACCAAATAAGTAAACATTTGGAACCCTCGCCTGGCAGAGAAAGTATGTGGCGAACGCACTCACTTTCTTCCGTTTCTCTCTTCATTCCTCCCTTCTGATAGTGGTAGTGGTGTTAGTAGTAGTAGAAGTAGTAGTAGTAGTAGTAGTAGTAGTAGAAGTTGTAATGGTAGTAGTAGTATAGTAGTAGTAGTAGTAGTAGTAGTAATAGTATTAATGTAGTTGTAGTAGTAGTAGTAGTAGTAGTAGTATAGTTAGGGAAAAAAGTGGTAGTACCTATAGTAGTAGTACGTGGTATAGCTGACAGCATGTTGTGGCGATGGGGAGAAAGTCACCTGATTTGAGAGTGCCTTGTATCTCCAACCCCCAAAACTCACCGAACACCTAACTGCAGTGTTAACTCACTTAAACATTAACCGAACCCTAGCAGGTGTACAAACGTGGGAATCCATAGGACACGGTGGGATGAGAGGGGCTGGGTGGGAATGGGAATCACGCGGATCGAGTTGAAGGGAATCAAATGGGCAGGACGGAAGGAAAATTATACTAAGGAAGCTTGTAAAGAAACATGCGTTCTTACAGAAAGAGGCATATGCAAACACAAGTGAACTCAGCGTATGATTTCGTTTTACATTAATTTATGTTATCTCTTGCATTGTGGTACTAATACAACTACAACAACAACTACTACTACTGGACCTGGTACAACAAATACTACTACTACTACTACTACTACTTAGATAGGGGGATACCTCACCGTCCTGCATTCGTCAGCAGCAATAATAACAAGAGATGATTCTTCAATGACGTTTTCCCCACCAGAGAAGCTGTTGTTTTTATGCTCACTCATCAAAGCCACACTGGCATCCACTTTCCTTTTACTTACTACCGTAAATATTTATATCTTTTTCTTCCTGTTCTTCCATATAATATATTCTTAAATTCAATTTGTGTATGAAAACACATCTGAGAGAATGTACTATCAACAGCGGAGGTGAGGTGCATCTGTAAACGTTTCAGTCAAGCAATGAACATTTATATGTACAGAAAAATACATCCTATACTAGAATAAACGTTCACCGCAGCACTATCAAGGCTGGGACCGGGGTGGCGGCCGCAAGATTTTGCAAAGCTCACAAAATCTTCACTCACACATATTCATATTTCACTCGGGTATGACCAGCGAGCTCAGAACGAATATTATAAATACATTTTTGGTGACTATGAAGTATTTTAGCAAGCGTTATTTACCAAGTACAGCGTGATCAGTACGAACTTTTTCAAGAACTTTCTTTCTTTATTAATGAGGCGAAAAGAAAATCGCCACATAGTTGTTGGTGAACACTGGGTGTGTGGGTGAGCTGCTGGACTGAGCTGAGGACTTCTGTTCAACACATACGCGCACAGAGCACCTCGCTGACCACCACAATCCTATAGAGGTAAGTACGACAAGAATCATTCATATATCAATGTCAACAGAATGTGACCTGTTAGCACTCTGTTTTGAGCTATAGACGTAAAATGACAGACACTTTCTTTATTACCGGTAATCCTAATGAAATAATATAAAATAGTGCCCTGTGAACTAAAATATGTGCACCGCCATCAAAGGAACTTTGAATGCACGACATAAGATGAAATAAATGAATAAGGTCTCGTAACAGAGTATGTTGATGTTGCAGCAGTAATAGATAGAAGAAGACTCGATACCTACCCCCACACACCCGACACACAAAAAGCAAAATAGTACGTATGAATAAATACAAAGGTGATAATGATGACTACAATGATAATGATGATGATAATGGTAATATTGATAACAAAGATGGTAATAAATATTGGTGATTGCAACAACTTAAGAGAAGCGCCGTTCCCATTGTGGAATAATAGTGCAATCAGTATCGGTAGCCATATTGATAACATTATGAACTCCTGGAAGAAAACATCAAGCACGGCTGCTGTTGTTTTCCCATCCGATCAAAATTTTTGATAAGGTTCCGTACACAAATATACCAACGAGCCGGTATGACGGAAGAAAAAGAAAATACATTATGAGTATGGTTTTGTATTATTAGTAAAATCTTTTTATACTTTATCATTATCATTGTTCATCAAAAATTATTATTATTATTATTATTATTATTATTATTATTATTATTATTATTATATCATCATTATTATTTTTATTATTATTATTATTATTATTATTATTATATCATCATTATTATTTTTATTATTATTATTATTATTATTATTATTATTATTATTATTATTATTATTATTATATCATCATTATTATTTTTATTATTATTATTACTATTATTTTGTCTATTACTATCATCACACCGGACAAAGGTCAGCTGCCTTTCACTAAGCTGGTGATAAGGTGCAGCAACGCACGCCTCCACTGCAAGCCATTGATAAAGGCGCATTCTGTTATCTGGAAAGGGAGAATCTGAGATGTGATTACAGGTGTGTGTGTGTGTGTGTTTGAGAGAGAGAGAGAGAGAGAGAGAGAGAGAGAGAGAGAGAGAGAGAGAGAGAGAGAGAAGGAAAGGTGGTATTACCGTTTTACACAATAGTAAAATTAAAATACTCTCCATCTCTTTCTCACGCACACACATCGTTCACATCATTTTTCACCTTCGATTTTTTCCTTTTTTTTTCGTTATGTAAGCAGTCAAGAGTAAAAATATATTAGATAGGGAAGTTTAATCGTTAGCTCCGTATGAGTTTCTAAAACACTTTTAAGAGAAAACTGTATTTCTTTCTTTTTGACTTGGTCATCTTCTCTCTTTCTCTCTCTCTCTCTCTCTCTCTCTCTCTCTCTCTCTCTCTCTCTCTCTCTCTCTCTCTCTCTCTCTCGTTTATCATTCTTAGTGTTAAGGTGATAGGGATAGAGGTGACATGATACCAACACTTTGATTTCACAACTCACAACTCATCTTCAGTGAAAGCAGAAAGCTTCCTCGAGAGGTGTCACTCGGGTGATTTAACATGGCGCGCCATTTTGATTTCACGGACGGCAGCGATCCTAGCGGACTGGGGGGCTCTGACAGTCGCCCGTGCAGAAAGAGGGAATCTCATCTCCTTTTGGTGATGATGGGGTGATAATGGAAGGTGGGAGAGAGGGAAGGAAAGGAGGAATAAGGAGTAAGAAGATAGCCAGAGGAGAAACTGACGAGGAAAGAAAGAAGAAATCAAAGAAGGGAGGGAATTCCTCCACTCACCCATTACCCATCACCCCACACCCATTCACTCACCCATTACCCCACACGCGTTACCCATCTTCCCCCACCCACTCACTCACCCATTACCCATCACCCCACACCCATTCACTCACCCATTACCCATCACCCCACACCCATTCACTCACCCATCACCCCCCCCATTCACTCACTCATTACCCATCCCCCCGGACCCATTCACTCAACCATTACCCATCACACCACACCCATGCACTCACCCATTACCCATCACCCCATCCATAATTAGGTTAGGATAAGAACAAGAGAACATACGTAATATAAAAGGCAAAACCAAAAACAGGAATGGATACATGTGTGGCAATCAGCATTAAAGAACACAGTCACCGATTTCCTCTCACTCACTATACTCTGTTGTTGTTTATTTACGACGTGAAAAATCCTGATCTCTTGCTACTTACTGACTGATATTTGATGCCAGGAGAAGGGAATACTACGCTTCTTCTAAATTTCAGTTGTATTCTATCATAGTTAACCATAATATCAGGCAAACATGGGCATCATTCTAAGCATGAGACCTTAAGATAGAATGGAATTTTCGCATCGTAAAAAAAGAGATTATAATCTCCCTAACTCACCCATCATCCATTCACTCACTTACCATCGTTGTGCCAGTTAAGATTTACCCATTACCCATCATTCCCCACTCATCACCCATCACCCCCCCACCCATTACTCATCACCCCCCTTCCATTACTCATCACCCCCACCCATCACCCATCACCCCCACCCATCACCCCCACCTTCACCCACACCCCCCACCATCACCCCCACCTTCCCTACCCGCACTTACCCATCACTCACCTCACATCACACTCACATACCATCACCCCACCTTACCCATCACCCCCACCCTTACCCATACCTCCCCCCCACCTCACCCTCACCCCCACCCTCACCCATCACACCCACCATCCCACCCATCACCCCACATCCCTCACCCATCAACCACCATACCCATACCCACCCCCCACCTCACCCCCACCCATCACCCATCAACCACCATCACCTCAACCCCACCCATCTCCAATATATTCTGCGCTTGAGGGTATTGAAGGCGAACCCGTAACACTATTATATTTTGAATGCGTCCCCACATCCGCTAGGATCGCTGCGTCATGAAATCAAAATGGCCGCCAGTGACACCTCTCGGGAACCTCCTGAAAGTAAAAGCTGGAGGTACTACATCTTCCAATGCCTCACTAGATCCTTTACACCAGACAAAAAAAACCTTAAAGTACGTCCACCCATTTCATCATCCTATTTAATGCATCACATTGCCATTGACGAGTATACACATACGTCTCACTTTTTGTATCACTCAGCCGTTTTTAAAATCCCAATCAATAGTTCAGATACCAAGAGTCTCGAAATAAGGCAAAATTGCAACTACGGACTCAGGCTCTGTGACAATACTAAACACAGTCGGATTCGTCTCATCTTCCCCGCTGTTGTTAGTTAGTTACGACGTGAAAAATCGATTAATGCTACTTGAAGATGATTTGATTTTGCTGCAGATTGGTTGCTATACCAATGCATGCTCCTTTAATTGGTTGCAATTCACTTGCCTTCAAAATATGTGCAACAGGAATAGGGCGTTGAGAAGTGAGATGGAATTTCGATGTGTATCAAAAAGCTTATTTCTAGGGCAACATTTTCACTTAGAACGGTGTTGGTGCGGTTAGATGTACCACTACGCTGATCTTCCCTCTAACACGACCCAGTCACACCAATAACTCACCCGTTGATGTCTTGCTGCCCCTGTGCTGGTCGCTGTCACACCTTTCCCTCACCTTCCCCCCCACCGCATCACCCACCACCCTCCATTAATCATATCTGCTCCCAGGAATTACATTTCTGTCTCCAACTACACCATAGCCCATTTCCCCCACAGTACCTTCACTCTGTGATTCCCACACTTACCCATGTTTAACCCCTAATTACCCATCCATGTTCGGAGACCCATCCTCCTGCTAACCTCAGCTCTGCCAACACACACCTAGTCCTCACCCATCCACCCTCGTATCGCTCCAACCATACTAGGTCCCACACATCTAGCTTCTCTTCCTCATGATACGCGACCCACCGTCATTTCTTTCGGTGTCCAATTGAGCATCAGACTCTCATCTGTCACCAGCGAAGATTCACTGTCTGACACCGAAGTCAAACGCTCACATAACTATTTGACAGGTGTCCGACAAGTGTCTGCGGGCGTGCCGTTCCTAATCAAAATCGTCGGCCTGTTGAGGGAATTTTTTTTTTTCGGGACGCTCGCTTTAAAAAAGTCGTGTTTGTGATAACGACAATTGGCTGGAATAATCTTTACTGGGATTAAGTGTTCTTAATATTTCAACTAATCATAGCAAAAAAAACTTTGGTCCAAAACTATTTAACTATTTCGTTTATCATTGGTAGTTATCTTTCCTTAGTGTCCCGTAAAGTATAATTGAATTATTTTTGACACTCGAGTCGGGTATCTTATACGCCAACTTCGGGTGAAGTTTTCATCATTCTATTCTCATGGACCAGCAGAGGGAAATAGCGAAATTAGCGATTTTGTGCTTTATTCTCATTCAGGCAAATGAAGCCCGCGAGGATTTAGGTTTTTTACTAATATTAGGGAAGGAATATTGTTTAAGACTTCCTGATATAGACCGGCTATTATCACCTTGTGAAATATTACCTTGAGTTCCGTTTATCCAACTTGAAAAAATCATATAGTTGGCGAAATAACCTTGTCTGTTCGTACCTATTCATTTAAAAAGTCATCAGTAGTTATAGGCAACGGTTTGATTTATTACGTTGTCATATCGATTAGTGATCAGTTTGAAAATAGTCGAGTTTGGCATTCGTCATCGTGGCTATCTTAGCCCGTATTTATAAATTTCCAATTTGCTTTTCCATGCGCTGCTCTCTCTCTCTCTCTCTCCTCTCTCTCTCTCTCTCTCCTCTCTCTCTCTCTCTCTCTCTCTCTCTCTCTCTCTCTCTCTTCTCTCTCTCTCTCTCTCTCTCTCTCTCTATTATATATATATATATATATATATATTTATATATATATATAATATATATCCTGATGAGTACGAATGAGTAGTAGCGAATGAGCCTTACGGCATCAAGTTACCTTAATTAAGTTATTTTTGATGACCAGACTCGTGCTGTGTTACGAAGCGGATGCTGGACCCAAAGCATATATATATTCCAAAAGATTCAAAACAATGGAAGAGAGATAATATAACATTAAACTAAGCATGGAAAAATAAACAAAGAGAAGCTGCAAATGGTGTCTGTCCATCCTGAGGCCACAAAGACAACTCGCTGACCAAATACCATCCTTGTGGTGACCTGAAGCACAGGTTTCCGAAATTGGCTAAAGACTATCCCTTACAAAGAACATTCATATTGACAGCTGACATTCATTATGCCCTGTAGGTAGTGTTCTCGCCCCAGTGTTTTGAATTTGTTTAACATTTTCTAGATTATTATTATTTTTTTTTTTTTACATCACAAAGGACTGACCAAGGGCACAACAAAAATAGGTAACACAAAGCCCACTTCGTTCCCAGTCCCTATAAAGAAGACAGTAAGAGAATAAAACAAAAGAGGGGTGTACCAATTTAGTTCGGGAGGTGTCTTGTTACTCTTCTCTTGAAAAGATTTAAGTCGTAGGAAAGTGGAAAAATAGAAACAGGAAGAGAGTTCCAGAGTTTACCAGTGAAAGGGATGAAAGAGTAAAGCTACTGATTAACTCTTGCATTAGGAAGATGGACAGAATAGGGATGATAATGAGTAGAAAGTCTTGTGCAGCGAGGCCGCGGGAGGGGGGGAGGCATGCAGTTAGCAAGTTCAGAAGAGCAGTGAGCATGAAAATAACGGTAGAAGATAGCAAGAGAAGCAACATTGCGGCGGTGATTTAAGGATTGAAGACAGTCAGTCAGAGGAGGGGAGTTGATGAGACGAAAAGCTTTTGACTCAACCCTGTTTAGGAGAGCTGTATGAGTGGATCCTCCCCAAACATGTGAGACATACTCCATACATGGGCGGATAAGGCCCCTGTACAGAGAAAGCAACTGAGAGGGAGAAAAAAAAGGACGCAGACGCCACAGGACAACTAACTTCTTAGAAGTTGTTTTAGCACGAGATGAGATGTGAGATTTCCAGTTCATATTTTTAGTAAAGGATAGTCCTAGAATGTTCATTGTAGAAGGAGATAGTTGAGTGTCATTGAAGAAGAGGGGATAGTTATCTGGTAAGTTTTGTCGAGTAGATAGGTGAAGAAATTGGGTTTTTGAGGCATTGAACAAAACAAGGTTTGCTTTGCCCCAATCAGAAATTATAGAAAGATCAGAAGTTAGGCGCTCGGTGGCATCTCTCCGTGAATCACTTAGTTCCTGTTGAGTTGGACGTCTAATAAAAGACGTTGAAAAATGCAGGGTAGAATCATCAGCGTAGGAGTGGATAGGGCTTTGAGTTAGACTTAGAAGATCATTAATGAATAATAGAAAGAGAGTGGGTGATAGGACAGAACCCTGGGGAACACCACTATTGATAGATTTAGGAGAAGAACAATGTCCGTCTACAGTGGCTGCAATAGAACGGTTAGAAAGGAAACATAAAATGAAGGTACAGAGAGAAGGATAAAAACCGAATGAAGGTAGTTTGGAAATTAAAGATTTGTGCCAGACTCTATCAAAAGCTTTTGATATGTCAAGGGCAACAGCAAAAGTTTCACCGAAACCCCTAAAGGAGGATGACCAAGATTCAGTTAGGAAAGCTAGAAGATCGCCAGTAGATCGCCCTTTACGGAAACCGTACTGACGATCAGATAGAAGATTGTGAGCAGATAGATGCTTAAGAATCTTCTTATTAAGTATAGATTCAAAAACTTTAGAAAGGCAGGAAGTCAAAGCTATAGGACGGTAGTTTGAAGGATTAGAACGGGCACCCTTCTTAGGAACAGGTTGGATGTGAGCAAACTTCCAGCAAGAAGGAAAGGTGGAAGTAGATAGACAAAGACGGAAAAGTTTGACCAGGCAGGGTGCAAGCACAGAAGCACAGTTTTTGAGAATAGGAGGGACTCCGTCACTGACCGTAAGCCTTCCGAGGATCTAGACCAGAAATGGCAAAGAAAAATTGTTAGAGATATTATTTGCTAGATGCCAGAAGTCACGAGAGGAATTTGATTCAGAAAGATTTTGACATTTTCTATGAATGAAGGAGTTTTTGGTAAGTTGAAGTATAGATTTGGCATGATTACGGGCAGAAATATAAAGGGCATGAGTTTCAGGAGATGGATGGTTACGGTACCGTCTGTGAGCCGCCTCTCTATCTCGGACAGCATGAGAACAAGCAGTTAAACCAAGGTTGACGGTCTTTAGGATTAAAGAAAGTGTGTGGAATGTACGCCTCCATGCCAGAGACCATGACCTCAGTTATGCGCTCTGCACAAATAGATAGGTCTCTGACATGGAAGCAGTAATCATTCCATGGAAAATCAGAGTAGTACTGCCTTAGGTCTTCCCACTTAGCTGAGTTGAAATGCCAGAAGCACCTCCGCTTAGGTGGGTCCTGAGACGGCACCGGAGCGATAGGACTGGTTACAGAAATAAGATTGTGATCGGAGGAACCCAACGGAGAGAATAGTTTCACAGAGTAAACAGATGGGTTAGTAGTTAGGAAAAGATCAAGAATGTTGGGCGTGTCTCCAAGGCGGTCAGGAATACGGGTAGGGTGCTGCACTAGTTGCTCTAGGTCTTGGAGGATAGAAAAGCTGTAGGGTTGTTCACCAGGTTGGTCAGTGAAAGAAGATGATAGCCAATGCTGGTGGTGAACATTGAAATCCCCAAGAATGGAAATTTCTGCTAAAGGAAAATGAGATGAAATGTGCTCCACTTTTGATGTTAAATAGTCGAAATTTTTTACATAGTCCAAGGAGTTAGGTGAGAGATATACAGCACAGATACATTTAGTATGAGAGTGGCATTGAAGTCGAAGCCAAATGGTAGAAAATTCGGAAGATTCAAGACCGTGGGCACGAGAGCAAGTGATGTCGTTGCGCACATATACGCAACAGCCAGCTTTGGATTGTAAATGAGTACCTTTTATGAGTAGCAGATTATGGTAGCAAATCCATCAAACAAATACATACACCTATACTGTCGACTGGCTGTCATCTCTCGTTCTTCTCAGCAGGGCCGCCAAAACATGCTTCGGAACGTTCGGGAACGCTTCGAAGCAGTACTTGGTCTATGCTGGTGTCGGCTTTGCTGCTTTTGTCATAGCAAAATGATATAGCGCGGACAGCGGCGCACCCAGGGGGGGAGGGGGGGTCAATGGGGCCAAGCCCGCCCCGAAATTTCCTTCCATGTAAATAATCAGAATACACTAAGTCAGTTGAAAAAAAAAGATTACTATAGGTTCTAGCGATGTGACCGCGTCACTTGCCGTGTATACACTTATACCTTGATTTGATCGCGCTTATGCTTCACGCAATGCCTTGGACAAGCATCTAACACTACCAAAACTATTGTTTCAGTAGCAAAAATAAGAAATAAGGCCTGAAAAGGGAATCAGCTGATGGCGGAAAAAATTACAATCCAGCCAGCGGCTAGCGAGAAATTTGGCAGGTTTACTATACTGCCTGGCGAAAAAAAAATTCTGCACCCTTCTGAAAAAAAAATCCTGGGTGCGCCCCTGGGCGCTGATGAGAAGCGAAACGCGTCTCTAGTCAACAAAAATATTTCCAGTTCCCCCATGAATCCATATATAGAACAACACAAAGATGGGCGACTTATTACCGTGAGCGTTCAGCCATACATTTCTTGGTTATGCATTCCTTAGATCCTTTTTAACACATAGGCTACTTCTGAGCTCTGCTTTTGAGCTCTGAGGTGTCGCGAACTTTCGTTTACTTTGTCATTTCAGTATTGGTTTAGATTTTCGCTGTCTGTAGGCGAGTTCTTGTGTGCCTCGGAATGTTGCACAGCCAGGCACAACACACTCAGTGTTACGTGCTGGCCTATCACACGCCGGTAAATGTTATACAAAAGAGGGCAAAGGTGATTGGGAACCCATTTTTTTAAAAATATTTCTTAACTATATATAGTATATATATATATGATAGCACTGTCACGTGTTTGTGGTGTTATAGTTCATCTGCCATTCTTCTATTGTGTAAAACAAACTCATCCAGGGACAGGGAAGGGATGATGAGTGGGCCCTGATGGAGTGTTCCCGTGTTGGACTCTGGACTGCCCTGCCCTGCTCGTGATAGCCCAGAGTCGCGTTGTCAACACCAGCAACACTCATAGCAAGGACAGATGTCTGTCCTTGCTATGAGTGTTGCTGGTGTTGACAACGCGACTCTGGGCTATCACGAGCAGGGCAGGGCAGTCCAGAGTCCAACACGGGAACACTCCATCAGGGCCCACTCATCATCCCTTCCCTGTCCCTGGATGAGTTTGTTTTACACAATAGAAGAATGGCAGATGAACTATAACACCACAAACACGTGACAGTGCTATCATATATATATATATATATATATATATATATATATATTATATATATATATATACTATATATAGTTAAGAAATATTTTAAAAAAAATGGGTTCCCAATCACCTTTGCCCTCTTTTGTATAACATTTTGTATAACATTTAATATATTTATTTGTATTACCATTTAAACTCTAGAAAATGAAATGAAAGGGGTCATTAGACCCTGACCCCTTTCTTCCCACTGTCCACCCACACGCTATACGCACGCTACTTTGCTATTAATTTATTTATTGACATATTTGTTTATGATTCATCTGTACACACGGCCACCGGGCCAAGACCAAGTACGAGTATATCAAAATACGATACACACAAGTTTGGCAAAATAAAGAAGGTTCTAATAAAAGACGCGAATTATTTGATTTGCTTCTGTTTGTTGATTCAAGAAATGTAAGCAAATTGGTGCTGCATTACCTCGATCGGAAGAGTTCTTCGTAATGATATACTATAGAGCAATACTAGAAAGACATCGTAATTACAGTCATAACAACGATGTACGTACTCGTAATGACGAACATTACTGCACTAATTGCTGTGAATTTTCTTGGGCAAGTCACAAACAAAATCAGTCACATATCTGAAGGAGCTCCTCTAGACTATCACATCTATCATCAGGAAGATCGTCAGGTCAAGGCAGATAAAAAAATCAAGTTCATAATCAACATAAACAATCAATCATACTTCACTGCAGGACACTGATATTTCCTTTTTTTACGCTTATAGCACAGAAATATTACGCATTTTCCCTTCACGGATTTAACAGCACTACACATAGCCTACTTGTAATGGCGGGCAAGGAGTTTCCATTCACGCTACATCCATTTCTTGGCTGTGACCTCATAGTAGACTCCTGTGTTTGCAAGAGGAGGAGGGGAAGGGCTGTTGGGAATTTTTGATAATGTAAATAACAACAAGCAGCTAATTGAGTGACCTTGGTGTGGGACAAACCAGTGGTTAGGTTGCACTGAACTTGTGACTTAATGTACTGAATGGGACACCCTCGAAGGCCTGCACCCTGAAAATAACTGCAGTGTGGATTTCTACCAAGTTTTCCTCTATGCGATGGTCTTAAATAAGTCACGTAATTTCCACAGGGTTTTTCCTCCCTATTAAAGTCCTTTGCCATATGAGTAATCTACATTTTTGTGGTATTAAGACGATGATCTTAGCATTAAGAATATCACAGACCAGTACTCTGTATCCACTCGTTACTATATCAACATTTTTTCTGTTATTGTAAGGGATGGAAGAAGGAACGGTGTATAGGTATTCATGTGATACAAAACCCGTCTTCCTGCTGGACTTTTGTTAAATATTGTGGCTAAGGACTTCCTAATGGGGGATAGGACAGGCTTCCTACTTCCTCAAGGTCCAGGGTTAAGAAAGGAAGTCTCTTATAGTTCTTCAAGGGTCTGAGTACCCCGGAAGGCCCTTAGTTCCTCAAGGCCTTCACAACATGAGGAAGGCCCTTGAAGTTTAACAAGGCCTGATCGTGTTGAGCGGGATATTAGTGCTAATCAAGAGGATGGAGGGAAAGATATTTTTTTTCTCTCTCTATCTTTAGGTAGTGTTGTATCGTCTGCGTTGCCTTCTTCAAGTATTATGTAACATTTATCACTATCGAGTGTTTTGCTTCAGATATGACCATTATAGCTGTGCTTTCAAAACACGTCACTTTAATGTGGATTGTTTGTTTGCATGAGTATACGATAAAAAATTGTCTGATATATCTATTTAAAAAAAAAATGATGTTTTAGATGGACTTCCGAAGTTCCTGTGGCAGATTAAAAGGAAAATCTCGATTGGTTTATATTACGTAAAGATAAAAAAAGATTCAGCGTTTCCTGAAATATTTTTCTTCTGTATACCTACTATACGTATACGCATCAATATGATCATTACGGAAGGGTTTTGGGGGAGGGCGATGGATGCTTGTAAAATAATTATGCACATACCAATAATACATACTTGTAATGAGTATATAAATATACTATATACATGGACTATCAAGTGACACGGTCTTACTAGGATATGGGTTAAGCTCTTGTTATGCTGCCCCTATCACACACTCTCTCTCTCTCTCTCTCTCTCTCTCAAAATTCACTAAAGTGATTCAAGTGTTTGAAGAAATTCAAAGTGTCTGATATATATATATATATATTCATATCTCTCTCTCTTCTCTATCATCTCTATTCTTACTATTCTATATCTCTCTCTCTCTCTCTCTCTCTCTCTATATATATATATATATATATATATATATTCATATTCTACTTCATCTATCATCTCTTCATATTCTCTCTCTCTCTCCTCTCTCTCTCTCTCTCATTCTTTATCTCTCATTATTATATATATATATATATATATATATATATATATATATATATATATATATATATTCTTTTTTCCGTTTTAAGATTTTGAGTGAATCTAGGTGATTTTATGATATTTTTGCAGAATTTTTCCACTATTATTATCCTTTAATGCATATTTGGCGTTTAGTAGACGGGAGAGATATTTTTTTTATTTATTATTAAAATCGAACCCATATTGATTGGTTTTTTAGGGGTATCAGTAATGCAGAGATTAAACTTGATTACGAATCTTAAACTCTGCATTGTCTCTCATGGAGGGGGGGGGGGGTACAAGGCTTTCAAGATACATATACTGCTTCTGTTTATAATAGACTGTGTTTATAATGTACACCTCTGGACTGGACGGGTCTTAGGCGCTGACATTCGAGGGTTTATATCATCACTATTCACTGTAACATACCAAGTCACTCCATGATTCCTGCAAATCAAATACTTCTATTAATTTTATCCACTCGTATCTGGCACCGAAAGCTTTGATTGTATTATGTACGTAGTACATACGTATACCGTGCGTGGTTCTGAGTCTCAGTTGGACCTCAGTCTGTTATTACAAACAGTATGACAGCAAGCCTTCCTCTTCCTCTGTCTTAACGTTGCTGTTGTGCTTTGACAACATTGATCTATTCAACAATCCCTATTCTAAAAAAACATTATTTTTAGAATAGGGATTTTTTTTTAGCACTATTACTACTACTACTACTTATATTACTACTACATAAATCAAGCTCCAACGGCTGTGTACAAAACGGTATATTAAAAATATGTCGTTATCGAAATTCTCAAAATAAGTAAAATACGCAATTTGAGTTCCAGAATCAATGAGTGTGATTAATGAGACACAATGATAGTAGCCTAATCATATCTGTACATAATAATAATGATAATAATAACAATAGTAACAAAAGTAACGATAATGACAATGCTAATGGTGAATTGATACACACAAAAGTAATGAGAAAAAGAAACAAATGAGAAATAGACTAAAAAGATTCAACAAAACAACCAAATGAAATGCAGTTGATAATTAAGATAGATTTAACTAACCATCACTTTGTTGTCCAAGGTCCTCCCGGCGAGAGAGAGAGAGAGAGAGAGAGAGAGAGAGAGAGAGAGAGAGAGAGAGAGAGAGAGAGAGAGAGAGAGAGAGAGAGAGAGAGAGAGAGAGCAGTGATAAACACACACACACATCCACACACCGTCAATATGGTCAAGTGGATAACGCGCTGGCCTGCCATTCTGTGGTTAGCCGGTTCGAATCCTCACTGCTCCCGGGGATTTTTCACTGACAAATTCGGGCGGTTACTGTCTCCCTTGAGGGATGGGTGTGTGAGGTCCCAGTATTACCCGAAGATCGGTAATAATGAGTTCCAAGCTCGCACCGGGAGGGTGAAACTGGCGATCGCGAGTTCGGCTCGCGTAGACAAGACCATGGGGTGAATAACACACACACACACACACACACAACATACACACACACACACACAGATACACACAAGGGCCATGATAAGAGCACAGTATTGTCTTTTCTTAAGAGAAATTTATAAGCAGATTAACAACTAGCCTTCCTGAGTAACTATCAGTGTTGTAGGTCTCGAGACTGGTCTTGGTCTCGAGACCGATCTCGAGACCAGTTTAATGTGGTCTTGGTCTTGGTCTTGGTCTCGTTTGATGTGGTCTTGGTCTTGATCTTGGTCTCGAAGCTTCAGGTCTCGGAGTTTGGCTCGAGACCAGGTCGAGACCAGGGTTAAAAAGTGCATCGCGGCGTGGGGAAGGTTGGAATTTATTATCATACACGGAGAAAAATCATCGCTGTTTCGATTTACGGCGCGCCATACAGCCATACTGTCATATAGATACTGCCTGACTAGCTCTACGGTGATGATGCATGAGCTGAGCCTTGTGAGCGCTGATAGAGTGCGTGCGAGTCGAGAGAACATGCATGACGTGGCCATTCTCGCAGTGATAATCTCCGTTTGCACGCACGCATGTTTGCAGCTCTGTTCACCTCCGTGTACTTCATATATGTGTAGGCCTATGCAATCCCCGCACCCTTCGTACATGTACACCCAGAGCTGGGCACTAAATACATTGAATGTATTTAAATACTAAATACTAAATACATGGGAGAAATGTATTTAAATACTAAGTACTAAATACATTTTACGAATGTATTTAAATACTAAATACTAAATACATCAACTGCATTTAAATACTTTTGTAAATACATTTTAAATATACACAAATTTTAACATGTCCGAAAAAAATGGATTTCCTTAGGATTTCCTTAGATTTTGGGTTTCCTTAGAAATTTCCCTCGCAAGCCTAAATTTCCTTAAAATCAGGACATTTCGTTGCAAGTGGAAACACTGGTTCAGTGTAACATCAGGGTTGCTTGATAGTTGGGCAGGTTTATGGCCAAATTAACTGATAAAAAAAGTATTTACATTTTTATATTATGAGTATTTAAATACAATGTATTTAAATACTCATAAAAGTATTTATATACTGTATTTAAATACATGACAACCAATGTATTTATAAATACATTTCTAAATACATAAATGTATTTAAATACGTATTTAATACAAATGCATTTAAATACTGCCCAGCTCTGCGTACACCACAGGTTTAGCTAGTTCGCTTGGAAAACGTAATCACAAAAATTGTTATTTTCCTATGTTTGTTTCTTCATGCCAACGAAGCAATGAAAGAAGAAATATTTGACCTAGATTTTCAGTTGTTCACATATATTAAATTTTGTAAATATATTTACTCCCTTATACGTTACCCTTACCCCCCTTCTATCAGAGCTCGTTAGTCGTTACATCGAGCACATCTGGCAGCAGGGGTGCCAGGTGCACAAACCACAAAATATACTTTTGGCATTCACGCTTTACTTTTTTGGCATTTTCAATTTTTCATCATAAGAAAATGAAATTCAATTGACGAATATTTCTTGTAAATTCCAAAATTTGTTGAGTAATTTCTGGCAAGATATACAATAATTGGCAGGACCTGGCAACACTGTCTGTCAGTGACATAGGACGTCGGACAGTGAGGTGTACTGGACTAGTCTCGCTTAGTTTCCGTTCGCACACCGGAATGAGTAATCATGTCAACACATCTTCAGCAGTTATCAAATTTGCGTTCAAGGACCAAGTACAAGTTTTTTTTTATAAGAAACACGGAAACTAGAAGCACACAGCAGTTTGTACTTTCTGCAAGCAAAGCATCACAGACAAGGCTGGCACGACTTCGGCTTTTATCAAGCACTTGCGGCGATCCCATCCGAACAACTTAGGACAATACCATTTAATATTTACGCAGTACAGACCAAAAACATTCAGATAATAGTCATATTTAAAAAAAAAAATTATATGCCTGTTCTTGGTCTTGGTCTGTTTCGGAGGGTCTGGTCTTGGTCTTGGTCTTGGTCTCGGAGGGTCTTGGTCTTGGTCTCGGAGGGCTGGTCTTGGTCTCGGAAGGTCTGGTCTTGGTCTCGAAGGGTCTGGTCTTGGTCTTGGTCTTGGTCTCGGAGGGTCTGGTCTTGACTACAACACTGGTAACTATCTAGCCAGTCGCAGTCAAGGCTTTAGTCTCGTGCTTGGGATTGTCACGTCACGGAATCTTGCATGGCAGACTTAGTAGCTTATAAAAAAAAAATGAACGGTAGAATGTGATTATTAAGTGGAAGGTGTGACATGACGTTGCAAAAGTGATACAAGAGTTAACGTTGGGACATTGAAAGGGAGATTATGATACTGATGCATATATACGAAAACTTTTATCATGTATCACTGATGGTATACCGTTATTAGAAGTGCTGGGGAGTTGTAATGACAGTGTAGGAAGAGGTAATAGGGATGTGGGGGAAAAGTATGCGATGTCACTGATAAGGTTGAGTGTTCCCGTGTATGTACTACAATAACGCGACCTGATTAGGTGGTTGAATGGTATAGAGATGATCTTTGGCATGGCGGAGGAATCTTGTTATGAAAGTGATAAAGAAGTCTAAGAGCAACAGCCATGATGACGCGACGATGAGGCTGTACAACAATAATAGCATGTTTCATCATTATCATCATCTTATCACCATCATTCATCATCATAACCACCACCAGCACTATACCATAATTACCATCACTCACTCACACATGAATTTTGATGATGAGTATTTACTATGCACCAACGTATGTTTATATTTTTTAGTTTCTACATGATTGATATCCGTGCACATGAATGGCCTAGCACACATGTGTTCACCTCGTCTCTACGCCTCCTGGCACACACCATCCCCACTACAACGTCTTACACTTTACCTGTATACAAAGTTAGTGCAGTTCACATCACGGCCCTCACACGTGCCTCTCATTTTAGGTTTTGCCATCACATATACAGGAACAGTGTGTGTGTGTGTGTGTGTGTGTGTGTGTGTGTGTGTGTGTGTGTGTGTGTGTGTGTGTGTGTGTGTGTGTGTGTGTGTGTGTTTGTTTGTTTGTTTGTTTATTTTGTTTGTTTGTTTGTTTGTTTAGAGGATAATTCCTCAGAGCCGTAGTGATCTACCGCTGCAGCTTAGTGTTGGCCGAAACCATCACCCCGGGAGGGGGGGTCACAAACTCCCGGCTAACACCCGGTACCCATTTACTGCTGGGTGGACAGGGGCTCGGGTTTTAAGAAAGACCGCCCATCTATCTTCGCTCCGCCCGGGGATCGAACCTGGGACTTCTCGGTTGTGAGCCGAGCGTGCTAACCACTACACTACGGAGTACCCTGTGTGTGTGTGTGTGTGTGTGTGTGTGTGTGACTGTGTGTGTGCATTGTATCATTGATGGTCCTCGCCTCCTGGATCCGCGATGTCCGTCACAGGTTGCTGAAAGTACAAGAGTAAATAACAAAAAATAAACAGGAAATGAAAATGGTAACAAATCTTAAAGTGTGTGACAGACAGCGGCAGTTGCAGTGGTCATGGACCTCGGCGTGGATGATAAAGGTGGCGGGCGACCTATGATACTCTCGAGTCGCGCGGTGAGTCACCGTGGAGAAAGATGTCCTGTCAGGTGGAAACTTTGCTTTCATTAATGCTGCCGATTACCTCATACCCTCAACATGTCATTGTCCATGCCCCGTCCCCTAGCAACTGAAAGCTACTTCTACCTTTATTCAGGTGACGGGTCCGCCCAATAACAGTTATGTCAGCATAGATAAGGTTAAACTCGTGCTTGATATTCGCTTTTGTTTTATTTCGTAGACGACAAGATAACCTGGAGATACGTGACTGGCTGCAAGCAAGCCTCGCACCTGCTGATGAAAAGGAAAGCTAAAGGTTGCGTGGCAACATAAACACAAGAGGTGGAGATACACAACTCTGCATGGCATTGCAGATGAGAAGAAGAGTGCCACATTAAGCAACAACACAGTGCGAGAAACCCCTGTATGACGCACTGTTCATGGGGACAGTGTGTAAGAACTAATAGAACTTACATACATCAGCAGCATGATGCTACGAGGTGGATTGCTGGTGGCGGCGGTGGTGGTGCTGGCGGGAGTGACAAGTCCCGCGGCGGCAGGCACGCTGGGCCGAGTGCCTAGACAGGTTTCCCTGGGTAACTTCATAAGCCTCCTGATGCGGCCCACAGACTCCAGCGCTCCGGCCCTCGACACGGTGAGTGTGACATACATTGATCCTTACCAATTAAGGTAAGTAGAATATTAAATAATTGTATATTTACCTTGTCCCTTCCCAGATTATGTATTATTATTTTTGTATTCACTTTATACATTCATCCATATACTATATTCATATTTCTAACCATTGTGACTAAACGCGAGGTAAGGAGTGCTGCCTGTCACACTCAGCTAAGCGGAAGTCGTCTATAAGCAGCAGGGAGCAGCTTATAGTGAGCAGCTGTAGGTGATATAAATATACTGCAACAGGGCATCCTCTGATAAAGAAAGATGATAAAGAAGATAATAAAATAATTAACATTCCAAGGTGTTCGGAGTGAATCATAAGAACACTGTATTATGCTGCTTACTGGAGAGAGCAGAGTCCCTGCGCATTCGGTCAGCGGTTCGAGTCCGCCTAGTTCGTGCTGACGTGGCGGCGCTTTGTATAGTCAATAACCTTGTAGTTGGTACTTGCAAAGTGTCTAGATAGGATGAAAATCTTATTTTATCTTACTGGAGAGAGAGAGAGAGAGAGAGAGAGAGAGAGAGAGAGAGAGAGAGAGAGAGAGAGAGAGAGGAGAGAGAGAGAGAGAGAGAGAGAATTATAAAGCGAGAAAGTTAATTTCTGCTGTTTCCCTCATGGACATAATTTATGTTTGGCTCTCTCCAGAAAAAAACGAAGTTTCTGTGCCTATAGTATACGTACATTTCCCCTACATAAACTAAACACAGCCCTAGACTGTAAAATGTGTATAGAGGGGTCTCTCTCTCTCTCTCTCTCTCTCTCTCTCTCTCTCTCTCTCTCTCTCTCTCTCTCTCTCTCTCTCTCTCGAGCCGGCGGCATTTGCAGGATGTGGATCACAGGGCCCCAAAACACCACTTTCCCTCCTGCAGGTCCTCCGCGCTTTATTTTCTTGATGCGAGGATGTGCTGCAGTGCATCAGGGTATATTAGTATCTCTAAAAAACCCTGCAGTGCATAGCGTCAAGCCTTTCTCATAGGTCACCGTCTCTTCACCTTGATTTCTTAAGTGGGTGTTCTCTCTCTCTCTCTCTCTCTCTCTCTCTCTCTCTCTCTCTCTCCTCTCTCTCCTCTCTCTCTCTCTCTCTCTCTCTCTCTCTCTCTCTCTCTCTCTCTCTCTCTCAGGGTAATGTGATGTTTAATTAATTAATATTTTTTTTCGAACGTTCATGTATTTTCATGTCCCAAGAAAAGACAAGTGATTTTCATAATTTTTTCTTATTTATTTGTTTCATATTTGGTGAACTTTCGTTTTGTAGTTTTCAACGATAGAG
>JACEEZ010000796.1:197736-210236 GCA_016584305.1 Chionoecetes opilio | reverse complement strand
AGCTAAAACGGAAAATTTTCGGTATTATATGTATCGCCATTGTCCTGGGAATTGGGATTCAAAGTAAGGATGAAAAGATCTACACGATGATGTAAGTTAATTTTGTTAATTTTTAGTACCCAATACCGAAATTATACCAATACTTGAGGTGAGTGGGGAAGAGGGTGGTGCTGGCTTCTGTGTTTGTTTGAATTTGGCGCGCGAAATTCTCGGCAACTCTGCAGATAGACCAATCGAGCGGTGTACTAGGTTTTTTTTTCGACAAATATAGGCTGAGATGACTCCCCGGGGAGTCATCTGCTGAGATCTGCTGAGATGACTTCCCGGGGAGTTTTCTCAGCCTATGTTTGCCGACATTTGCCCAGTGTGAACCAGGCTTTAGTCATCAGGAGCGTTTTGGAAGCTCGGGGAATGTACAGCTTTTGATTGCAGATTATTTAAAAACGGGTGACTGGATACAAAAAGTGACAACATATTGTTGATATACTCGATAAAGGCTATATTTTGACTGCATTAAATCAGGAATGATGAAATGGTCTGGACGATTACTCACGACGGTGAGTAATTACCTCACGTAATGGTAAGGAAATTGAGGTAATTACCTCACGACGGTGAGTAAGTTTTAACCTCCCCAACTACGTAAATATTACTTTTATTGTTTTCATTATTATTGATATATTGTTTATATATGTGATGTCCCAAAACAGATATCAACATATTCCCGAGTGAGCCCTTTCGATGAAAGTCGTGGCTAATATCGATTTGCCTTTAATTATATGTAAAAGGATATCATTATTTTCATACCATCATTCCGTCCCCGTCCTAAGTTGTTATTCCTGGTAAATCATTGCAGGGGGATTGAAGCTGTATACTTTCTGAGACTATCACTAGACTAGGGTCTATATTCATGGTAGGTACTCTACTCTAGAGTCTAGACCATGTAATATGGAACATTGGATGGTTGAGAGGCTTGATTATGGTACAGTTTGTTGTATTGTTCACAATATTCTGGCTCTGTATAGTTGGGTTACTGAAACTTACTAACCTAAAATGCATACAAAAGTTAATAAGTTGTTGTTTAACAGAAGTGATCTTTTATAATATTTTGGTATAAGTTTGGTATAAGAGATTTAGTTGTAATTGGTTGTAGATTTCTGTAGATTTAATAGTTGTAAAGATTTTGGCCATATTTCGGTGCACATCATTATGTAAAAAAAAAAATCATGATTCTGTGGTCAATAAACTTTTAAATTTTTATTTATCAATGTACAACTGAAGGACGCCTCACTGGATTTGAGCGGTCTCTCCTCTCTCTCTCTCTCTCTCTCTCTCTCTCTCTCTCTCTCTCTCTCTGGCCTTACTATAGATCAGCCGACTTTCGAGATCTAAAATCAATATTCCTTATCTTCCGAGACGTGGCAGGGGATTGTTGCCAGCCGGAAAAGGAGACCCCAAGTAGATTCTGGCATTGGCGAGGGCCGGCAAACGCACTGTACACATGCCGCATGCGCCATTGGCTCAGAAGGCTCGCAGGTCTTAGAGGAGAGGATGGCCTAGTGCGGGTTCAAATACCTTACTGATTATAATCGTAGAGTAGATGGCCTTGTGAAAGTTCTAATGATAATCATAATCAACGTGACTAGGTCGGGAATGGCTCTCAGCTCACCTTTGATGTAGCTTTGTTATACCTACTGGGTGGACACGGCTTGTCTTAATCCAGGGATGTGGGACCTTTTTGAACAAAGGGCTAAGAGTCATGACTCTGTGCTTTGGAGGGCCGCACGTCCATACTACATGCTAGTTACCAGGGTACTGGTACTGGAGTAACTGCACGTACCACGGTAGGTTCCGGTGTCGTGTGGGCAAGTGTCTGTTTATGAGGGAATCTCTGTTTACTAAACAAAGGCAAAGAAAACGGGAGTTGAGGGGAGTAATTACTAATTTTGACTTGATCAACAAAGGCATGTCCAGGCGGCATATTCTCCACGCGTTCTCCCTTTTCGGCAGACCGCTAGGTTAGGTAAGGTTAGAAAAACGTTAAGTTAGGTTAGGTTAAGTTAGGTTAGGTTTAGGTTTACTATAATTATAGTAACTTTGTGTGGGAATCACAATGAGGGTATTTGCAAGAAAATCCTGTCAAAATTAGTAACTATTCCCCTCAACTCCCGTTTTCTTTGCCTTTGTTTAAGCCCCCGTCACACATTCCATAATCGAACCACGATATAGCGCCACCAATTTGATTATTGACGCTATCGTTTAATTTGACCACGATAAACGCAGACCACGATAGCCTCACAACAATGTCACGCTGCCTGTACGTATGTGTCATCATGGTCGTAAGATGGTCACGATGGAGTCATGACAGCTGTAAGACTACATCACGAATGGAAAATCAACAGTCATTTTGTCGTCACGATAGAGCTACGATAACCACGACTGTGCCATGACGGTGCCATGAACGTACCACGATAGCGTCAAGAGCCTCACACGTGGGTGGATGTTGCCATGGTAATGGAGAAGGAAGATAAAGATGGGAGAAACCCGGGTTGGGTACGTGCTGGTGATAGAGAAGGGGGGGAAACAGGGGAGGGGGTTGTAATAAAGAAGGGGGTGTTGGTGGGGAAACGGGGGGGGAGGAGGGTTGGGGATGGAGAAGGCGTTGTGGTGTTGGTGGGGATATGTGTGGTTACAAGGGGGTGGGTGGCATCTTCACGTGTTTAGGGAGTAGGGGGGTAGGAAGTAGGGGGAGGGTGGTGTCACCGCGTGATGGGAGTAGGGGGGTAGGGAGACGAGAGGGGGTGTCACCGCGTGGTGAGGGAGTATGGGGGTAGAGAGACGAGAGGGGGTGTCACCATGAGGTGAGGGAGGAGGGGGTAGGTAGTAGAGGGAGGGTGGAGGTGAATGAGAAAGGGGGGGAAGGCGGAAGGGGGTGGGAAAAAGGGGGGGAAGGTAGGGATGACAGCGCGCGTAACGGTTTCTTATCGTCACGATAGACATAAGACGATCACGGTAGTGTCACGAAGCTGCTACATAGATAACGATAGCGTCACGATAGACTTACGATAGCGCTGCGTTGGGTACAAACATCGGGGAGCTTCCCGATTTTTTTGTGCACGCACTAACTTTTCGTGGCCTCGGCCGAACGCGTCACGAGCGTCACGATCGGTCACGATGGACCCATAACCAGGACCATGACGGCGCTGCGCATTGCATTGTTGGCGCGTTCGTGGTTCGATTATGGAATGTGTGACGGGGGGCTTTAGTAAACAGACATTCCCTCATAAACAGACACTTGCCCACACGACACCGGGTACATTCAGATCGTTCACCACACGTTAAGCTGATTAACACTGGTAACATGATAGTATACTTAAGTAACTAACCACATGCCTGTGAATGAAATACGAAAAAAACGAATGTTGCAGGATGTACGCAACAATAAAATAATCATTCAAACCTTCGGCAACCAGAAATTGGTATCTTTGTGTCATTTAAGCCGGCCACACACACACCGGCGCGGCCTGTCCGGCCGACGAAAAAGGGCGTGGCTAGAGGCGGCCGGTGTGTGTGTGTGGGTGTTTTTCATCCGGCGGGGCCTGTCGCAGCGGCCGGATGAAAATCAGTCGACGCTTGAAAATTCCGTCCGGCGCCGCCTGCCGCCTGCGTGTGTGTGGGTGCCTTCCGGCGCGGCCCGCCCCTCGCTCGGCCAGATAATGACTAATTGTACCAGTTATAATTGTATTTATGATAATATAGGTATTATATATGACGTATTATATATAGTATGACGTATTATATATAGGTATTATATATAGCTGCACATGCAGCCATCACCAACAAGTCATTTTCGGACAGCGGATTCATGTTGTCACCACGGTGGTCCGACGTGTACTGTATATTTTCATGAGGCGGCCGGTGTGTGTGTGGGTCTCGTCCGGCGAACGATGCCCTGCCACTTTTTGTCGGCCGGACAGGCCGCGCCGGTGTGTGTGTGGCCGGCTTTAGACCTGACTGATATGCGACGCTCTCTCTCTCTCTCTCTCTCTCTCTCTCTCTCTCAGTGGCCGAACCGAAGTTTTAGTAATATAGGATTAATTTCAGGTAAATATAAGACTTAATTAGTCTTAATTCTTAGGCTACTTCCCGAGGGCTATACACTATATATGTTAATAATATCTCGAGGATCGGGCCGCATCAAAAGACTTAGAAGGCCGCAGGTTGCACAAGTTTGTCATAATCATTCCAAGTCCATTCGACTGACCCCCTTTATGTGTTGTGTGGTGCAGGCAGACCTGGGTCACCTGGCAGGCTACAAGGTGGAGCGACACACGGTGGTCACAGCTGACGGCTACATCCTCACCCTCCACCACATCCCGCCCTTCGCTAACCCCTCCCGACGACAAGCACCCACAACCACCACGCAAAGGTGAGTAAGCTATGGTCTATGTCACTGAGGCTGTGTGTGTGTGTGTGGCTGTGTACCCACATCTGATCTATGACATAATTATATTTTCACTTTCTACAGAAATACCGATGATCTGTTATAATAAATATATATATATATATATATATATATATATATATATATATATATATATATATATATATATATATATATTGAAAATTATGAATTCATTTGTTCATACCTATAGGAATAAATTCCCTAGTCCAGAATAATAATATAATACTTGATGACTAACTAAATTCTACATCGCAGCTTAAGTTTTAGAGTCACAACTCACAATTCTAAGTCCTTGCACCTATGAGAGGAGTTCAGTCAAATTAATGAACTGTAAATTAACAATCCCATATACTTAGAGGGCAACTTTCGATTTTCATTGTCATGGCGTATCACATAATTCATATGTATGCCATCAGAGCAGGGATGTTCCTATTTACGATCAGAGCTGGGCACTAAATACATTGAATGTATTTAAATACTAAATACTAAATACATTTTACGAATGTATTTAAATACTAAATACATCAATTGTATTTAAATACATTTGTAAATACATTTTAAATACATACAAATTTTAACATGTCCGAAAAAAATGGATTTGCTTAGGATTTCCTTAGATTTTCGGTTTCCTTAGAAATTTCCTTCTCAAGCCTAAATTTCCTAAAAATCAGGACATTTCCTTGCCAGTGGAAACACTGGTTCACTGTAACATCGGGGTTGCCAGATAGTGGGGCGGGGTTATGGCCAAATTAACTGTGAAAAAAGTATTTACATTTTTATATTATATATATTTAAATACAATGTATTTAAATACTTATTAAAGTATTTAAATACTGTATTTAAATACATGACAACCAATGTATTTATAAATACATTTCTAAATACACAAATGTATTTAAATACAATTGTATTTAAATACTGCCCAGCTCTGTTTACGATCCATATTGTAAATCTACCCATCGAAGTCATTAAATATCCAGGTTGAAGGATGGAACATATTCTAGCTGAATATTTGAATAACAACGTACACGTTCTCAAATCCTGGCAATGATTTATAGTCCGTGAATTCGAAATTGCTGGTTCTAAACAAACTCATGGGAGGGTCTCCTGTGATCTGAGTTGTTGAATCTCGACTCTGCCCTCTATGATAGATTTACTACATCAGGATTATCTGCTTGTCATAGAAGCGAAAGTTAGCAACAAACGTGAACAAAATAAAGGCTTCATTTCCGTATGAATAACAAAAATATAGGGAACACTGATGACTCCATGCAGATTGAGCCGCAGCCTGGACCTGCACAGCAACCTTACCTCCGCGTCTTGGGCGACGGAGCAGCTGATGAAGGGGAAAGAAAAGGAGGGGAAGACAGAAGAGATGAAAACGGTGGATGAGCGAAGGAAAGATAACAAGGAGGAGGAAGAAGAAGAGGAGGAGGAGGAGGAAGAGAAGGAACACACAGTCACGTCTAAACCTGACAAAGAACCAAAGGTGGTTTTCCTCCAGCACGGCCTCATGGGTTCCTCCGATAACTGGAACACCAACACCCAAGAAAACTCATTAGGTAGGTTACTTCTCTCTCTCTCTCTCTCTCTCTCTCTCTCTCTCTCTCTCTCTCTCTCTCTCTCTCTCTCTCTCTTACGTACTACATCTATTTCAAACCTTTCATTGATATATCAGTTTGAACATTTAACTTTCTGTATGGAGAGAAAACGATCTTTATAATAATCGTGAAAGTTTGATTGTTTATTTTGAAACAACGTCGCCATTTTTAAACGGCTCCTTACCAAATTTGGCACAAGGGGTAAATAGGTATCTGAGTAACGCCCAGGTACATTTACAAGTCCCCTATCATTTCGCAGCGACAGTCAACCAAGGAACAGGTCAGGAATGTCACTGACTCCCCTGTTATCTAATTCTTTGATTTACTTGAGCACACTTTCTCCATCATTGACCGATTGTTGTATATTTTTGCTTGCTTGTAAAACTTCCCACTATAGGTGTCTTGCACGTGACGTCACAGCCCTTGTTGTGGCTGCGACAGGCGCGGGAGATGCGAGCTGGAGGACCAACAAGCTCCACTTGCCGCCCGTGTTTGCCAGCTTATGGTAATTTTCCCCTACCAAATATATGTTTATCAGTATAAAAGATATACTGCTATCTTCGGAAATGTTTGTTATATAATATTATCAAATAAAAAACCGTAAAATACACTAAAGAAAGGCCATTATGAGACTCTCAAGAAATATGCATGAACTTCACGAACTTAATAATATTCACCAACTCCAGCTCCCATTTAATATTTTGCTCGAAAACATTTTACATGGAGAATATCAATAGAAGTGGAATTTCATTAGCTTTCCATTGGTATATTTCGTTTTCTGATAAATGAATTAGCAGCATGCATAAATTAGCGTTAACTAAATAAATAACATCATGAAATCGGGTAATTTTTCCCGATTGATGGTTATTTATTTAGTTAACGCTATTTTATACATGGTTCTAATTTATTTATCAGAAAACGAAATATATCAATGGAAAGTTAATGAAATTCCGCTTCTATTGATATTCTCCATGTAAAGTGTTTTCGAGCAAAATATTAAATGGGAGCTGGCGCTGGTGAATATTAAGTTCATGCATATTTCTCGAGTCTCATAAGGGCCTTTCTTTAGTGTGTTTTACGGTTTTTTATTTGATAATATTATAGAACAAACATTTCCGAAGATAACAGTATATCTTTTATACTGATAAACATATATTTGGTAGGGGAAAATTACCATAAGCTGGTAAACACGGGCGGCAAGTGGAGTTTGTTGGTCCTCCAGCTCGCTCCGACGGGCGGCATTTGGCTTGAAGACGGCGGCATTTGGCTTGAAGACGCTAGATCGTGACATCAGTGCAAGACACCTATAGTTTTGCTCAGGATCTATAGACTTATCTCTATTAATACTCTATTAATCTTGGTTTTGCTGGTCCCTCGCCGAACCCGAACAAGAGAGAGAGAGAGAGAGAGAACCTGCCTTCCTCTGCTTGTTGATTAATGCAGTCCCCTCCTTTTAAATGAGTCACCTCTCTGATTTTACTTTCTTCGTCTGGTTATAATCAACGTGTAGTTATGGTGCTACAACTCAGCCAGTCAATCAATCCATCAATCCACTCGTCCTTTATCCCACAGCCTACCTGCTATCAGACGCTGGCTATGATGTGTGGATGGGCAACTTCCGTGGAAACGTTTATTCCCGGCGGCACGTAAACATGACACACAGCGACCCGCAGTTCTGGAAGTTCAGGTGAAAAAAAATCTAATCATCGTTATCATTGCTTGCTTTCTATCAATATTATCAATATAATTATTTTCTTTACCATTACCATTATTACCATCTTTGTTATCATTATTATTCTCATTTATATCATTATCATTACTAATATTGTAATTTGTGTGTGTGTTTGCTTGATAGACATGTCCTCTGCGATGTGGTTATTCATACCAAAAATAAATATGTGTTCAATGTGTTCAAATAAAAGGCCTCTTCCATTTGCGACATATCAAGAACCAGTTCATGGAACCCAAGAATTCAGGCGTTCCATTTGCGCACGAAAACCTGGGTCCGAGGCAAAGCGCGTAGTGATACAGCAAAACCCTTGAACTTTCTCTACCCACATTGAGAGGTGGGTAGCTTGGGTAGAGTTTTCAGTTCATAACAAACAATGGTCGCCTTGGGCCCTATTTCTCTTATCGTGAAGGGTTTTCCGCATGCACGAGTCGGAGAGGATGTCAGACGGCATAAAAGAGGCATACATGGCTGGTGGAAGCCATGCGTTCCCGCGATCTTAAACTTGATATGATCCCTTCACACAGCAGCTAGCTGAGTTATATCTCTCGTTATCTCTCGTTATCTCTCGTACTCTCGCTATCTCTCTCTTGTTATCTCTCGTTATCTCTCTCGTTATCTCTCTCTCGTTATCTCTCTCTCTCTCTCTCTCTCTCTCTCTCTCCTCTCTCTCTCTCTCTCTCTCTCTCTCTCTCTCTCTCGTTATCTCTCGTTATCTCTCTCTCTTAAATTGCCTCGCCAGCTGAGTATGTTTGTAAACAAAAAACGAGGTTTTTGCGTTCCATTTGTGACACGCGAACCCAACCCTGAACTCAGAACCCAACCCTGAACTGAAAGAACTGGTTCATGCAACTTGGGCACAAATGGAAGAGGCCTGAAAAAACAAATTATAATTTCATAGTTTTCTACGACAAAATTCAAGGCCTCTTCCATTTGTGCCCAAGTTGCATGAACCAGTTCTTTCAGTTCAGGGTTGGGTTCGCGTGTCACAAATGGAACGCAAAAACCCCGTTTTTTGTTTACAAACATACTCAGCTGGCGAGGCAAGAGAGAGAGTGAGAGAGATAACGAGAGAGATAACGAGAGAGAGAGAGATAACGAGAGATAACGAGAGAGAGAGAGAGAGAGAGAGATAACTCAGCTAGCTGTTATGTGAAGGGATCATATCAAGTTTAAGATCACGGGAACGCATGGCCTCCACCAGGGCAGGGATGCTCGAAAATCCCTCGTAAGGGACAACTTACGAGTGTATGGCTACAATAACCTTACGAGGGTGGGCTGAGGGAGATGCTCGTACCGAGCCGTCACTCCCGTACGGTTATCGGTGGCCTCTGGGTGGGGAATATAGGGATATTCTAGGGATATGTGTGGGAAAATTCTGCTAACCAATCACAGAGCAGCGCCCTTCATGACGCGGCTTTATCTAGCCAATCATCATGCTCTCAGCTGTCAGGGAGCCCGATAAATAAATTTAAAGAGACTTCAAATGCCGCTGTTATGCTAAAATCGGCCTCTTTCGTAAATCGTCCCGCGGACGCTTATTTAACCTAAATAACTCTACAACACTTAACACAAACCTATCATAAACCTTACCTAACCTAAACCAGACCTAAATATAACTTAACCTAAACCTAAAAACTATGTTTGCCGGTGTTGAGCTAAGATTGGCTGATTTCCGAAATAGGGCCGATTTTAGCTCACTATCGCCAGAATGTTACGATAATACATAGCTGCCACATTAGCCTTTCAGCGTAATATTCTCCCACTGATTACTGCAGAGACGTACCCAGGGTATACCTTTATGCGCTGATCATAGGTTCGAGTCTAGCGTGCCCGTAATTAGTATCTATAGACCACTGCTGGCCAGCGACGTATGTATGCCGTATCCGTGGCCCTGGCGGTACTCTGTTATAGTGGACGAGAACTGCGCGTTCGCTCTTTAGGTCAGACAAGACACACGGGGGGGCTAACACCTCACTGTGACACACGTGACACTTGTGTGCAAGGATAGTATAACTTTATAATATCCTTGCTTGTGTGTGTACGTGCGTGTGTACTAGTACGTCAGACATTTGATACCACCACCACCACCGGATCATTATAGCGGCCAAACTTTTATGATGAACTATACGTACTGATTCAAGAAGTCGACCGATATATATATATAATATATAGGTTTGCCCTGATATGAATTTATTACAAGTACTATAGGTATTGTATGTTAAATATGATATATATGGAGTCAATGAAGCAATAAACACATCACATTTCAAACAGGCAAGCATGAAATGGCTCTATAATACACAATAAACATAAAGTATAGTGATACAACTTGTAATTTATTGTTTGTTGACGTCTAGCCGCTTCAAATTTCACTCCCTTAGGGAGTTAAGGGTGCTCCCGACCACCCTGAGCCTCGCGGTCCCGTAGCAAGTGAAAAAATGGTTTGAGCACTTAGAGGCGCTACGAGGTAAAAGTCCCTTAGGGGAGTACTTACGGGCCCGTAACTCTTTCGAGCATCTCTGCCCAGGCCTCTTGTATGCCGTCTGACATCCTCTCCGACTCGTGCATGCGGAAAACCTTCACGATAAGAGAAATAGGGCCCAAGGCGACCATTGTTTGTTATGAACTGAAAACTCTACCCAAGCTACCCACCTGCCTATGTGAGTAGAGAAAGTTCACGGGTTTTGTTGAGTCACTACGCGCTTTGCCTCGGACCCAGGTTTTCGTGCGCAAATGGAACGCCTGAATTCTTGAGTTCCATGAACTGGTTCTTGAAATGTCGCAAATGGAAGAGGCCTTTATTAGTAGATTTTGATCAGGAATTCTTCTCCATTACTGCCATCCACTATGACGTAGTCTATAGTTAGGCTAGGGTTGCCATCACAGAGTTACAATTAGGGTTGACATACATCCGGATTTTCCCGGACATGTCCGGAATTTAGGTGTCAAAATCGGCCTCCGGGGGGGAATTTTGAAATTTCTCGAAATGTCCGGAATTTCAGCATCCATACAGTTTAGTGTCAACATAGGACCCGCGTTCGTAACAATATATATATATTACCTATATATATATATATATATATATATATATATATATATATATATATATATATATATATATATATATATATATATATACAGAGCTGGGCACTAAATACATTGAATGTATTTAAATAATAAATACATGGGAGAAATGTATTTAAATACTAAATACATGGGAGAAATGTATTTAGATACTAAATACTAAATACATTTTACGAATGTATTTAAATACTAAATACTAAATACATCAATTGTATTTAAATACATTTGTAAATACATTTTAAATACACACAAATTTTAACATGTCCGACAAAAATGAATTTTCTTAGGATTTCCTTAGATTTTGGGTTTCCTTAGAAATTTCCTTCTCAAGCCTAAATTTCCTTGAAATCAGGACATTTCCTTGCCAGTGGAAACCCTGGTTCACTGTAACATCAGGGTTGCCAGATAGTTGGGCGGGTTTATGGCCAAATTAACTGATAAAAAAGTATTTACATTTTTATATTAAATGTATTTAAATACAATGTATTTAAATACTCAAAAAAGTATTTAAATACTGTATTTAAATACATGATAACCAATGTATTTATAAATACATTTCTAAATACACAAATGTATTTAAATACGTATTCAAATACAATTGTATTTAAATACTGCCCAGCTCTGTATATATATAAATAATATATATCTTATCTCTCTCTCTCTCTCTCTCTCTCTCTCTCTCTATATATATATATATATATATATATATATATAAAATTCTCTCTCTCTCTCTCTCTCTCTCTCTCTATATAATATATATAATATATTATATATATATAATTATAGTATATATATATATAAATATATATATATATATATTATATATATATATATATATATATATATAAAAATAAAAATATATATAAATAAATATAATATATATATATAATAAATATAATATATATATATATATATATATATATATATATATATATATATATATATATATATATATATATATATAATATATATATATCGTTAAAAGTGATAGCTAGTTCAGCGTTTATTATCTTTTTAAAGATATTTTCTCTTTGTCTTAAGTGTCTTATTCTCTTTTGTAATCCCTTTTATGACTTCGCCGTAGCTTGTCATTTTTGCTGTATCGCGATTTCGGGTCTAAGAACCCTTCTTCAGCAGCATGTGGAAGATGTTTTCTCCTCAGTTGTAGAGGTGAGCATGATTTAGTTGAGGAGTGAAGCGCTATTTATTGATGAAGTCTGGCTGCCGCGCAGCCTAGTGGGCGGCACTGATTGGTAGATCAGCTTCTCGTTGATTTTTGTCTCCGTGAGTGGGCGACGCTTATTGGTTGTTGGCTCCTCGCTTTGTTTCTCTGTGAGTAGGCTGTTATTAGCCTTTGTTCTTTTCATGCTTGGTAGAGCTTGTAGGTCGTTTGCCTGTACGTTAAGCTTGGGGTTGATGTCTTTTATGTATAGTGCTTCTAGAATTGGAAGTCGCCGCACATCTGCACACATGTCGACCAATTCTGTATTTTCTTCTAAAAATGTTCTTGTGATGATGATGCCATGTTGTTCTAATAGGTGACTTTTTGGGGCTCCGGAAGTTAGGTGGCAAGTAAGACGTCTGGACAGCTTCGTTGTCGTCATGCCGATGTAGGATGAGG
>JACEEZ010000796.1:192736-195236 GCA_016584305.1 Chionoecetes opilio | reverse complement strand
GTAATGGGTGAGTGAATGGGTGGGGGGAATACATACATTTCTACATCCATGATTTCAGAAAAGTTAGAAGGGGCTATCTGGAGTCTGTGTTTGGTGGGCCAAAGACCCACCAAAAACAAGTGGTGGGCCGAAGGCCCACCAATAGCCCTCCGCAGGAGCTAGCCAAAAAGTCCGCCCGGAGGGCGGCTTTGCGGCTAGTTAAACATAAAACATGCATAACAAGCAAGAAAGACGTTGTAATGTATGGGACGCCGCGTGATACAAGAGAAGGTAGTGTAGCGGTCCCAAGGTTGGGGCTGCACACCTGCTAATTACCCCTAAAGGTCAGGCTGCTCCATATGCTTAATTACCCTTCAGGTCACGCCTTGCTATGGGTGACCTGACTGCGGTCCCAAGGTTGGGGCCACACACCTGCTAATTACCCCCAAATGTCAGGCCGCCCCATATGCTTAATTACCCTTCAGGTCATGGCTTGCTAGGGGTGACCTCACTGGGGTCAACCAAATCCCCCTTTGTCCAGCCTGGGAGTGGTATGGAGCGCATTTTGAACTTGATAATTTTACTCACCCCAGTTTGAATGTCGCGTATCATTGGATTTTCAATCTCGTATATTGAAAATAGACCCTAATTTACACATCTCGTATCATCGGATTCTCGTATACCGAATGCTCGTATAACGGGACCTCCCTGTATATTATACTCTTCAAGGTTACATAACGTCAATGGCCCGAAGTATGTGTTGGGCGGGGTCATGGGTGTCAGTGGAGGCGTTCGGAATTTTGATTGTTCAGATATGGCAACCCTAAGTTACTGTCAGGCCTATTAAAATAAGTATCATGTGTTAACATCATTGGTCAACGCTGCTGCGTCAGTGTTAAGCTGTGGTATCTTCTTACATCACCAATGTGCGTAGGGGCTACACAGCGCGCCAAAGCATTGTTCGCGACATCATAACACAGCGCTTCCATACGGGAATTCAGAAAATGTACTCTATGGCAGCCTACTGACTTCCGAGAGAGATATCTTACATATGGCAGCTTGTTTAAGGCACGGGCAGTCCATCAAGACCGTTGAGGAATGTTCAGATGCCACTTGTCAATTATAGACGAAGCATTTAAAAAAGTATCGCCTTCCTTCCCGCGAGTAATTTGAACAGACGCGCATTGGTATAAATATCATTATTTGCATAATGAGTGGCAAGAAAGACCTAACAAAGGAGAAAATTAGAGTTATTGTATCTCTACACAAGGCAGAGAGGCCAGTGGAAGAAATATCAAGGATTGTGGGTGTTACGAGGAGATGTGTGCATAAGTGGGTGGAAAGTTTCGGGGTGGGTTGGCGGTGACGCGGCAGCCGCGACACCAGAACATTATAAATGGCCAGGGCGAGGATGTAAAAGTCATATCGCAATATTTTTCTTGCTCTTAATTGAGGATGGGCATCCACTTGACGTTTCACGACATTTAGGGTGCTTGCTGAGGTTTTACATCCTCGCCCTGGCCACTTATAATGTTCTGGTGTCGCGGCTGCCGCGACACCGCCAACCCACCCCGAAACTTTCTACCCACTTATGCACACATCTCCTCGTAACACCCACAATCCTTGATATTTCTTCCACTGGCCTCTCTGCCTTGTGTAGAGATACAATAACTTTAATTTGCTCCTTTGTTAGGTCTTTCTTGCCACTCATTATGCAAATAATGATATTTATACCAATGCGCGTCTGTTCAAATTACTCGCGGGAAGGAAGGCGATACTTTTTTAAATGCTTCGTCTATAATTGACAAGTGGCATCTGAACATTCCTCAACGGTCTTGATGGACTGCCCGTGCCTTAAACAAGCTGCCATATGTAAGATATCTCTCTCGGAAGTCAGTAGGCTGCCATAGAGTACATTTTCTGAATTCCCGTATGGAAGCGCTGTGTTATGATGTCGCGAACAATGCTTTGGCGCGCTGTGTACACGTGCGTTATGTTACGCACTGCCATGATGCCATCTGCACTGCAGCTATAAGTTAATGATGAGCAGTTGTGATCCTGAAATACTGCAAGAATTTGAAAACTTGTTTTTCTATGTTAACTGTTAATGATTACTGACCAATGGAAAATGTATTAATACATTGAAGATTTTTTGGCAGAGTAATTACTTCCTCATAAAATGATTGCTCCTGTTAATTAATATTTTCTAAGATATTTGCTCAAATTATGGAAGTGTGGCTCATTTAATTTCCTTGATTCTTTGTGTGAACCTTGCCACCGGTGACCCATGTAGTACCCCAGACAGCTTTCAACTGGGATTTATTTTTTGTTGCAGCTATGATGAGATGGCAAAGCATGATCTCCCAGCCATGCTAGAGCATGTACTGGTGGAGACTGGAGTTGAGAAGGTAATGTATGTGGGGCACTCCATGGGGAGTACTGTGTTCTTTGCTGCCATGAGTTCACTGCCAGAGTACTACCAAGAAAGGATTGCTACTATGGTGGCTCGCCCCGTGGCCAC
>JACEEZ010000796.1:126736-191526 GCA_016584305.1 Chionoecetes opilio | reverse complement strand
AAGGCTACACCTCAGGTGAGTTGGCATTGGAATGAGTGTATCACATGTAATGAGACAAATAATCATCATGAAATAATAAGAAACTTACAATTGTAAATATGGGAATAAATTTAATATCGATAGCTTTTTTTAACATACATTCATATATTCCAGGACGATTTCAAAAATTTGACTTTGGTTTAAGAAAGAACCTCTTAGAATATGGTCAAGAAGATCCTCCAGAGTATGACATATCCAAGATTAAGGTGCCCATTACTCTCTTCTGGGCTGACAATGACTGGCTTACAGGGGAGGAGGTGAGGTCATTCTGGTTCTGTTAGAAATCTTTGACTAGTATATGTTTGTACTCTTCATTTGTTCAAAAATTATTCTTAGATATAATCTGTATAGCTCATAATCTTAATTCAAGAGATATAAATTTGCAACTACACAATGGGGATTAAGAAAAATTAGGACATTAATGGGATGATGTGTGTGAAGGTTCTTTTGAAAGGTTTCCGAGGTATACAATTTTCAATACTTTGAGGGAAATCATTTTACCCATGTGTTCATCAGTAAGTGTATCAATTAAAAAAAATGTATTGATAGCCTTTAACTTTGATGCCTATTTTATGGAACTCCCTTGATTGGTGGCTATGGCAAACACCTACTTACTCCTGTCTATTAATTTTGTATCTGCAAATTTCTCTGATTTCCCTCAAATAGTTATCAAACACGATCTTTTTATTTTAGTGTGGGTAATCCTCGGAGACCATGACATCTATGTTACTGTTGTTTTCTCTATTATCTCACTCACTTAACTCTCTTAAGGTGCCCAAAACATTTTAGGTGCTACATTTCATCACCAACACACCATAACTTACTGAGCATGACAAACCTTCCATATATGTATACTTTGATTATTGTTTCCATCCATTACAAATCATATGAAACTAAATTCCATTCTTTTCCAAACAGGATATCAGTAATCTGAAGGAGAAGCTGCCAAATCTTGAAGCAATCTACAAAGTTTCTAATCCGATATTCAGCCACTTGGACTTCCTTTGGGCCACTGATGTTCACTCTCTTGTGTATGACAAAATATTAGATATTTTAGATAGTTTTACAAATGTAAATACTTAAAATCACTAAGACTAAGAAACATTTTGTTTGAGAAGAAAAATCATATTCAGTCAATTTATACCAATAGCATTATTTTTATATAACAAGTGGCGTACTTAAGGTATGACGGGCATGGCATGTTGTACCTAGAGTGCCACTTGAAGGTGGGCGGCACCAAACAGTTTTTATCAGTCAGACAAATCATGCCCGAAAAGTGAAAAATGTTTTACACCTCAGATGTGTGATCTGTCTTTGATTATCATGGGCAAGAAGCACTTAGATGGCCAGCTTTTTGAACCACTTTGGACTTCTGAAGTTCGACAAGGTTACTACCTGACACGTTGAGAAAATATATGATGAAGCTTGGTTCAAAAGGTTTCCAGAACAGTGAGGAGCTTTTCCTACCAACAAATAACTGCTCAATGAGAAAACTTGGTTCAGGAGGAAATAGGGATAAGGTCATGGTGAGAAAGAGACTCGCTTGTGTCTGGTCTATTCCCCTTTAAGTCTGCATTTTGCATGTCGTCTTCACTATTCCCAGTCAAACCTTTAGTCTTCATTGAAGAAGAAAGTGTATTCAACCAGTGGAAAGCCCTGTGAGGATTAGTGTTGATGAAAATGCTAAGAATCATCAAGAGTGCTTCACATAGTGAAAAGAAAAGGAAAGAAATTCAGATGAAAACAGAGGAGTTATCTTCTGCTGCATGCATGTCCTTTCTGTCGCAATTGAGGTTGATAGGCAGCATGTGGGCAGTCTTCGGCCACTCGACAATTACAGAAGGGATTGCCCCCGCCAGGACTCCTGGAACCCAGACCTCACCACATCTAGGCACCAACCATTCAGCTCCCATCTCCCCAGTCAGTTCACTGAGAAGCATTTGTAGAGCCAAGTGCTAAGGTTTTATACGTGTTTCTTCTCCTGATTAGGCACACGGTGTGCAGATATCAGTAGTATTGAGGTGCAAGGTAGTCATTCCTTGGTTTTATCCACATAGGACAAAGGGATGCTCAGAGGTCAGTTGAAGACATCTTGAAACAGCCACAGAATGGCAAAATGAAGCTACGAGATTGTCGGTCACAGTGTTATGACAACACTGCTGTAATGACTGGATAAAGTGGTGTTCATCAAAGAATGACCTCACAGACCTCTGTGAAGTGTGGGGCAGGTGTATCCAGCTTCTTTCCTGTGAATACAGGAGTGAGGCAAGGGTGCGTCCTAGCCCCATCACTTTTCAACGCTTGTATGGACTGGGTATTGGACAAGGTTGTAGATCAAAGTGATTGTGGAGCATCCGTCGGCAACACCAAGATCACTGATCTTGTTTTTGCCGATGATGCAGTAATCTTTGCTGAGTCACTGGAGGTCCTGGATGATGGCTCTCGAGGCGCTGCACGAGGAGGCAAAGCCTTTGGGACTTGAGGTCTCCTGGCTCAAGACCAAGGTCCAGGTGTTTGGAGACTTACTAGATGAAGCAGTACATGCATGTGGCGAGGACATTGAGATTTTGGAAAGTTTTACATACCTTGGTAGTGCAGTCCATAATGACGGCGGGTCACGTCAAGAAGTCTTACAGGCGGATTGGCATAGCCCACGGTGTTATGGACTCGCTCAGCGGGAGTATTTGGCGTTGTCGGTATCTGTGCAGAAGGACAAAGATCCGGATCTTCAAGTTGCTTGTGATCCCTGTCTTACTCTATGGTTGTGAGACATGGACACTAAATAGTGACTTGAAGAGACGAATCAATGCCTTTGGTAATAAGTTTCTTCGCAGAATCATGGGGTATCGCTGGGATGATTACGTGTCAAATCAGTGATTGCACCGTGAGACTGAATCGAGGCCTATTACCTGCATAGTCCGTCAGCGCCAACTTCGGCTATATGGGCATGTGGCACGCTACCCTGAAACCGATCCTTCCCATCGGGTTGTATCTGTAAGAGACAATCCGGCGTGGAGGAGGCCAAGGGGGCACCCACAAGGCTCGTGGCTGGGGCAAGTTGACCTTGCCTGGTCAAACTTTTCCGTCTATGTCTATCTACTTCCACCTTTCCTTCTTGCTGGAAGTTTGCTCACATCCAACCTGTTCCTAAGAAGGGTGACCGTTCTAATCCTTCAAACTACCGTCCTATAGCTTTGACTTCCTGCCTTTCTAAAGTTTTTGAATCTATACTTAATAAGAAGATTCTTAAGCATCTATCTGCTCACAATCTTCTCTCTGATCGTCAGTACGGTTTCCGTAAAGGGCGATCTACTGGCGATCTTCTAGCTTTCTTAACTGAATCTTGGTCATCCTCCTTTAGGGGTTTCGGTGAAACTTTTGCTGTTGCCCTTGACATATCAAAAGCTTTTGATAGAGTCTGGCACAAATCTTTAATTTCCAAACTACCCTCGGTTTTTATCCTTCTCTCTGTACCTTCATTTTAAGTTTCCTTTCAAACCGTTCTATTGCAGCTACTGTAGACGGACATTGTTCTTCTCCTAAATCTATCAATAGTGGTGTTCCCCAGGGTTCTGTCCTATCACCCACTCTCTTTCTATTATTCATAATGATCTTCTAAGTCTAACTCAAAGCCCTATCCACTCCTACGCTGATGATTCTACCCTGCATTTTTCAACGTCGTTTATTAGACGTCCAACTCAACAGGAACTAAGTGATTCACGGAGAGATGCCACCGAGCGCCTAACTTCTGATCTTTCTATAATTTCTGATTGGGGCAAAGCAAACCTTGTTTTGTTCAATGCCTCAAAAACCCAATTTCTTCACCTATCTACTCGACAAAACCTACCAGATAACTATCCCCTCTTCTTCAATGACACTCAACTGTCTCCTTCTTCTACAATGAACATTCTAGGACTATCCTTTACTAAAAATCTGAACTGGAAATCTCACATCTCATCTCTTGCTAAAACAGCTTCTAAGAAGTTAGGTGTGCTGTGGCGTCTGCGTCCTTTTTTTTCTCCTTCCCAATTGCTTGCTCTCTACAGGGGCCTTATCCGCCCATGTATGGAGTATGTCTCACATGTTTGGGGAGGATCCACTCATACAGCTCTCCTAAACAGGGTTGAGTCAAAAGCTTTTCGTCTCATCAACTCCTCTCCTCTGACTGACTGTCTTCAATCTTTAAATCACCGCCGCAATGTTGCTTCTCTTGCTCTCTTCTACCGTTATTTTCATGCTCACTGCTCTTCTGAACTTGCTAACTGCATGCCTCCCCCACTCCCGCGGCCTCGCTGCACAAGACTTTCTACTCATTCTCATCCCTATTCTGTCCATCTTCCTAATGCAAGAGTTAATCAGTATCTTTACTCTTTCATCCCTTTCACTGGTAAACTCTGGAACTCTCTTCCTGTTTCTATTTTTCCACTTTCCTATGACTTAAATCTTTTCAAAAGAAGAGTAACAAGACACCTCCCGAACTAAATTGGCCTACCCCTTTGTTTTTATTGTATTCTCTTACTGTCTTCTTTATAGGGACTGGCGACTAAGCGGGCTTTGTGTTACCCATTTTTGTTGTGCCCTTGGCCAATTCCCTGTGATGTAAAAAAAAGAAAAAAAAAAAAAAGTTGATGTTTCTTGTCGAGAGCTGCTTGGTATGGGAAAGGAGCCTGCATGGGAACTCGCGCGTGGAAACCCCCGGGAGTGGCGTCGTAGGGTGGGCGAGGTGACGCGCCCCCCGGCGTATGCCCCCAATGATTGATCAAAGAATGAAAAAACAACAACCTGGCAGTGTTTGTAAATTGCACCAATCACTCACTCAACTTAGTGGGTGTATATGCAGACAAGAAAGATACTATGATGGTCCTGTTTTTTATCAAATCATCAAGCTTTCTACATGTTCTTTTCTTGGTCAATACAGTGCTAGAAAACAAAAAAAATGCCGTCCCTGTGGATGTTCAATCACATTCTGAAACCAGGAACGCAAGGGAGAAGCAGTGAACCCTGTCAACAAGTACCTTAAGAAGATGCAGCAAGTTCTCCAGGAACTATGAAAACAATACCAGCAGTGAAACAACTTACTTTGATGCCATATCATAGACCAATTTGCATCAATGAAAGTAAGGAGGGTGCAGTTGTAATTTTCATGCAGTGCCATAATTTGTTTATCAAAAGACTAGTGAGCTTGACATGCATTTATATAAAAGATGGGTGTCGGATGTTAAGACCGTGGTACAATTTCAGTGCTTGACATAAGTACTGTTTTTACATAGAAATGCCAGTGTGTATATTTTGTTTTCATAAGGAAAACTTGCATATCTATTTCTCACAGGATAATTTTATTCTTTATGATTAATTTTGTCAAAAATAATATTCATTAAGTTTTTAACCCTTTCACGCACAGTGACGCGATCGCGTCAAAACGGGCCCGTCTGCAATCTGAGCTTTTGACGCGAATTGCGTAAAAAAACAGTAAAAAATTCGCCAAAAATTAAGTATTTATCAGAATTGCGTCAAAATTTTCTGCGTCAAAGATCCAACCTAGACCTATAAAATAAACTAATTGTCAACTTTCTCGTGTGAGTGGATGTTAAATGATAAGGGTTTGTGTGTCAGTTTCCACTCAGCAGGCAGCCTGTGCGCACGGATTGTCGTCCCTTTAAAACGTGTCCCGAGCTGGCCATAATGGCCATATGAAAATTATAATGGTAGCGTTGGAATCCTCATAAAAATCTGCTTTTATTAGCATATAAACCATAAAAAGTTGACTCAGGAAGTTTCGAGCTGCGAAGTGGTGAACGTAAGTATTTCTTATTTCTCTTTACTCAATATTTTTTCGGAGTCAGTAAATTCCGCTATTTATTTGCATTTCTTGTTATTTTTTTCTTTCATAAGGCAGAATAATCTCTTGCAAAACCAATGATATATAATAATGCCAGGAAAAAAAAATACACGTTGGTGAAATTGATAACATAAAAAAATAATTCGCCGCACAGTCTGGCCATTTCGCGGGGCCCCTTAGGGAGCATAAGACGGATGTTGCAGTGGACGGAAAAACTTATTAAACTTTTCGTGCGTGAAAGGGTTAAAAAGAAAGTAATCTCAAAAGATAAATACTAGCACTTAAATTTCCATCAGAAATTTCAGGCACTCACATCGGCAATTTAATTGTACAGACTAGATATGACATTGCATCCAAATAATGCAAGATCTCAATAGTCCTAAAGATTCCCATATAAATCAGCAATTTATATCACTTTTGCCTTTAGGGGAGGAGGCATGTGAATACAAGCCCCAATCCCCATTTCCATTAGTTTGGTAGATGGTCAGAGCCAAGTTTTGAAAATGGGTTTTGCCCTTTCCTTACTGGTTATACTCCTACCTAAAAACACCACACAGACATAAACAGGCTCAACTACTATACCTCCACTACACGTATTCCGACAAATAAAAATACTAACATAAGATGCTATCTAATGAATACCAGATTATCATAATCACACAATTTTATGTTAAAAATACAATACTACGACAAAACTTGGAGAAAAGAAGGGAAAGAAGTTGTCTGACTAATGTGTTCAGGGTTTCCAAAGAACTGGAAAATGTTGATAGAGGTTATGTTTTTATGGGACACAAGATACGGAAGGTCATGGGAAGAAGTTGAAAAGGACCACATGCAAGATATTGATTGGGAACTATCAATGGATGCAACAAATGATTGGGAAGAATCAATCAATGCATGATCAGATGCCGGCACACAATGATTATTACCATTGATATATTTAAGTATGAACTTTGTGTATGTGTAAGACAGTATGAATGTGCAGCAAGGAAGGTGCTATAGTCAGCAGTGATAGTGTTATGTGTTTTACAGTTCAGATGAGAAACATGAAGCCAGACAATGCATGAACTTGGCATCAAATTGGTCATTTCATTATATTTATTTCCTTATTCAGGGGTTTTAGGCTGTTATTCAGGGTTATCGGTTTTAGCTTTTTTTTTTTAAGATTGATGGCCTGAGTGAGGAGACTTTTTTTTTTAATGACAGAATTAAGGTCTTATTTCTATGACAAAAATCAATAAGAAATAAAAGTATGGTGGTTTCTAGGGCAACTAGACATCTTTGATAGGACTGCTTGAGAAACGTCTTCTTTAAATATCTGAACTAGCACGAGTAAAAAAATGAAGGCAACAAAGATTCTGCATGGTTGATTTTCATAGAGCTTTTATGTTACATATTTTACAAATAAATAATCCAAAAATGGTTAAAATTAACATGTTCTTCATCACTATAAAAACATGAAAACACAATTCCTATCTATGTAATCATCTACTTTTCTCTCTTTCATGTCACATTTTTTACTTCACTGGAAATTTAATTCCAAGGGTAGAAAACCAGTTCTGACACTTAACTTGTGCTTCTCCATTGACGACTGTCGCCTTAAGTGTACTTGCCTCGGGATCATTCTTGTTGATAATGAAAACTTGATTACTGCCCTGTGAGAGCGTACCAGTAGCTTTTACCTCCTCACTCAAAGACAATGAGGGGGCAGTCACTTCCAGGTCATGTCTGAGGTTGAAAAGACATCCTAACATTAGAAATAAAGCTTGTGTTATATAACTATATCCTAAATGTTAATTTATAGCTGTAAATAAAAGTCACCGCCTTTCTAAGTGCATAACATGAAGTATTTTACTCAAAGTTAAATTTTTCATACAACTAGCCTTCTCCCAAACAGGTAAGTTGGATTTTAACACAAAAGAAACATTCCCTCATCTCCTCAGAAATATTTAGAAAAACTTACAAACCTAAACTTCTTCACAACCTAAAATTACAATGGGACTTTAATTAAATATGCCTCTTGAAGACCCATCAAGTGCTCTCTCTTTAAAGTGCATAAAGTGTTGGTGAGTAATATCTGCCAGAAAATACAGTATCTCCATTAAGAAAATACCTAGCAGAAAATCTGGCACAAGTCAGATGACTATGATTTTGCAAAAGACACAGAGCTACATCTGCTAGCTCCTTTTGAACCTATACGGGCCCCTATAGACAATATGACTGATAGATCAGATTCTATTTGATTCCATTATTTGCATCACCTACAGAAGTTTCATTTGACTTCAGTTAGCCAAGACGTGGTAGTGTGCGGAAATGGCTTCTTCGCTCAGTGACGAGGATAGACTGTGCTCTTGGAGTACTCACTGTGGCTTATATTGTGACACAATTGAAAAACTCAAGGGGAAAAGAAAAAAAAACTGGGTTAAAGATTGGTTGAAGAAGATAAATGAATTGTCTCATGATTGCCTGCTTAATGAATCCAAAGTTGAACCTGGAGATAAATTCAATTTCAAATGGATGAACATGGAATTATCATCTATAGTTTCACCTTTTATAAAGAATAAAACGCACTTGTATGGGAAAACTAATACAGTATTACCACACGAGAGGTTGTTAGCCACAGTTCGTTACCGCGCCACAGGTCGTTCATATGAGGATCTGAAGATCTCAACTCTTATTTCTGCACAATCTTTGGGTCATATTATTCCAGACATGTAAAACAATCATTCAAGCTTTGCAACAAGATTTGGGTCCTCCTGCTGTAATTTTCTGGGAATGTATCACTAGTTTATTTTTTCTCTCCATTATAATTACATTCTTTGTTCTTAATAATTCATGGGCACAGATGTTGCCTGTAGAGTTCAATGTACTCTTTAAATGTCCTTATCTGCCGACATAGCAGTCATGTTCACCCTACAAATGATGATTGAGACTGAAGTACAATGTATATCATATAACAACATTATAGTCATCAAGGCTTCTGGCTGCCTGATCTGGAACAGAGGCCAAGAATCTGGCATTGCTAAGTTGGGAGAGGGCCGGAGAAGTCTACTGACTCCACCCACTTTTGGTTGTACGAGAGCCACATATAAGGTGAGATTTGCTTACGATTCTGGCAAACGGATCTGGTGGTCGTATCGTCTATGAGGGCCAAAACACAATTCGTCCTAGTCTTTCCCTCAAGTGGGAAGTCATAAGAACAAGGAGGTGGAAAACACTGAAATTAACAGTACCAAATGCTTAATTATTTCTATAGAAATTACATACTAAAAATTGCACAATATATTATGACCTGCCTTGGAACATCTAACACCGACAGCTTCATATTGCCTTCCTTCAGATGAAGAGTGGAGTTCCCTGTAACATCTGTGACTTGCATTTCTATCGTACCTGACCCCATAAACCCTGCAATCTGGCCATGGAATCCATCTGAAAACATTTGAGTCTATTAGAGAAACTGGACAAAATAGGCATATTCATCACTTTATCTTTATCCATATATATATATATATATATATATATATATATATATATATATATATATATATATATACAGGGAGGTCCAGTTATACGAGCATTCGGTATACGAGAATCCGATGATACGAGATGTGTAAATTAGGGTCTATTTTCAATATACGAGATCGAAAATCCAATGATACGACATTCAAACTGGGGTGAGTAAAATTATCAAGTTCAAAATGCTCGCCCTACCACTCCCAGGCTGGACAAAGGGGGATTTGGTTGACCCCAGTGAGGTCACCCCTAGCAAGCCGTGACCTGAAGGGTAATTAAGCATATGGCGCGGCCTGACATTTAGGGGTAAGTAGCAGGTGTGCGGCCCAACCTTGGGACCCCTACACTACCTTCTCTTGTATCACGTGGCGTCCCATACATTACAACGTCTTTTTTGCTTGTTATGCATGTTTTATGTTTAATTAATGTGCAGTTATGTTATTTTGTGTGCTATATTCTCTTTCAGAATACTTTTTCTACAGAATAGGTAGTACAGTGTGGGTAATATAGACGCTGTGTGTTTGTTGTGCTTGCTATAGTTTATTTTAGCTTAAAAATTTTATTTTTTTTTTTTTTTAATTGATGGGGTCCTGGAACCAAACCTATATTTTACCATTAGTTATGTGTTTCGTTATACGAGATTTCGCTTTACGAGTATGCCAGGTGGAACCTAACTGCTCGTATCTTCGGGACCTCTCTGTATATATATATATATATATAGGTATATATATTTTTTCTTTTTCATACCTTATACCTGTCTATCACCTTTTGTGGTATGGCGTAGAGCATTTCTGGCCTTTCATAGCAAGGATCTACATCTATATATACATACTCCACATCTGGGGATTCAATCTCACATTCTCTCAGAATTAATGGAGCTCTTAGTTATGAGCTGAGCGTGTTAACCCCTACACCACTATTGATAAATATTCACCTCCAAATCCAGTACCATTCAAATTTGTTTTTCTACAAAAACTCTCCTTGAATATATCAGTAATGCCCCTAAAAATAAGTCATAAAGCATTGAATATATCAGTAATGCCCCTAAAAATAAGTCATAAAGCATTGAATATATCAGTAATGCCCCTAAAAATAAGTCATAAAGCATTGAATATATCAGTAATGCCCCTAAAAATAAGTCATAAAGCAGTCTTTTTATTCGCCACCAGGAATCTAGGGACGTACGTACCTCACCTCATGATTCAATTTAGTGTGTCTCACAAACACTTCATTTGAACCTAACAAGTCTCACAAATTACTTCATTCTCTAGTCCTGAACTTTCATGATATTTCATATAATTTCATATCAATGACTAAACATATGGAAACATCCCTTGATCCACAATATAAATCCATGTAACTTTGAATTATATTTCTTACTTATAAGATGAGTCTCAAAAGTGATGTACTGTAGAATGTGAGGTATAAATAATCGAGCAACTGGTGATGTTAATATGTCAATACACTTACTGACTGTAACCTGGCCTTGTTTGATTAATAAATCAGTGCATCCATGAAGGTTGTTGATTTTGATGTTTCCTCTATCAGCCTTGATTTGCCCCTGGCTCATGTAGCAAGACTCTATCTCAGTGCTTAGGTCCTCAGCTTCTATGTCAAGTGCTAGTCCTTGCAGTCGTTTGGCACTTAAATGCTGTAAAATATAGTCTTTGCGTTAGTAATTAGAAGTTCAAGGTAACAAACTTTCTGTAAACGTTCCTGTTTCCAATACTAACAATCCAAATGAGCAAGTGTAAGTAACAGCACGAGTATATTAAGGTGGTAAAAGTAAGGATGATAAAAGAATATGCCATATGTTCCTTAATTGCTTGTGTTGCTCACGATAATTTCCTGGGCTTTTCTTTTTCATTCACTGCAACCAGTACAGTGTCTTTCACAAACAGTATGGTATTTAACATCCACTTCGTCTTATCTATACTCATCTCTTTACTAACATTTCTTACCTTAGTTTAATTTTTCTGACCACTCCATCCATACAAAACCATTGTGCATAATGTTACCGTGATTGGTAAGCCACTTTATGTGTGGAATGAATCCATAGTCCTAACTTCCTCCTGCTGCTGCAAATAGCAGCACTGAAGATGCTGGTATTGGCAAACTGCATCAAATTACCTCACACTTAAGAGATATTCAATTGTATTGAATAATTAAGATATAAACTTACATAGAGGAGGGTTTTTTGTAAGAAGTGGCTATTTTTCATTATGTAATCTCATGATTAATGAGGTTGTATTAATGGTAGTGCCGTGGTGGTCTATGAAAGTGCATTCGATCACTCCCTCCTTATTGTATTTCATCACGAGATACATCCAACCACAAGTTATAAAAAAAATCTTAGTAATGGAGTACCTGATAAAATAAAAACTTAATTACCGTGTTTCTAGCATTTATAAAAACATTTCCTTGCATAGATCCATCTGATATAATATGTCCATTTTCAGTAGATATGTGAATGTTATGACTCTTGAGACCATAGGTGTTCACTTCTCCCTTCTCAGTAGACACTTTAACTTCATCAGATTCCATTTTTGAGATCTTCACCGTCCTTCATCCATAATTTCACATCAAGATCTGTTGACATCATGAATCATTCAGTACTCTATATAACTGAATTAGCACATATTAACATTTTAGGTCTAGAATAGTAGTACAGGTTGAAGTTCCCAAACTCGGCAACCTCGGGACCAGCGCCGAGCCGAGTAATAGAATTTTCCTACTTTTAGAACGTAGATATATTAAGGGGAAAAAAAGCATGAAAATCACATGAAAAATAACAGACCTGTAGAAGTACACAAAATAACAGTGTACACAACTCTACAGTCACAACACCACTGAACAATAACAACAAACAAATCGGCGGGAGAAACCAAGTGGCCTAGTGTGGTGGCACCTAGCGGCCGACCCGGCAACTACGCGCCGTGTTTTGGGTGTTCTGCCGTGTTTTGGAAAATCCGGAACCATAGCCGAGTTTTGGGTCTTGCCGAGTCTTGGGATGCCGAGTTTGGGAACTTCAACCTGTACACAGTATAGTAAAGTTTATGATAACTAATATTTTTTTACAAAAGGTTTTCAATTCTACAAAAATGGATAGATTCCACAATGAATTTTAGACTTGATGAATACCAAATAAAATTGAGAGAGGACTAAAAATCATGGTTAAATTTCAACGTTGAAAATCCAAAACCACATAAGCTAATAAATGGTTACAAACACCTGAATAACAAATTTGATATGGGAGGCCCTGAAATGAAAAAGATCTAGCATGATGGTTCTTAACCTGGAGGATGTGTTCCTCTTGGTGGCATAAGTAATCACCAGGGTGGATGTGAGTCCAGATGGGAAAAAAGGTAGGATTCATGTTGAATCTAAAATAAATACTATACCATGTGTACGTGGAATTCCCTAGTTTCTTATACTAACAAGACTCGTTTTCTAATTTGTTTCTGAAAGACTTCAAAGTATCTTGGTTGAAGTGAGGGAAGCAGAGCATTGCAATAAGACTAACTATAAAATGGGGCGGGGTCACAAAAGGTCAGGAACCACTCATTTAGTTACTAGTAATATTAATAAACCCTTTTTCAAAACTGAATAAGATTTTCAAGCTAATGATGTGTGGAAATTAACATACAAGTTTTCTATATGAAAAAAAGTTACATTTGACTCCATAATTTTACATTTTCAATCCAATCACTCTGGGGGTACAGACGAGGACAACTGGTGTAGCATATACAGCCAAAGTTAAATGAATCCTTCTGTTGAGTGGTGCTTTTGCAAATAATATTAATGTATGTGATGCACAAAAATATTCTCAATTTCTATTTCAACAGGAATATTTTTCATATATTAGGAATCTTACCATATTTAATGGGTACCATCACCTCACAGAAAATACTTGACGACTTTGAAGCTGTGCATACAGTCAAGATGTCCCTCTGCTCACCTGTGAGCTCTACAGTGATTCCCTCACCAGACTCGGAAGGCAGTCCATGCACCGTCACAAAGGCTCGGTCTGCATCCGGATAGTCCTGGAAACAGCCAATAATAACTACCCACTAGTTGGTCTTCATTGATTTCAAGGATAGTAAATAAGAATTAAGGCATCTTGTTAGGGAAGAAAGTTATGCTTGCTTGCTAGTGCTGTAAAATCTCGCTTATTTTTATGACTGTTTTACTGGCTCAATGAAGCTACATGTAAATTTATCTAAGCAACAATGTACCAGTTTAGCATTGTGCTATATATGCTAACTATTCATAACAGATGAAAATATTATCTAGAATTGCTAAAAACTAAAGTTCATTCCTTTTATGCTTTAAAACATGAAATTTCATCTCCAATGGCTCGTTGGGACATTTGGTGCCTTCTCATAGTCCCAAAGTCATGGGCACGGCAGCCTTGGTTACTGTTCCATCCCTCCCTGCTTGTGCAAACTGAAGTCAGTAAATGTATGTCAAATTAGGGGCCATTCTACAATAGCCTAACGTTTTTTTTTTTGGTAATTTCCCCCCCCCCCTCCCCCCCTTGTCACGCCTTGTAACACATGTCCAGACCACCCTAGAAAATTATGTAACACCAGTTGGTACCCCCCCTCCAATTAGTAGGTTTCTATTTATTTTCAAGCCCGTCAGGGTGGCAAGGTTGGTAGAGACGTGAGCTTGCAATGTGCAGCGTCCCTGTGCATTCGGTCAGCGGTTCGAGTCTGCCTAGTTCGTGCTGACGTGGCGGCGCTTTGTATAGTCAATAACCTTGTAGTTGGTACTTGCAAAGTGTCTAGATAGGATGAAAATCTTATCTTATCTTATTTATTTTCAAATACAATAATATATGTCTAACCTAAGTACCTGCAAAGTTTTTCTTTAAGAAATTGGAAAATGTTATGTAACACATGACTGCACCCCCCTCCCCCCTCACTGTCACACTCATAACACTTCATTATACCCCCCCTCCCCCCTTAGGCGTTACGTAATTTTTGAACGGCCCCTTACCCTATATCTATCATATCTTATCCAAGTATAAATTTCAAGTATTCTCATTAAAAAATGCAAATGCACACAAAGACTGATTCAGGATGGTGTTCAGGAGATCCTAATCTTCCTACTCATCAAGGAAAAGTGCACCTGAATTCCCTTCATCTGTCAATATTACTCCTGTTTACCTGATAAGAACCAAACATTTACTTGTGAGCTACCTTGCTGATTTTCAGGAAAATTTCAAAGCCTCAGATTCTCAGAAAAAATTGTCCAATTTAGTTTATGGACATGTTGACAAATCTAGAGTCAATTTTCTGACTGCCAATTTTTTTTACCTTTTTATGAGTGAATGCTTCCTTTTATAACCAACCTTTTTATGAGTGAATGCTTCCTTTTATAACCCACCTTTTTATGAGTCCATGCTTCCTTTTATAACCAACCTTTTTATGAGTCAATGCTTCCCTTTATAACCAACCTTTTTATGAGTCAATGCTTCCTTTTATAACCAACCTTTTTATGAGTCAATGCTTCCCTTTATAACCAAACTTTTTATGAGTCAATGCTTCCTTTTATAACCAACCTTTTTATGAGTCAATGCTTCCTTTTATAACCAACCTTTTTATGAGTCAATGCTTCCTTTTATAACCAACCTTTTTATGAGTCAATGCTTCCCTTTATAACCAACCTTTTTATGAGTCAATGCTTCCTTTTATAACCAACCTTTTTATGAGTCCATGCTTCCCTTTATAACCAACCTTTTTATGAGTCAATGCTTCCTTTTATAACCAACCTTTTTATGAGTCAATGCTTCCCTTTATAACCAACCTTTTTATGAGTCAATGCTTCCCTTTATAACCAACCTTTTTATGAGTCAATGCTTCCCTTTATAACCAACCTTTTTATGAGTCAATGCTTCCCTTTATAACCAACCTTTTTATGAGTCAATGCTTCCCTTTATAACCAATGGGAATAACCATAGTTTTTCTCTAGAAGATGGTGGGTGAAAAAAATCACAATAATTCAAATGGTAGTAATTTGGTTTCCTTATATATAAGCACTGGTGCGGGGACGCAACCAGGGGGGAAGGCAAAGGGGCCATGGGCCCCCTAAAAAAAAAAATTGCTTCCTTGTAAGAAATCAGAATAGCTACACTAACAGTCGGTTAGAAAAATTAATCATACAGGCCTAGTTTCTGTGGTACCACCACACATACATGACCTAAATAATAAATAACAGGCCTAACAAATCATCTTTCCTCTCTTGTTTATCAATACAGTAAACCCTCTCAAATTCAAACTAATTGGGGGGACCTCGGTCAAATTACCCAAAAGTCCGAATTATCCGATGGTTACCTCTAGCCCCTCCACACAATAAGAACTCACTAAAACATGCTAAAGCAGCACAGATTGTATATTTGTACTCACTAAAACATGGCAAATACTAAAGTCTTGAAATGCAGTACTACTGTACACTGAGCCTGGTAAGTCAACAACGGACCGTATCCTAGCGCTTCGTGTCCTGGTGGAACGCTGCCGTGAGTTTCGACAGGGGATGCTTGCAGCCTATATTCATCTCAAGAAGGCGTATGACTCATTAGGCTACATCGTGAGTCACTCTGGGATCTTCTGCGACTTTGCGGGATTCCTGCTAGGACTACAGGGAGGTCCCGAAGATACGAGCAGTTAGGTTCCACCTGGCATACTCGTAAAGCGATATCTCGTATAACGAAACACATAACTAATGGTAAAATATAGGTTCGGTTCCAGGACCCCATCAATTAAAAAAAAAAAAAAAAAAAAAAAAAAAAAAAAAAAAAAAAAAAAAAAAAAAAAAAAAAAAAAAGACATGTTTTTCAAGCTAAAATAAACTATAGCAAACACAACAAACACACAGCGTCTATATTACCTACACTGTACTACCTATTCTGTAGAAAAACCATTCTGAAAGAGAAAATAGCAAACAAAATAACATAACTGCACATTAATTAAACATAAAACATAAATGACGTCATCAAGCTCATCATCAGTCACCAGCCAATGACAAACTGTTTTTAAAACTTTTCGACCAATCACAAGTCAGCGAGACATATTTCCGGGCAAGAATGGCATGCCAGACTGCCTCTCTCCGCCTTCTGTCCCGAAACTAATTCTCGTTTTATTCGGAATGCTTGCGTTTTAAGGAGTTTTAATGTATCAGATAGTAAGATATATAAGTAAGGAGCCTGTGTTGCTAGTGTTTTGGTGGTAGAAGGTGTGTGTGTGGGTTAAAATAGTGAATATTTGTGTTATGGGGCGGTGGGGCCGCGGCAAGAATTTCTCCGTCACTCACTGCCCCGCCAGCAGTCACCTCATCATAACATCTTTAAATCACCCTTATTTAAGGTGACACACGGTGCTACATTGATTTAGATAATGACACGTGTATATAACATCTCACCATAATCACTAAGTTGTATAATAACGAGTAATAAGACGTTTAAGCCTGCCCAAACCTACAGTGGCGGAGGAGGTGGCGGCTCCAGCGGCCAGCCGCCACTCAAAACTTTTGAGTAAAAACCCGCCCGTCATCCGCCTCACCTGTGCCTTCCTGAAGAAGACAGTCAGCTCCCACGCCTGTGATAGCATCAGGGATCATAGGATTCCTCAAGGGGTTCTCGCTCCCCTACTAAATATTACCAAAGACATCTATCTCCCTTGGTCTAGTGGTGTTGATATCCACCTCACAGGCTTCATGGGCTGGCTCATGCTGCTGCTGCTGCTGCCAAAGGCCGCGCTGCCAAACGTGGATGAGTCCCTTGCTTGTATTTCATCTCTTTTCTCATACATATGAATGATATCCATCCAAATGCAATCATATGTCTACATTCACCTAGAGAAATGATATTTCATAGCATACCAAACAATAATAAGTGAGTCTGGAGACTTCCTACCTCTGCTAATACCAGTCTCGAGCAGTCGTTGGCCAGTCTGCACGTTATTTTCAGATTGATTATCGTACAACCTTAGATAAAATCATATAGTCAGTAAATGTTTATCATTTTAGTAAATAACTTGTAATTTACTTTAGTAAATAACTTGTAATTTACTTTAGTAAATAACTTGGTAATTTTACTCACCCCAGTTTGAATGTCGTAACATTGGATTTTCGATCTCGTATATTGAAAATAGACCCTAATTTACACATCTCGTATCATCGGATTCTCGTATATCGAATGCTCGTATAACGGGACCTCCCTGTATTGGTTTGATGAGTGGTCTGTACTCTGGGACTGAAGAGTGCTGTAAAGTGTGGGAGAGGTGTATCCAGTTTTTTTCCTGTGAATACAGGAGTGAGGCAAGGGTGCATCCTTGCCCTATCACTTTTCAACACTTGTATAGACTGGGTATTGGGCAAAGTTTTAGATCAGAGTGATTGTGGAGCATCCCTCGGCAACACCAAGATCACTGATCTTGCTTTTGCCAATGATGCAGTAATCTTTGCTGAGTCGCTGGAGGTCCTGGTGATGGCTCTCGAGGCGCTGCACGAGGAGGCAAAGCCTTTGGGACTTGAGGTCTCCTGGCTCAAGACCAAGGTCCAGGTTTTTGGAGGCATACTAGATGAAACAGTACAAAAACAGTGAAATAATTCATGCATGCGGCTAAGACATTGAGATCTTGGAAAGTTTTACGGCTTACATGCAGTGACGAAGGCAGAGGTCTTGGTCCGACACTCGACCATGTAGGTCTTCTAGAGATCCCTTGCCCTTCTCCCTTACTCATACACGCCGGGAGCACACCAAGCTAAAACTGTTCCGACGCGTAAGCAGCATCATTTAACATACTGTGGTCCCTCATGTTCGGTGATTTAATTAGTCTTGCCAAACCATCGCCAAAAGTGAATTTCGCCAAACGAGAATAGTATTTTCAATGGGAAAATTATCCATTAGTCTTTGACGACGCCCGAGTTCACCCTTTTGACCTCCATTTTCATACTTTAACTACTTAAAAGCAAAGGCATTACACGTGAAACATTAACAGCAATACAAAAGACAATAGATAATAGATAACAAATATTATTTACCATAAATCATTTAGAGTTAGGCCATGTGAGAGGAGTGAGTGTGGTGGTGGTGTAGGCGGTGGTGGTTGTGGCCGTGTTTACCTTTCCTCCACTCTCGTTTCTCCACTTTTTTGCCCTTGTTCTTATCGTCACTTGGCTTCCTCGAACCACCTTCACCACCAGTAGCTACTTGTAGATGCCATAGTCTTAGCGCGAAACGACAAAGGTACCGTCACTTGGAGCAAAAAACAGCGCAGTCATCAAGATGGCTGTCGGGAAGATAACAAACACCTTGAGCTTGAGCTGGTTGGGAGTCGCCCAGCGGATGCTGTCGGTGAAGCCTTTCGTCGGGCGTTCTTCCATACACGTAATCTGTTGATTACCAACCAACATGGTCGCATGCGGGCGGTGTATTCTGGGCCGACGTCATTCCGTGACGTCACCGCGCGTCTCGCCAAAAGTTGAATTTGAAGCGTCAAATTGGGATTCTGGCACCGCATCCAGCCTATCGCCAATGCTGTGTTTCAGCAAGCTGAGATTCCCCAAACGCGAGGGACCACTGTATACAACAATCTCAATAGCAACAACTTCAATAACAGCAATAAACAACAGTCATTGATAAAATTCCAAATAGCAACAGATCCAAAAGTCAATAAATAATCAATAAAAGCACTGAAAGCCGACGACAAAGTTTATCCCACTCCTGCTACTGGTTAGTAGGTCTGAGTTAGGCTGATAAGCCAGGAGAGGAGCGCGCGTATGCCGGATTCGCCAGAAAACCAACATTGTCCTGACCGCTAAGATGCTGTGTAGCAAGCAATAACCATGAATATTTCTGTCCTAACCAGTCTCTTCACACAAAGCAATAGATTATTTCACAAAATACTGTAAATTTCCTATAAAAAAGTGATTTGAGTTATGCGGCTGGCAGCGCTGTTGACGTCCGAGATGGTGGCTGGCAGGTTTTTATCCTCTACATATACCGAGATATGAGAACAATTTTTGGAGAAAATAACCTCTTATGCCAACTGTATTATTTATTTCTTGCAATTTTCCTTCATCTTATGCATTATTTCATACACATACAGCGCAAAAAAAAGCAAGAAATTAAACTCATCTCCCACTAAGACACGGGGTGACCCGTGTCTTCGTCCTCGCCCTTCGCCCTTCGTTCCACCCACCCCTCTCGCTCTCTGGGCACCTACAAACCCTTCCGAGAAGGGCTTGTAGACGCCCTTCTTTGCTCTGCATACAAGCCTACATACCTTGGTAACGCAGTTCATAATGATGGCGGATCACGTCAAGAAGTCTTACGGCGGATTGGCATAGACTATGACGTTATGGACTCGCTCAGAATAAGTATTTGGCATTGTCGGTACCTGTGCAGAAGGACAAAGATCCGGATCTTCAAGTCGCTTGTGATCCCTGTCTTACTCTATGGTTCTGAGACATGGAAACTAAATAGCGATTTGAAGAAACGAATTGATGCCTTTGGTAATTTATGACTTCGCAGAAGCATGGAGTATCGCTGGGATGATTATGTGTCAAATCAGCGATTGTACCGAGAGACTGAATTGAGACCTATTACCTGCATAGTCCATCAGCGCCAACTTCGGTTACAGGGAATGGTGGCGTACAAGTCGACTTTTTGAGCCTGAAAAAATATCTCCAAAACTAGGGGTCGACTTATACAGCTAGGATAAAATGCGAACCTTTACCACCGAGTGGCAAACAAGTGGATCAGCACAACTAACAATCGCTGTACATCACTTACGGTAACTCCAGCAGGTTACCACAAATATTTCCAACACACTCTAACCTCACAACTCGTACTCGTACCTCACACTCTAACAATACAACCGGTAATTCTGATCTACAAATATATCGTGACCATACACTACGGGGGTAAAGACTGTTTAATGCATAATGAAAGTTTATTAAATATAAAGACATTAATATTATTATTGTACTTAATATGGTACAGCTCTTAAAATTAACATTGCTCGAAAGATACTATATTTTATTGACAATTAAAGCCTTAACCCTAAGACCCACCCACAGTGTTGTCAGGTTGGCGTGTGGATAACGTGTGGGTATTGAATGGATGCCGCCAAGAGCATGAAGCCTCCGGTGCTTTAGTAAGCCTTGTTGGTCTGTTCAGTGTATAAGGGTCATTAAGCTGAGTGTCGGCACTGTAACGGACCCATATTTTCATAGCCGTGTGGGGTTGGTGGCGCCACGGGATGTTTTTTCCCACATATGCAAATGGTGGAGGGCACCGGTAAGTGGAGTCCAGTCATACTTAGGGCCGACTTATATGACAAGTCTAGGCCTAACCCGTAATCTTGAGGTAGACTTGTACGCCTGGTCAACTTGTACGCCGTAATTTACGGTATATGGGCATGTGGCACGCTACCCTGAAACCGATCCTTCCCATCTGGTTGTATCTGTAATAAACAATCCGGCGTGGAGGAGGCCAAGGGCGTGCCCACAAGGCTCGTGGCTGGGGCAAGTTGATGTTTCCTATCGAGAGTTGCTTGGTATGGAAAAGGAGCCTGCATGGGGACTCGCGCGTGGTGACCCCGGGAGTAGCGTCGTAGGGTGGGCGAGGCGACGCGCCCCCCGGTGAATGCCCCCAATGATTTATTTATTGTACACTGAGCACTCAGGCGTCACTGATAGCGTCTTCAGGCAAGGGCTGCGTTAAGTAATGCAACGCGAACGGGTGCACACAGAGGCGCACAGTGATGTCAGCATAGAGTATGCCTAGCGCAATGGCCCCGCACTATAGCCCTGGGAGGTGGATCGCTACTGAGTTGCCAGCTCGCACCACAATAAGGGTATGTAAACAAAGGGCAAAGAAAGACTCTCCTCTTCTTGCCTCCTTAATATTTCCTTTCCTTTAGCAGTAACTTCTGCTACATCAAAAACAGTCATCAGCAAGTTATTCTGCATTAATAAGAATAGCCGCAGAGACAGGGGCGGACTGGGCATAGGGACAAACGGGACATTTCCCGTTGGGCCGCTGGGTCGTGTGGGCCGGTCTGGGGGGGGGGGGGGGGGGGGGGAGTAATAAAAGAAAATATATTAAAAAGGAAAATTAATAAATAAATGAAGGAGTGAAAATGAAATATCTGAAGAATAAGGTAAAACACAAAATAAATGAGAGAGAGAGAGGTGACGACTGACAAGAGATCGGAGAGATCAACAACTCACGAGTATCGTACGCGTACACTCGTACAGTCGACACGAGTCAACTTTCAAGATTCTCAATAGAGTCGTCTAAGTTGTTGTTTTCAGACTTCTTGTATTTTATATACGATAACCGCTTATATGCCATGCATGTCATTGCACACAATGGGACGATACCTTATTTAAAATGCATTATGGGCATTGATAAAGACTAATATGCTGTGCACTTCAACAAATAACAATTCCTTGTGGCAACAGTGATAGGACTACCGTCTGCCGCTGTTGTCACACAGTCATTTAGTTATTGATTTGTAGTGCCCGTGACGTGGGTGCTGTGTACTGTGTTGCATTGATTTTTGTATTTATTATTATTTTGATTTATCAATATTTGATAGATCTCCCTAAGATGATGAGGAATTGTCAACGAATTGAGGATCAAAGCCGTATTTCAACATTTTTATTTATGTTATGCTGAGCCTGACAGTACTTTAGCAAAATTTGAAGGATATAGATATGAAAGTGTAAAATAGATACCAACTTTCAGGCTCTTATTTCTTATAACTTACTAAAATTGTGACTTGTCTACCATAGATAACACTAAAGTCGCCAGGAAAACGTTTCTTTTCTATTTACAGACGTCTGGTGGCGTTAATACTTATATTTGTACATCCATGATTTCAGGAAAGTTAGAAGAAAAATTTATATTAAAAAAAACCCTAGCTGCATTGGCTCTCATCTCCCCCACCCCATCTTTCCTCCAAGTGGGCTGGTCAACACCAAAAGTCCTGGGCCGAAATTAAGTCCCAGTCCGCCCCTGCACACAGATAAATTTTGGAAGCTGCTATCTTGGTAGCAATGTGTATTGTGAAGCGTTCAGTATCGTTCAGTAGGGAGAATGCGAGGGGGGGTGACCGCTACTGAACGCAACACCAAGTATGAACAAGAGTGTCAAAAATATCTTGATAAAATAATTGAATATGAGGGAATCCTGGAGTGTGCTCATATTCCAACAATAGCTAAAGCCTCTTTACCCTTTACCCCAATTAAATGACCAGACTTGTCATTACCCCAGTTCTCAGGAGAAAATTGGTTCTCCTTCTGGGATAAATTTAAATTTATTGATGATAGAGCTGACTTAAGGGGGCCGGGTGGTCAAAAATTGGAAAAAAGAAAATAATGTCATAAAATTCCTGGAGCTGCGTACGGCAATCAGCTGTCTGATTGTGAAGTATTTCATCAAAATTCGCCTTAGTTTCGTAGTTATGGATGAATTAAAGCGCCGACCCTTCTTCGGGTGGTCAAAATCGGAAAAAGTGAATAAATATGTAATAAAATTCTGGAATGCTTTGGCAATTCATGTTCTGAATCTGAATGTGGAGTATTTCATCAAAATTCGCCTTAGTTTCGTAGTTGGGGTTTATCCCCCCCCTTGTGGAAATTATCCACTAAAACCGCTCTCTAATCGGGAGAATGGTATGGTGGAATACGCCTCTCCTGTCAAAAAGGGAGATGAGTAAAAATTCCACCTATGTATATATCATTATGAATTGGAAGTAAATAAGTCATAAATATAGTAATATATTCTGGTGGTATTCACTAGTAACCGAATTAATGCAAGATTAACATAATATAAAGATTGTGAGGAAAATATTGAACCCCACGTAAGCAACGCCCACGTAGGCACCGCACGTAGGAACCGCCACGTAGGAAACCTGCACGTAGAACCGCCACGTAGGAACTACGCCACGTAGGACCAGCCACGTGGAAAACCGCCAGTAGGAGGCTCGAGCCCAGCTGACGCAGATTTTCGTGAAGCGATCAATCACGCATTAAACCCTACGATTAAGGTGTATACACTTTGATTATACACTTAAGGTGTAGTCCACCCTCAGCATACAAGAAAACCCTTTAAACGGACATTCAAAACAACGGGCAGCCTCAAAACATCGGCAATATCGACCCAGTTTTTTTTTTTCTTTTTTTTAATTTTGTTCCCCATGATAAATCTTGGAACTTTCTCCTGTTTCTGTTTTGCACTTTCCTAAGACTTACATCTTTTCAAAATAAGAGTAACAAGACCTCCCGAACTAATTGCTCAACGCCGATCTATTTTTATTTTATTCTTTACTGTCTTTTTATAAGATGCCAACTAAGCGGGTTTTGTGTTCCCATTTTGTTGGCCCATTGGACGTTCTGTGATGGAAAAAAAAAAAAATAAAAAAAAAAAAAAAAAAACAAAAAAAAAACAAGAAGGCATTTGGGGGATTCCATAAGAGTAACTCCAAAAAATTCGGAAAAGGAGTATCCGCATGCCTCCCCCCCGAGGGTGCCGGATTATAACGAGGTTCTCCTGTATACTATATGACTAGCCAATAAACCGATCAATCGTTAAACCAAGGACGAAGTGGTAAAAACACCACAACACCAGCCGCGCCAGTAACTGTGGAAAGTTAACCTTGTTAACCACCACCAACTCGGCCTACCACCATCGCCGCCATTACGTGCACCTATCACAATTACCAGCGCCCTACAGCGACTACCACCACTCCCTCAAATAATAATCAAGCCTTCAAATCATCAACCCATCTACCACTGCTGAGTATACCTTAGTTAGCGTCTAAATAGGGTATCATTGCAGTCTAGGTAGTTCTTGGGTTAATAGCAAGGTGAGTTCACATCAATTATTACTATAATTTCAACACCCCTCATGGGGGGGACCAGGAGCCTGAAGACAGAGGATTATTTGCCTGGGCATCAACATATATGATTCAATAAGAAAAAATATTATTCTATGTTATAAATACTCAAGACTTCAAAATAAATACAAATACCATGATATCACTTACTTATGGTTCAGTATACAGGAGTTCAAAGTTAGCGAAAACTTTAATGGCCGGTATCTCAAAACATAAGTTTTATGTTTATTATAAATTATATGCATATTTCTTCAGTCTCGTAATGGCATTTCTTTAGGGTGTTTTACTGTTTTTTATTTGATAATATTATAGAACAAACATTAACGAAGATTACAGTATATCATATATACTGATAAACCAGTCTATATGATCCGTATATATATACAGGGAGGTCCCGTTATACGAGCATTCGGTATACGAGAATCCGATGATACGAGATGTGTAAATTAGGGTCTATTTTCAATATACGAGATCTAAAATCCAATGATACGACATTCAAACTGGGGTGAGTAAAATTATCAAGTTAAAAATGCCCACCATACCACTCCCGGGCTGGACAAAGGGGGATTTGGTTGACCCCAGTGAGGTCCCCCCTAGCAAGCCTTGACCTGAAGGGTACTTAAGCATATGGTGCGGCCTGGCATTTAGGGGTAATTAGCAGGTGTGCGGCCCCAATCTTGGGACCGCAGTCAGGTCACCCCTAGCAAGGCGTGACCTGAAGAAAAGCATATGGCGCGGCCTGACCTTTAGGGGTAATTAGCAGGTGTGCGGCCCCAGCCTTGGGACCCCTACACTACCTTCTCTTGTATCACGCGGCGTCCCCTACATTACAACGTCTTTTGTGCTTGTTATGCATGTTTTATGTTTAATTAATGTGCAGTTATGTTATTTTGTGTGCTATTTTCTTTTTCAGAATGCTTTTTCTACAGAATAGGTAGTACAGTGTGGGTAATATAGACGCTGTGTGTTTGTTGTGTTTGCTATAGTTTATTTTAGCTTGAAAAACATGCCTTTTTTTCTCTTTTTTTTAATTGATGGTCCTGGAACCAAACCTATATTTTACCATTAGTTATGTGTTTCGTTATACGAGATTTTGCTTTACGAGTATGCCAGGTGGAACCTAACTGAAGACCTCCCGAAGATACGAGCAGTTAGGTTCCACCTGGCATAATCGTAAAGCGAAATCTCGTATAGCGAAATACATAACTAATGGTAAAATATAGGTTTGGTTCCAGGACCACATCAAAGATATGTTTTCCAAGCTGAAATAAACTATACCAAACATAACAAACACACAGCGTCTATATTACCCACACTGTACTACCTATTCTGTAGAAAAAGCATTCTGAAAGAGAAAATAGCACACAAAATGTTGTACTGTAGTGGGACGGGGTTGTACAAGACGTTGTACTGTAGGAGACGCCGCGTGATACAAGATCAAGAGAGGGTAGGGTAGGTAAGGGACAAGGGAGGGGTGCGCAGACCTCTTCCACTGCCCACAAACTCATCTCTGCGCATCTGAATGTACATTGTACATTCGCACATTGTACATTGTACATTGTACATTCGCATTGTACATTGTTGTGTACACTTTAGCTAGACACGGGTTACAACAAACACAGAGTTCACACACAGGTTTATTTCGACGGGAATATGTAGGTACAGCGGAGGAATGCCACGAGGAACAGAGAGAGGAGGAGTGGTGTCCTCTCACTGTGGTGGTAGGTAGGTAACTGCCAGAAGTAGTAACTCCCTAGCTGGTTTAGGAAGCCAGGGCGGGAACCCAGCAACGGAGGTGCGGTGCGGGAGTAATTTGGGTCACGAGCGAGTCAGGTCCACGCCAGGTGTTGGCTTGACTTTTAGGGGTTATTAGCCAGGTGTGCGACCCCAAGCTGGGGCCACCACAGCATCATCATACAGCCCAGATGCATACGTGGTAGGGCGCGCATTTTGAACTTGGTAATTTTACTCACCCGTTTGAATGTTGTAGCATTGGATTTTCGATCTCGTATATTGAAAATAGACCCTAATTTACTCAGCTCGTATCATTGATTTCTCGGATACCGAATTCTCGTATAACGGGACTTCCCTGTATATGAATCCGAGCGGCCCTCTGACTTCAGGCCCTTGTGCAACAGGCTGATATTCCGTGCGCAGTCCAGATTTACAGTGGTCTAGGCCTAATCATAATTTAAAGGAATTGGAAGATTTCAGAGTAGGTAACTTTGAACTGCACCCGCAGAGCAATTGAAGCTCATAAACCATTGATTGAGTCAAACTGGATGGTCAGTACTATAAGTTTGGTAATTGTGGAGACTTATCTGGTATGAGTTAAAATGGTACTTCCAGCTTTGTACACATTTATTTAGAGTCCAATAAGAATTGTAGAGATTACAACCAAGTACAATTAATGTCTTGAGCACAGCCAGGGAGTGCCGGACGGAGAGAGTGAGAGGTGCGTGTTGGTAGTGGTGATGTCCGAGGGCTTCTCCTCCTCCTCCTCGTGATTCTGGCTTCTTATCACTTCTTGTTGATCCTATACTTTATGCTGACAACTAGGCATTTGTCCTGTGACATACTTTGAGAGTGCAAGGTGTTCATGGGTCTCACGGTGAAACAGAGGAGGAAAGATAAACGTATAATTATATATACATTACATAGATATATAATTATATGTTTATAATGTTTCTAAAAATACACTGATTCTTTTGATGTTAATTACATGCACATATCCTGTATGGAAGTTATTATACGTGTGACCCTTGTTTGATAATTAAGTGTAATTCACTAGTAATAGTTATGCAAATTAATATATATGTTAGGAGTGATAACTGACTGACAGTACTATGATATGGAGGAAATTACCAACCAGGATGTGCGATCGTTTAAATCAGAGGTATAATATTACCATATTTTACGGCTTATAAGACGCTGCATCTTGGAAGACACCCTGATTTTGGAAGGAAATTTCTAAGAAAAAAAAGAAAAAAGTTTCTACCGATAGGAAGTTGTAAAACCTTCTTTTTTTTCTCGGTAAGTGGTGGTCCGAAGTGTCTTTCTGCTGCTTTGTTTCCATGTTCTTTGGCGTATCATACAACTTCTAGCTTGCATGTGATAATTTCCAGGACTGTAAAGAGCTTGTGTGACAGCCTGGTGGTAAATGGTAACAACAAAAATCAACACTAGCAGACGATAGTTGGCGCTGTTGGAATGGACTCAGTCGTCAGGTGGTCAGTGCGGAGTTGATAGGGATCTTTAACCCTAGAACACAATCGTGTGGCCAGATGTGGTTTGCGCGTGTTTCCCCTTCCCCCTCTTTTGTCTCAGTGGACTGATTGTCTCCACCGCCCATCGTATCTCAGTTTATGCCTGGCCGAGTGTGTTAGTTTTATTTTAGCCGCTAGCTTTAATACAGTTTATTTATTACCACAATTGCCGGATATGGGTCAAGGATTGTGTTATAGGGGTGCATGATGCAGTATATCCGTACGTACTACTTTTTGTTAATTTATTTTTTTCAGTGAAATAGCATTATAAAGGGCAAAACAGTATTATTGGGAGCATCAAACATGGCGTCTCATAGAAGGCGAAAGTACAATTTGAACATCTCTCTGGAGAGGGAACTCTATGTAAATTTGCTTGGTGTGCTAAGTTCCTCTGACACGGGTACAGATGAGGAACGACAGTTCGACGAATTACACTGCAGTGAAACTAGTGACAGTGTGGGTGATGATGGAAGTGGAGTGGAAAGTGAGGAGCGGATTGAGGAGGTGGAAGAGGATGCCGGTGTAGTTGGCATCTTCCTTTCGCCCCCATACATCAACCCCAAGGAAAAGTTTGAATATTATTTCCCTCCAGTCCTCAACTCCCATCAGACCCTACTGAACCCCAACCTGGTCCCTCCAGTGCCCCCAAACGCCCTCACGAGGGCCTCAAGGCTTCCCCCTCGAGTGTAGTGTGTAGAAGTGTAGTGCCGCCCAGAAGGAGTCGGACGTCACTGCTCATGCTGCCTGCCGCCCCTCCTACATGTAAGTACTATATGTAATATGTAAATCTTGCATTTCTCTTCCTATTTCTCCTGTTATCATATTTATGCTTATATTTAAGCTTTACTTCCCACTCTCATCCGCCTAAAAGAATATTACTTTTCTTCTTGTTTTTTTGCTGAAACATAACCATTCTTTTACAGCCTGGAGCATGCAAACCTGTGGTCCTTAACACCAGGGGGGGCTGGAGCATCTAGGGGGACATCTCAACTCAGTGTGAGGCCAGCCAGAGCTCCCTATAATTAAATCTGGTGGATCTGTGCAACAGTTTCCAGATTTTTTTGTGTGGTTTTTTTCACATGTTTTTCCAGTATTTATTTTATGTGTCCTTAACTTTTAGTTTTAGGCTTAGGAAACACATTAAAATCTTCAAAACAGACTTTTACTATTAGTTAAAAATACTATCAATAAAATCTGTAAGTTACAAATATTTTTTTTCTAATTTCCAAAGTTATTGTCACATATGACCCAACGATTGTGTTCCCGTAGATTGACTCCACGAGTGTGTTCTAGGGTTAAAAGAAGTCTGGGTAATTTCATGGACGGGGAAGAGAGGTGAATGTAGGTAGTGTTAAAGTAATCGTCCAGACCCAAATTTTTTTTGCCGAATTATGTTGAATGTACATTCAAAACACCTAATCCACCAAAAATAATTGATTTCCAGGCCTTATTTCCGTAAAAACACGACTTTTGTAAAAAGCGCGCGAAAAAAAAAAATCTTCCCTCCAACAGGGCTACGACTGTTATTGATGACGTCAGAACAGGGACGCCCGCAGACACTCTGTCTGACACCTAGAACATAAGAAGAACATAAGAAAATAAGGAAGCTACAAGAGGCCGCGAGGCCTACACGTGGTAGTTCCTGTAACACCAGATTGACCTGTCGGCAAATGTTATGATGAGCGATTGTACTTCGGTGTCAGACAGTGAATCTGTCGCTGTGACAGATCTAGAGTACGATGCTCAATCTGACACCGAAAGAAATGACGCTGGTCGCGTATACTATGAGGAAAACGAACCTCAGATTGTCATGGGATCCTAAATGTTTGAGCCCGAGTACGAGGTGGATGAACAGGTGTTAGCAGAGCCTGAGGTTCAGCAGGAGGACCTGGCACTTCTCCAAAACATGGATTGGTAAATAAGGTTAAACCATGTGTGTGTGGGAATCACAATGAAGGTACTTTCGAGAAAACCCTATGGTTAGTTTTGGAGCTACAGTCAAACGTAATTACTCGGAAACCACATACACTCATCCCTCGTATAACGCAGGTTCGATTAACGCAATTTCAGAGTTACGCACAAAACTTTTGTATACCAAAAATCGATTAACATATAAAAAATTCGAAGTTACGCACAAATTTACGACAATAAAATATGCAAAAAATGATAAAAAGAAGAAAATGTACAACAACCCACAAATAAAATATATTTATGAATATACTACCCTGTAAAAGAACCAACGAACAAGCAGCACAGCTCAGCTTCCCCCCCGTATGGTTTGTTTACGTTTTGCGCGGTACAGATAAACAGTGGATTTCCAGTGCTTCTGTTATATCGTCCATTATCGAGTGAAACGACTGCATAATGTCTACTAAGCGTGTTGCTAGTGGTAGTGCTAGTGCTCCTAAGCCTAAAAAGTGTAGAAAATCTATAAATTTAGAAACTAAATTAGAAGTGTTGAAGAAATGTGATGAAGGGATGCGATTGAAAGACATCGCGAATTTGTTCAACCTTGCTCCGTCGACTGTGGTGACAATTAAGAAGGACAAGGACAAAATTAAATCAAGTGCGAAGAATGCTACTCCGTTGACAGCGAAGTTAGCTACAAGGCATCGTCCACCTATCATGGAAGAGAAGGAAAGACTGTTGGCATTATGGGTGGACGACATGTGCAGCCGGGATGACTCGCCAATGACGAACATCTTGATGCAGGAAAAAGCTCGCTCACTTTATGATGATTTATTGGCTAAGGATGAGGCAAGTGCTGGACCTAGTGGAGCTGCTGCTCCTCCACCATTCAATGCAAGCAAGGGCTGGTTGGAAAGGTTCAAGAACAGGAATCATCTGCACTCGGTAACACAGTCTGGGGAGGCAGCGTCGGCTGACAAAGAAGCTGCTCAGGCTTATCTGCCAGTGCTCAAGAAAATTATCGAGGACGGGGGGTACACAGCAGACCAAGTGTTCAACTTTGATGAAACTGGACTCTACTGGAAGAGAATGCCAAAGAGGACAGTGATATCCAGGGAGGAGAAGAAAGCACCAGGTCATAAAGCCTCCAAGGATAGAGTGTCACTGCTGGTTGGTGGCAATGCAGAGGGTGATTTCAAGCTAAAGACGCTCCTCATTGGCTATTCAAAAAACCCTCGGGCCTTAAAGGGTCATGCTAAGGAATGTCTGCCAGTCATTTACCGCTCTAGCAAAAAAGCGTGGACCAACCAATACATATTCCAGGATTGGTTCACCAATTATTTTTGCCCTGCTGTGGAGCGCTACTGTAGGAGGAAGAATATTGCTCACAATGCACTGCTGCTCCTTGACAACGCCCCCACCCACCCTAACAACCTTTCTGACTTGTCTGAACACATTCGAGTGGAATTTTTACCAAAAAACACCACATCACTAATCCAACCAATGGACCAAGGGGCAATTGCCACCTTTAAAGCTTATTATCTCCGTCGTACCTTCAGAAAAATGATTAATGCTGTGGACGCTGACGAAAATCTCTCCATTCGTCAATTTTGGAAGGAATTCAACATCAAGAATGCTATTGACAACATTGCTGAATCCTGGGATAGGTCACACCATCCAATATGAATGCTGTTTGGAAGAAATTGTGGCCAGAATGTGTCCACAACTTTAAAGGTTTTCCTGAACCAACTCCTGTCGTGCGAGAAATTGTTAACCTTGCACATACAGCTGGTATGGACGAAGTGGGAGAAGAAGATATTGTTGAGCTGTTGGCATCTCATGATGAGGAACTCAGCAACGAAGACTTAATGGCCATCGAACAAGTCAGAGCACTAGAGGAGGAAACTGCAGAGGAAGATGACCCAGAGCCGCAGCTTCACTTAACTAGGAAGATCTTAGCTGATGTTATCTCCAAATTTGAAAGTGGCATTCATGACATTGTGAATAACGATCCCAACCGTGAACGCAGTCTCAAATTTGAAAACACAGTCAGAAGTGCTCTCACTGCCTACAAGATGCTTCATCAAGAAAAAGTCCACCAAGCACAACAGACAACTATAACATCATTCTTCACTAAACCTGCTGCAACATCACCAGCCAGCTCTACTTCTACGTCTTCCGACGATGATGCCCCCACCTCACCCCAGTAACTCTGCCGACACCCCCCAGCCACCATCTTTGTCACCTCAAGCCTCAAGTATTCTTCTATATAGTGAGTACAACTTCTATATATCATTTAACTTTAATATTAATTATATTTCATATGTCTATGCTCACAAATTAATGTATGACTGCATTTTATGAGAGGGTTAGGTTGTGATTTTTTTTCGTAAGAACGTATCTCGACTTATATAATGGGAGTCAATGGGAAAATGGAATTCGTTTAACGCATTTTCACTTAACGCACGATTTCCCAAGAACGTAACTCATGCGTTAAATGAGGGAGGCGTGTACTAGCATTAACTACAGCAAAGAGTTGGAAAATATGCGGGAGGGAAGGCAGAAAGTGTGACAGCCACACCACCACAGGGTCTCTCACCACAGGGCACGCCCACGCCCACTCCACAACTGGTTTACTTGGTTTACTTGGTCTTGTTAAGAGGCAAAGCCTCACAGTCATGGTGGTCCATCGCTACCCTCACTACACACCGTTTCTCAACACAACTGCTCGCCCCAACACACTATAGGCGTGAATCACCACACGCCACTCCGCCACTCCACTCCTACACACGCCACTCCTTTCCGTGTGCAAACTTTTCTCGAAAGGCACAGCTGTCTTGCTGCACCCATAAAGGATGCATGCATGTGGCATATAGCAAAACAAATCTATCAGAAACACCCGAATATCTTCAAGTACTATATTTATCTCTGTGTTTACGTGCCTCTCTGATCAAGCGCGGGAAGATGAGCCTCCTTGATGCTGCGTCACCGAGCCTGAGCCTGAGCGTCTGCAAACCTTGAGAGCGTTTTGAAAACTCGGGGAATTTGCAGATTTTGATTGCGGATTATTTAAAAACGGCTGACTGGATACAAAAAGTGACGACGTATTGTTGATATACTCGTTAATGGCTATGATTTGATTGCATTAAATCAGGAATGATGAAATGGTCTGGACGATTACCTTAAGTAACAGGAAATACCATGTGTAGGTCTCGCGGCCTCTTGTAGCTTCCTTATTTTCTTATGTTGGCGCCAATCTGCCGAGGTGGAAAGGCTCCCGCCAGTACCGCAGTAAACATTACAGGGTGTGGACAGATCAGTTGATTTGAATGTCTTATGGTATTCGAAATACTCTTAACAGGTAAGTACTGAGGTTACATCATATAAGCGGCTGAATTGAATAGCTACCTAAGCTAACCTCCTATAACATTAGTCTTGGAAGACGCATGAGTATTTTCCAGGGTATTTTCTAGGGGAAAAAGTGCGTCTTATAAGCCGTAAAATACGGTAATTACTTCACGGTCAATCAAATAGAAGTGGGATTATTGCAGGAGTGCAAGCATTTGCAAGGTATTGAGCAGGAACCCCCCCACATGGAGATCAAGATTGTTACACCTAAGGGAAATCAGCTATATCAGCCACCCTTAGAGTTAAAAGATCCCTCGTTAGTGGGTAGTTATCCCTCGCCTGCTAAAGTTACGCAAATTAAACAGCCTAGTTAAGATTCAAACTATGTACTCATTCTCCCAGTAAGCCACAAAGGCCTACTCAAATAAAAGATACAATCCCTAAATTCAGGGCTACTAATGTGAAGCAAGAAGAAATTGTGTCTTATGTGAGGGGGAACATACACCCTCCACATGTAATATCTATTCAGATTGTTCCACGAGAGTTAAAAGCTTAATGAGCCTTGGTAATTGTCTAACCTGTCTCAGTGGTAAACATGCTTTAAATGCATGCCCTATAAAGTTAAGAACTTGTAGGAAATGTACAAAATTTATTCATAACATCGCTCTTTGTTCTAACAGTGATATTAACTCAGACCCTACAGTAGTTAAAATGACAGTCACTAATAAGAGTAGTTCAGCAGCTGTTCCTACGACAGAATTGAAGGCGAGCCACAATGGTAATTCAGTCAATGTAAAGACAATGTTTGACAGTGGTGCACAAAGATCCTTCATAAGTGGGGAGATAGTTGAATTGTTACAACTACCCATAATTATTAAAGTGAATAATTTCAGGTTTTCTTGCCAATAAAGAGGCTCAAAACTTAGACATAGTTCAACCCCTAGTCCAATTAGGAAAATATAAATGTAGGGTAGCTGGTGTAGTTAATAATATTGGTATTAGTTTAACTGTAAAGGGACTAAAAGACACAGCTGAAATGCTACAGGAGACTGGTGTTAGACTAGTTAGTAATACCTTCCAGGACAGTTGATGGTCAATTCCAACTAATAATAATTTGGGCATTACCTAAGGATAGTCATCAAAAGACATAACGTCTCTTGGCCGATTTTCTAAACATGGACTTGGGCTAACCTAAGACTAACCATGGCTTAAGACCAGACATTTAAGCTTTTTAACCATTTTTCCAGGGGGTTTAGTCTCAGATTGGAATTGCTAGACACTCGCTAACCTCTCCAACATCCAAGGCTAATGATATTATACCCCGGACAAATGTTTAAAGCACTGAAATGTCTGTCTAAAGCCATGGTTAGTCTTAGGTTAGGCCATGTCCAGGTTTAAAAAATCGGCCATCTATGTTCACCAGTGCTGGTGGTAATGTAATAATGGGACCCATCCCACATACTCCTCACCAAGCCAAACAAGAGGAGAGTATTCCTAGTCATGCACAACCCCTATTAATTACCAGAATTGGAACCACTTTCTTGCCTACACCAATTAGTGAGTTATTAGAGGAAAGTGATATTCCAGCTCATAATAAATATATTGCCACTAAGGAATATCCAACCAATAATGTGTCACGAGGAAATACTACCCTCAAATTAAACACAGGATTATGGTTTAAAGGCCCTACCTGGCTGAAAGAGTGTAATAATATGCCTAAACAGGTTACCACTCAGCCAGACATATCTAAAGATATAATAAGGGAACCTGTATTGATACCAGATCCTGTGATAGACATTAAAAGATTTTCCTTACTGAGCAAATGAATTAAGACTACTAATTTAGTCTTCAAATTCATTAAAAGGGATAGCTGACTCCTTAAAATTTTGGATCAGAACAATAGAAAAGCAGGTATTTCCTGAGGAATATCAGCTCTTAGCCTCGGCCAGCCCCCACAGGAACAAATTGACCAAATCATTAGGTCTGTATCTATATCATGAGGGTATAATTAGGTGTCAAAGGCGAAATTTGAAAGCTGATTTTTCCAAATACCACCTGCCATCCCATACTAATTCCCAAACGCTACCATCTTACTAAATTATTGGTGGAAGAATATCATAAGAACTCGTTACATGGCGGAATGGCTACAACATTAGCCGATATCAGGAAGCAATATTGAATACAACATGGTATACAGGCAGTCAAATATTACCTCAAATCTTGTATTAAATATAATAGATATGAAGGTAGACTAGTCACCTATCCAGGTCCCCTGAACTTCCCGCTGATAGAAAGATCCTGAGATCATTTGAGGTCACTCGTGATGACTATACTGGGGATATAATAATTACAGGAGATAACTCTCCCCCCAATAAAGTATATGTCTGCATATTCACTTGTGCCTGTATCAGGGCTATTAATTTAAAAGTAGCCAAAGACCAAAGTGCCGAAACCTCTATTCAAATGATCCGGCGCTATGTGGCCTGGGGTCATGTAACTCTAACCCAGTCATCCCTGCAAACGCAGTCACCCCTGTTTTCTCTCGAGCCTCGGAGTGAGTAAACAGGGACTCTCAGCTGGCTACTTGCCAGCTTCCTGTCTCCCCACAGAACATTACCACTTGTGAGTGTTATGCATGTTTTATGTTTAATTAATGTGCAGTTATGTTATTTTGTGTGCTATTTTCTCTTTCAGAATGCTTTTTCTACAGAATAGGTAGTACAGTGTGGGTAATATAGACGCTGTGTGTTTGTTGTGTTTGCTATAGTTTATTTTAGCTTGAAAAACACGTCTTTTAAATTTTTATTTTTTTATTGATGGGGTCCTGGAACCAAACCTATATTTTACCATTAGTTATGTGTTTCGTTATACGAGATTTCGCTTTACGAGTATGCCAGGTGGAACCTAACTGCTCGTATCTTCGGGACCTCCCTGTACATATATATATATATATATATTATAATTATTATAATATAATTATATATATATATAATATATATATATATATATATATATATATATATATATATATAATATATATATATATAATATATATATATATATATATATATATATATATATTATATATATATATATATATATATAATCATAATGGTAATGGGTATCAATTAAGGTAATTTAAGTAAATGGTAAGTACAGGGAGGTCCGTTATACGAGCATTCGGTATACGAGAATCCGATGATACGAGATGTGTAAATTAGGGTGAAGTTTTAGGAACAAGTATGAAGTGGTGAGAGGACTATGGAAGGGTGGGGGCAGTCCCTAGCATTATGTATGGCCTGGAAAAAATGGTGTGGTCTAGGAAGGAGTTGGACAGATTGGAAGTAACACAGAACAAAGCAGGCAGAATAGCATTAGGAGCCAATAGGTATGTGGCAGTGGAAGCGATTAGAGGAGACATGGGATGGAGCACGTTCAAGAGAGGGATAGCAAAGGCAGGACTGAGGTACAGAGCTAGACTGCAACGAATGGATGACAGCAAATGGGCAAGCAAGGTTGGGACTGGAATATGTATGGGAAGTGGATGAGCCCTCAGTAAAAGTGGAAAGATGGACAGGTGAACGGAATGTTTGTGACAGGAGTGATGAGACATGGGAGTATGGCTGTATGCAAAAAGGAAATAAATAGGAGAGTGGAAGAGAAAGGGAAAGAAGATGGCTGAGGGGAATGAGGAGAAATCAACACTGGAATGGTACAGGAGAAAGGACCAGCCACGGTATGAAAGGTTCTATGATGGTGGCTATGGAGGGGACCTATCTTCAGAAGCCGGACAAAGTCGCTGGAGGTAAATAGTCGTATGTACAGATGGAAAAATTTGATGGCAGCAAGGTGTGTGTGATGTGGTGTGACAGGAGTGGATGAAACCGTGGAGCACTGATGCGGAAATGTGAACGGTTATGAGTATGCTAGAACAAAGATGTTTGGAGGTAGTGGTAGGAGAGGTCGGAGGGGAAAAGAATGGCGAGAGATAAGAGACAGGAGAGTGGAGATGGAGTACCTGCTGGGGTTGTGTGCTGATGGAGGAGTGACAGTCGTGTGATTGAGAGTGTAAAAGAATTCTTGGAGAACTCTTGGGAGAGCACGTAGGAGAGAGCATGAGAGGCAGGGGGGCCCCCCAGTGATGGGGACCCCGTATTGAATGTGATGAGAGAGAGGAAGGAGGGGAAAAAGAAATCCCTAGTTTTGCTTCCCCCTTTTGCTTCTCTCCCAACAGATTACGTGTTTTGGGAGAACGCCGGACCAAGGCTTCACTGACAGCATCTGCTGGGGCTCCCAAATCAAGATCAAGACATTCAAACTGAGGTGAGTAAAATTACCAAGTTATTTACTAAAGTAAATTACAAGTTATTTACTAAAGTAAATTACAAGTTATTTACTAAAGTAAATTACAAGTTATTTACTAAAATTATAAAGTCATTTCCCGACTACAGTATATGATTTTACCTAAGGTTGTACGATAATCAATCTGAAATATGATAATTCTGGTGGCTCGGTATGACAATGTTTGGGCCCACAAAAAATTCACATACTGGACGATGTCAATGATTCAGATGCACAGAGACGAGTTTGTGGGCAGTGGAAGAGGTCTGCGCACCCCTCCCCTTTTCCCTTACCTACCCTACCCTCTCGATCTTCAATCCTACCTCATCCCCTTTTTTGCACCCCCTTCCGCTTTCTCCCCCCTTCTCATTCACCTCCACCCACCCTCTACTCCCTTCCCCCTACTCCCATGACCAACGTGGTGATGCCACCCACCCCTACTCCATGACCACGTGGTGATGGGGGAAGGGGGTAGGGAGTAGGGGGGGGGTGGGGATCCCCCCCCTTTTTTAACCACTCACCCCCCCAAAAACCCCTTTCTCCACCCCCCCCGTTTCCCCACCCACCATCCCCCCCTTCTTTTTTAAAACCCCCCCGCCCCTTTTTTTCCCCCCCTTTCTCCTTATAAAACCCCAACCCGTTTCTCCCACTTATTCTCCCGGCCCCTTTCCCTTCTCCATCACCTGGCAACACACACCCCGTGTGGGCTTTGCATGAGGCATGGCTTTTGACGCTACGTGATACGTTCGGGCACTGTCGTGGTTATTTTAACCCTATGTGACGAAAAAAATACCGCTGATTTTCCTTCGTGACATTTCTTACAGCTGTCAACGTTCCATCGGCCCATTTTCGACCGTCATGCACATCGACAAGCAGCGTGACTTTGTTTGGGGCATCGGGGTTGCGTTTATCGGGACAAATTTCACATGCTCAAAAATAAAATTGGGTGGCGTATCGTGGCTCGATTAGGAATGTGTAAAGGGGAAGCATGTGATAAAGGGGGAGAGGAAAAACTCTAACCCGTCATTCGCAAACGCAGTCCCCCCTGTTTTCTTTTGAGTCGTTCCCCGACGTCTCCGTGGAGTGGGGTTTTGTTTTTTGAGCTCCGGTTTAAATGGCTAAGTCTGTGATGGAGTGTGTTGTGGGGGGCGAGAGGAATGGTGTTGTGTGTTTCTGGGGGGGTTGAGATGGTATGTGGTAGGGGAAGGGGGCTGATTTTTAAAACGGTGGTAGAGGGAGGGGAAAGGGGTCGGGGGAGAGTGGGAGTGAAAGGTGTGGAAAACGCTTAATTATTCGGGGGTGACGAAAGACCTGAAAATGGTTTTTTTTCAAGTAAATTAACAAATTGAAAGCTTGTGATAACGGGAAAATAGAGATACTCTCTTAAGTGGGGGGTGGGGTCAAGTGGAGTGAGTGGAGGGGCACAGCGAGGATGTCCCTGTAGGGACGAGCGAGAGGGGACCGAGAGCTTAAGGTCACCAGTAATCCCCGGGGAGGGGTTTTTTGGGAAGTAGTGACAGGGAGCCCCCCAAAGGGGAAAAAAAGGTAATAATCCCCCCATGTCGTTGCACAAACCTTTTAGGTACTCTCAGGGCTGAAAGGGGGGGAGATCGGGGGAAAGGAGGTAACGATACCATTCCCCGAAAGGAAAAATTTTGGGTTTTTGGGTGACAGTCAGGTTAGGCATCTTGACAGAAAAGGTTCGTGCGGGGGAGGATGTGCTGAAGCGGGGGTTTACCAGGGGGGGAATAGTTATGTTAGTGCAAGATTTTTGATGCATGGCGGCCCAAAGGGGGAAAAACCCCTCTCTGCCTGGGGCCTGGGGGAAATGAGTTGAGTGGTAAGAAGTGGGGAATTGTACGGCGGTTAAAGGGAAGCTGTAGGTAAATTTAGGGACGGGGGTGGGTTTCCCCCTGTGTGTGTGTGCCTTTTCCAAAGCTTTGTTGACGACTGTGTACCCCAGGGCATTGCTGAATTGCGGCGGGGCCTTTATTGCAAAGCAATGGTTGGGCCCTTGTGACAGCTGGGACCCTTTTTTGGGCATAACCACCTCTACCGCGGGGAGGGGTGACTTTCGGGGGAAAGGATTTTGATCTTTTGAACCCTTAAAAGGGGGGTAGTGCACTCAGGTTTTTTTAAGAAGAGAACCGGGGGTAGGACGGGGTCGGGGAAAAGGGAAAACTTGCGACACTAGGAGGGATCAAAGGAGGGAACAAAAAGTGATTCTAAAAGAGAGAGGGGGGGTTTAGTTTAAAGATAAAGGGAAATTGCAAAAAGAAGAGGAGGGTTTGAAAGTTTACATAAAAACGTAGGGTATTTAAAAAAAGATAGATTTCCTGAGGGGAAAAAAAAATAGGTAGAGATTTTGAAAAATAGCTTTAACAAAAAACCGGTTGGATATGTGGGGAAAGGTATTTGATCCGGAAGTCGAGATAGCTGGGTATAAGTTATTTACAAGGCAGGTAGGCAACGAGGGGAGGAGTTGCGTTTTTAGGGCAAGAGAGCTTTGCAGTGTTGGGGTTCTAATGTTTAAAAACAGTGACAGCTAGGATCTAAATATGGGAGAGGGTTTTACGGAGGGAAAAACTGAGAAAAGGTTTTTGGGTGTAGTGATAGGGGGGCCTCCAAACTTTATGTAAAAAAAGGTTTTTCGCTCCTATATGGAAGAAATAAAAAGGCCCTTTTCGATATAATCGACTAGGGGCTGGGTTGGGAGATTTTTAATCTTAGGGGAAATAGACTGGGATTTATATAGGTTTGACAGGACGCAGATGAATTGTTAAAAAAATAACGGGGGATAAATTCCTAAGTCAAGCAACAAGGGAAAGCCTACTAGGAGGAGATAAAAAAATTCTAGATCTATTGTGACAAAAATAGAGACGATTTAGTTACAAATGTGGGGTCGGTTTTGGGGGAAAAAAAAAGTTAGGAAAAATAGCGACCATTATGAGATAGATTTGCTTTTTAAAAAAAAAAAAAAAATTTTTGGGGGGGGAATTTTGGAAAAATTAAGTGGCAATAGATCGAATCCCCCTTAATTTTCCAGAAAGGCCAATTATGCAGGATTTAAGAAGACACCTGGAGGGTTTATTAATAAGAGGTATGGGATGGGGGGAGAAAAATTTTTCCCGGTAAAAGGGGACAGGGCGTAAACCCCCGCTGGAAAGGCCCCAATTATGAAGGAAATTGGGGAAAGGGCACCTGAAAGGAATTGGCATGGTTAGATGGAAGGGGTCATGGCTGAGGAGGTAATTAGAGCGGTTTAGGACAGGGAAAGTGGGTAGGCGGGGAGGGTAATTAGAGAGGTTAGAAATGGAAGTGAAAGGATGGGGGTTTGAGGAGGATTTAAACCTCTTGTAAGGGGAATAAATAATTGACGGCCCCAGAAAAGAATATTCCCTTTATAGGGGAAATAGGCCCCGAAAAAGTGACCAAAATTTTAAATGACCACCTTTTTTAAAAAACAAACACTGGGAGAAAAAGAAACATTTTTTAAGGTTCAAGGCAGGATTGGTAAACAAAGAAAAAGTATAAAACGTGATGGCAAGGATGTAAAAGAAATTCCTTTAAGAAACTCTAAGCAAGAAAAATTATAAATTTGGTAAAGGCAAAAAACCCAAATTTTCTATCAATAAAAACAAAGAAAAAGGAATTAGTTGGGCCCTTAAGTTCAGACAGGGGGGGTCTTAATCGGGGGATATTTGAAAACCCCAAATTTTTTCATGTGTTTTTACAGGAAGGAACCAACTACGATTGAACAGGGAAAAAAGGAAGTATAAAAACCCTAAAAATATTTTAAACTAGGAAATGGTGGAAAATATAGTAAATAAATTTTTTTTTAAAATCACCGACCAGATAAAGGGTTTTCCCCGGGGTTTTAAAAGGGAATGCAAGGAGTTGTTATGATGTTAGTGACATTTTTAGGAAATCGGTTTAGATAGGGGATGTGCCATTTTTGTGGAGGAAGGAAATGTTTTCCCATATTTTAAGGGAGACAAGGGACAAATCAAATTTTCGACCCGAAATCTAACATCAGGGGGGGGGGGGTAAATTATTGGAAACTTTATTGCAAAAAAAAATTAGAGAGCACTTAGATAAAAATAGTTTTATCAATGATTCACAAAAATGATTACCAAAGGGGAGGGCATGTCTCACCAATTTATTTAAATTTTTTTAGAAAATTTAGAATGGCAGATAAAGTAAGGATTATGATATATTATCTGGATTTAGTAAGGGATTTGACAAGTACCACACGACCCCTTTAAAAAAAAGGGTTTGGGCTCATGGGGTAGAGGGGAAAAATTTTTTCTTTGGGTAACTTTGGCTAAGTAATAGCAACAAAGGGGTTTCAATTAAAGGTTTTTAAAAACTGAATGGGGACTGGGGACAAGTGGAGCCAAAGGGCGTTTGGGGCCTTTATTTTTTATTTTCATCAAAGACTTTGGGTGTGGGATAGCATGATATCAGCAAGTTTGCTGTGATACTAATTAGGTAGGATTTTTGGATCACATCTGTGTAAACTATTGCAGGGGAGACTTAGAAAAAAATTAACGATGGGATCAGATGCAGATGGATTTAAAATTTATAAATGCGCGTTATAATGTTTTTAGAAAAAAACCCTGGGAATGTCACCATAAGCAAAGTATCGCTGAAAAGATCAAAGTGAAAAAAATCTTGGTGAGGGGGGCCGCCTCCGACCTAGGAAACAATGTATTTAGGGCCCGAAATTGAGTTAATGAGTGTTAGGATTCATTTCCAGAATGTTTAAAAAAAGAAGTGGGAAATTGTTCTAAAGCTTTATCTGGCTTAGCAGGGCCCACCTGACTATGGGTTATTTTGGGCTCCAATTACGGGGAAGGGGTATAGCCTTGTTTTGAAAAATGCAGAAAGGATGACCAAAAAGATCAAAGGGATGCGTAACTTTTTGTTATGAGAGGGATTGAAGTTTTTAAAATTACCTCACTCGAGAGACCCGAGTAAGGGGCGACTATAGAAGTTTTTAAGGGATAAGGGGTTTTTAAAGGGGAGGTAGGAAAGTTTTTTCGACTTTTAAAACCCGGGGAGAACAAAAAGTAAAGATTCAAGTGGAAAAGCGAGAAATTAGAAAGGGGAAAAAGGGAAAAAAATGTTCCAAAAAGGGGGAAAGAATGGAAAAGGGCTCAGAGACAGGGGTTGTGCGGGGTCATTAGGGGGGCTTTAAAGGGAGCTGGATAGGTTTATGGATGGGATGAAAGGGGGATGTAGGTAGTGTTAGCACAGGAAATCACGGTTTGGCCCGCGGGCCCCCTTTTTTTTGCTTCCTTTTTATTTTCTAATGTTTTTTTAGAGTCCGGAGAGAGAAAACAGGACTCTCCTGGTACTTGCCAGCTTCCTGTCTCCCCCCAAAAATTTCCACTTTTGAGGTTTGCATTTTTATGTTTAATTTAATTGCGTTGTTTTTTGTGTGTATTTTCTCTTTTAGAAAGCTTTTTTTTACAAATAGGGAGTACAGTGTGGGTAAAATAGGACGTGGTTTGTTATAGTTATTTTAGCTTGAAAAAAACGTCTTTTTATTTTTTTTTTTTTTATTGATGGGGGCCTGGGAAACCCAAAACCCATATTTTACCATTTGTTATGTTTTCGTTATACGAGATTTCGCTTTACAGTATGCCAGGTGGAACCCAATGCCGTATCTTCGGGCCTCCCTGTATTGGGGTATAAATGAACTTCCCAGGGTATTAACCATTTGCACCCTTTTTTTATCCCCTTTATTAGAACAACTGGGGTTTAGTCGTCGTCTTATTAAATTTTCCTATCCTACTGTCCGTAGCAGGGATTGGGGCCGTACCCTGCCGCCCGCAAGATTTGCCCGTACATCCTGACCCTCCCTTTAAAAACGTCTCTCACTGGGCTTTTCTGATTTTACGGAAGCAAAGTACCTTTCAGGCCCTCCCGGGGGTAACTCTCTCCAAACTTTTCTGATTAAATGAGAAGTTGTGTATAGACTTTTGTACATATAAGTGTTAAACAATAGGGGCGCGTTACATTTGACCGTGATTATATCAGCGCCCCGCTATTAGCCTGAAGCTCCCTGACGCCTTAGTGATTTTATCCGCCGCGTCAAGTTTTTGGTTTTGTAAAAACCCGCCCGACGCCGTAACCAAACACCACCGCTTCCGCCCTTCACCCCTGGGGTGATAGGCCCGGGCCCCTCCGACCCCTGACATTGCAGTATTGATGCTCAGGCGGTCGGTCATTCGTATTTATGCTCAGGGGTCGGCATTGCATATTGATGTCACACCCTCAAGCGTATTGTGTCGGGGGTTTTGTCATTTAGTAAATTATCCAGGAAATCTATTATATGTGTTACCCAAAATTTTACCCTCCTACCCGAAAGTATTTTGTTGTCCTCGGGGTTTTTTTGTGGGATGAATAGACAAGGGTTATCAAGGGGAAGAATCTAAATTAAATAAATGTTTTACAAAAATTTAATTTTCCCTTTGGTGAAAGATTAGATTTGTCACAAGGGTAGTTGATTTTTTTATTTTAAAAAACAGAAACCCCGGAAATTTTTATAAATTTAAAAAAAAAAACCCCCTGCCAAAAACGATTTGCTGTAATGTAAACACGATACATTGTAGAAGCTGCGCCTTTTAACGGTAATACTCCCCGGGGAAAAATTTTATAACATTGAAATTTGGGGGTGAGGGGTTCCACTCCACGGTAGGCCCTCTCCTCTGCCCCAAATTTCCCAATTTCTTTGTGCCTGTAATTTTCTCCCCCCTCCTTGGCAAAAAAAAAATTGGGAACAGATCAAACCCCCCCCCCCCCCCCCCCCCCCCCCCCCCCCCCCCCCCCCCCCCCCCCCCCCCCCCCCCCCCCCCCCCCCCAAAAAAAAAAAAAAAAAAAAAAAAAAAAAAAAAAAAAAAAAAAAAAAAAAAAAAAAAAAAAAAAAAAAAAAAAAAAAAAAAAAAAAAAAAAAAAAAAAAAAAAAAAAAAAAAAAAAAAAAAAAAAAAAAAAAAAAAAAAAAAAAAAAAAAAAAAAAAAAAAAAAAAAAAAAAAAAAAAAAAAAAAAACCCCCGGGGTTTTTTTGGGGGGGCCGGGGGGGTCCCCCCCAAAACCTTTTTTTTTTTTTCCTTTTTTTTGAAGGGGTTTTAAAAAAAAATTTTTTTTCCCAAAGGGGGGAAATTTTTTTTTGGGTAAAAAGAATCGGGGGCCAAGGGTGGAGTAAAAAAAGCCCCAATTTTTTTCCCCTTTTCCTGTTTTTGGGGGAAACCCCAATTTGGAAATAATATATTTTCATGATTGTGAACAGCTGAATTTAGATTGTCAGTTCTTCGGCTAAAATCGGTAAACAAGAAGTAACGGATTCAAACGGGAAAAGTGTGATTTAAAAAAGAAATGGGGAAAAACTGGTTCAAAAATAGGGTGAAAAAATGATTGGGAAAGGTTTTCAGTATCGGGTAGTTAGTGTGGAGTCAATGGGGATTTTTAAAAGGAGGCTAAAAAAAATTTCAGGATGGGGATAAAGATGGATTACATTTTTTTAACCCCCTTAAACCCAAAAACGTAGTTGCCATTGAAATTTGGGTACCGTTAACACTTTTTGTGAAATAACAATAGAAATAGATATACCGTTCGTATCCTTTAAAACTAACTTTTTTGGGTTTAATTTATTCTTTTGAATTTTTAGGGGTAAAAAAGACAATTTTTATAGAAAGGGGAAAAAGCTGGGCGTGAAGGGGTTAAGTGACAAGAACACCACGGAGGTCTCAGGCCTTTGTACTTCTTTTTTTTCTTATTTTTTATGTGGGGAACCTGAAATTTTTCTCACCTGCCATTTTTTGGTTTGATAAGAAAAAAATTTGTTTGTACAGAAGGCACCAAAGCCCGGGTTGACATCAAACTCTTTCTCTTGGAGTTTGACATAAGTTTCAGTATTATGGGTGAACAAGAATCGGCGGCCAAGGCTGGAGTACAAGCAATCACTGTGACCTGCATACACTTGGGGGTTTTTTTTGGGATTCTTTTTCTTGTTGGTTTGGGCATCTCAAAAATAAGTGAACAAGCGAGGCGATTCTTTGCAAAAAAAAATTTCAGGGCATTTCAAAGTATCAAGGCCATGTTATTGATTTTTTCTTCTTCTATACTACCAATAACCATCACAAATTTATAGACTATAGACATGTCTCTAGAAATGGCTGAGGCTGCAGACTAAAAATGGGACAGTTAACCCTTTTTTTTTTCCCCTCCAACATCTTATCAACGCACTTCTCCCAGCGCTGTCCTACTATAGCTATTCATTAAGCGGGTTTTCTTGGGAGCTGCTCGTCCTAGCGATTTTTGTAAGGACTCGCTGAGGCTGATGACTGGGGCGGGGGGCGAGTGGTGGTATTGCCTCGCCGCAAACCCCCCAAAAACCTTTCGTTGCCCCAAAAAATTTTATTTCTTGGGTTTATCACCCCTTACACAAAATAGGGGCCCATTTTGTTTGCATCATGAATCAGGAGTGATGTTTAACAAAAAGCCCATTCTAACCAAAAGGGTAAAAAATAAAATCATGAGACTATCAAAGAGGGCAGACTTTTTTGGTTTTCAGTGCTTGAAATGTTTACTCCACCCGATATTCCAAACACAATAATTTTTGAAAGTGAGCCACTCGGTTCAAATACATTTCTGCATATCAAGAGCATAAAAAAAAAACCTAAACTACCTAATATTAAGATAATTGAAGGAAAGTAAAATGTTAAAAAAAATTTTTTTGCTTATTTTGCTTCAAATCCTGTAACTCCATAATTTTTTTTCGCATTCAATTTTTAAGAAATGTTCAAAATCCTTACTTTTCCGTTCTGTGGTAGCGACTACCAAAAAGGAAAAGAGAGGTGGTCAAAATGGCTAAGAAAGTTAAACTATACTGAAAAGGGACAGTGAGGGTGAGCATTCTCCTATACAGGATTTTCGGGAGAGCTACAGAGGCTCCCCCTCACGGCACCAGTTTTGAAAACGTTTCAACTTTTTTAGCCATTTTGACCACCTATTTTTTTTCCTTTTTGGTACGTCTAAATACCCCGGAATGGAAAAAAATAAGGATTTGAAAAACCTTCTTGAAAATTGAAAAACGACCAAAACTTATGGGGTTTACAGCGATTTTTAAACAAAATAGTAAAAAAAATGTTTTACACTTTTTATTTCCTTCAAAATCTTTAAAATTATGAGTCTTTGTGTAATTTTTTATGCTCATGATATGAGCAAAGTATTTTGAACAGATGGAGGTCAGCTTCATAAATATATCTGGTAGCTTTGGGAACGGGTAGGGTCAAAATTTCAATGATGAAAACCTAAAAATCCGCCCCTCTTTGATATCAGTCATGACTTTTTTTTTTACCCCATTTAGTTATGAAAGCTTTGTTTTGAACAATCACTGCCTGATTCACTGATGCAAACAAAATAGGCCTATCTTGTGTAAGAGGTGAGTAAAGCCAAGAAATATGAATATTTTTCTGAGGCAACGCAAGGGTTTTGGGTTGCGGCGAGGCAAGTACCACCACCATCGCCACCCAGCCCGAGTCTATCAGCCAATCAGCGACGTCCTTACAAACTCGGCTAGGCATCGAGCAGCTCCCAGCCCAGGAATCCAGCTGAAGTGAATAGACTATAGTACCTTCCGACATCCGTGTCCTCGTGGTGTTCGGTCGGCCCTTGGGGTGATTTGCGTCAAATAGTCATACACCGCCAGTGCCTGCGAGGGACACACTGCAAGCCAAGATGTAGGTTCATACTTTTCTGCTTAAGCTTTTTGTCTGCTTTTAAACTTTTTGTGTTAGTCTTGGTGTTGTTTAGGGCTGTGAGGATCCCTTGAGGAACCCTATGAGCCCTGTTGATGTCCTATGATGTTGTCACAGGCGTGGTAGCTGACCTGTCTTTTTCAAGAAGGCAAAGGTGAGGCAAATGACAGCGTGCTGTCGTGAGGGGTGTACTATCATGTTAGTAAAGTAAACCCCACCTCTAACACTTTAACGCTTTACACTTTATTATGTTTGCCATTTTACAATATTTTATAATGATTATAACAGGATATGGGGTTGCAAACAGCCCTTTACAAGCAAAAGCTTTTTGGGCCAAGGTGTGGAGAGAGAGGGAAAACACAAAGAAAAAATAATAAATAAACACAAGGTATATAAATACTAAACAAATACTGACATAAACAGGCGATGATAGTTAGCAAGTTACTTAGACTAATTTACAGGATAATATACACTAGTAATAAATAATATTAAACAGTTGCTGTGAAGAATTACACAAAAAATAAGTACACGAATAATAATAACAATGATAATAGTACACAGAGCTAGTATAATGATAATAATTAATAAATGTTTCTTGAATGTAACATTTATTATCATTATACAGGAGAACCTCGTTTATCCGGCACCCTCGGGGGGGAGCGCATGCCGGATAACTCATTTTGCCGTTGTTTTGAGAGTTACTCTTATGGAATTGCCCAAAATCCCTTTTTTTTCTTTTCTTTTTCCCATCACAAGGAACTGGCCAAGGGCACAACAAAAATGGGTAACACAAAGCCCGCTTAGTTGGCAGTCCCTATAAAGAAGACAGTAAGAGAATAAAATAAAAAAGAGGGGTGAGCCAATTTAGTGAGGGAGGTGTCTTGTTACTCTTATTTTGAAAAGATGTTTTAAATGCCAGTTAAACGAGGTTCTCCTGTACTACCTAACCTAACCTAACCTAATCTGATTCAACCTAACAACCGTTTCTGTCTGGAATAACGGTAAATTTACGGTAGTACAGTAAATCCTCGCTTTTAAGGACTTCTATTTAATGAATTTTGGCGTTAATTAACTTTTTCTGCCAGTCCGGTATATGCAGGGATTTACTGAATAAGTAAATGCGATATTCGGTTCGGTGGTGGGCTGGCCGAACATCTAATTTCCCTGTATGCGTATAGTGTTTGTGATGGCTGCATGTACGTAAGTATATGAACTTTCATCTAATGTAACGAACAAAGTTCATTATACACAGAAATAGTCGGAAATAGCAGACTTTCACCTTACATAACTAACAAAGTTTATATGCAAAACGTTTGGATACCTTGGATATAACGTTACTTCCTTCCCACAATAGGTTCGTTAAAACGTGGGCTTACAGTATTTGTATCGCCATTATTATTCAATTGCGCCATGGGAAATGGGGTTCAAAAGACTTGGAATGAGATCTACACTCTGAGACATTAGAATGGTGATGCTCGAGAATGACCTGAACCGTAATAATACCGGCAGGTCAAAGGTGGTAATGTTCAGGACGAGGAGTTGAGAGAGTTACCTAGTTGTATTTACCTAGTTGTGTTTTACAGGGCCTGAGCTACACTAGTGTGGTCCCGTCTCCGTATCTACATTTATCCAGTCTTTCTTTCAATTGGTGCACATTATGTGCCGATATCACCTCCTCATTTAGTCCATTCCAAACTTCTCCATTTCTATGAGGGAAGCTGTACTTATTTATGTTGTTCAGGCATCCCCCTTTTCCTAGTTGTTTTGTATGTCCTCTTGTGTATCGACCTTCTCTTTGTTTCTGAGTCGGTAGTCTCTCATTGTCTGTTTCTTCTATCTTAGTTATCACTTAGGCTATCTTAAAAATTGTAATTAAGTCTCCTTTCTCTTCTCTGCCCGAGTGTTGGTATTATTTCTTTCAACCTTTCCTCATAAGAGGGTTTTTCTAGCTCTGGTACCAATATTCTGTTGCCATTCTCTGTATCCTCTCCAACTTTTTAATGTGCTTCTTTTTACATGGGGAGCATACAATGGCAGCATATTCCATTTTTGGTCAGATCATTGTAGTAATTATCTTTCTAATCATATTTTTGTCCATGTAATGAAATGCCACTCTAATATTCTTTAACATCCTGTATGTATCTCCAAATATTTGATTTATGTTTTTCTGGTTGTAGGTTATTCTGCATTATCACTCCCAGGTCCTTTTCTTCCTGAACCTTTGCAATTATTTCATTTCCCATTATATATGGCCATTTATATCTTCGCTTTTTCCAATTTCTATCACATGACTTATTCACATTAAATTCCATTTCCCATCTTCTGCTCCATTCATAGATCTTGTTCATGTCATTAAATAGTGTTTCACAGTCTTTATAGCTTTTTATTTCTATTAATAGTTTTGCATCATCCGCAAATAGCAAGTACAGTCAAACCTCGATATAATGGACTAAAGGGGGGGAGGAGTAGTCTGTTAAAGCAGATTGTCCGTTATAGCGAGGATATTTTCCCAAGGGTGGAAAAATATATTAAAAAATAAAAAGTGAAATAAATGAGAAATACTCACACACAACCAGACTGTGAAGCTATGTTGGGAGGTAAACAGTGACTGGCACTACATGCTGAATTTGGTCCGCTCCTACACGTGAAATAAATGAGAAATAATCTCAAACACAACCAGACCATGTAGCTATGTTGGGAGGTAAACAGTGACTAGCGCTACATCAGGGATTTGGCACACTCGCCCACGACTGTTCGGGACTGGTATTAGGAGAGGTAGTAGGTATCCAGGCTCGCTCATTACTGCTTGGTATGCTATGAAATTTCATTATTCTAGTTGAATGTAGACATATAATCACATTTGAATTGCTATTATTCATAAATATGAGTAAAAATATGAAAATACTTTCAAGACGCTCATCCACGCCTGGCAGCGCGGCCTGGCAGCAGCAGCAGCATCATGAGACATTATAATCACCCCAAAATAGATAAAAAGGAAGAAAGTCTCCCATAAAGTGATGGGTTATCCCTAAAATGTTGATGCTGTCTCTCACCGTCTGGCTAGTCAAGCTCAAGCTCTAGTGAAAGGTAAACAAACTACGAGCCAGATTCAGCAGTAGCTTTCAAAGGTATTGCTTATTATCATGACTAATGCTCATTATTATATATATTATATGGTTGTGAAGTACAGTTCTATACACGTGTCACTATTTAGGTCAGTGTAGCACTGCGTGTCACCTTAGATAAGGGTGATTTAGGGTGTTGAGGTGACAGGGAGACGTAGCAGCGGCCACGCCATAATACTAATAGTCACTATTTTAAACAATACACACCTTCTATCACTAAATCACTAGCAACACAGGCTCCTTCCTTATATATCTTAATATGTGATACATCAAAACTCCTTAAAACCCAAGCATTCCAAAGTAAAATGAGAAAATAATACAATTATGTTGAGTTGACAATTCTGTATTCTGGGACTGAGAGTGCTGTGAAGTGTGGGGCAGGTGTATCCAGCTTCTTTCCTGTGAATACAGGAGTGAGGCAAGGGTGCGTCCTTGCCCCATCACTTTTCAACGCTTGTATGGACTGGGTATTGGATCAAAGTGATTGTGGAGCATCCGTCGGCAACACCAAGATCACTGATCTTGTTTTTGCCGATGATGCAGTAATCTTTGCTGAGTCGCTGGAGGTCCTGGTGATGGCTCTCGAGGCGCTGCACGAGGAGGCAAAGCCTTTGGGACTTGAGGTCTCCTGGCTCAAGACCAAGGTCCAGGTGTTTGGAGACTTACTAGATGAAGCAGTACAGTCTGTTCATGCATGTGGCGAGGACATTGAGATCTTGGAAAGTTTTACATACCTTGGCAGCGCAGTCCATGATGATGGCGGGTCACGTCAAGAAGTCTTACGGCGGATTGGCATAGCCCACGGTGTTATGGACTCGCTCAGCGGGAGTATTTGGCGTTGTCGGTACCTGTGCAGGAGGACAAAGATCCGGATCTTCAAGTCGCTTGTGATCCCTGTCTTACTCTAGGGTTGTGAGACATGGACACTAAATAGTGACTTGAAGAGACTAATCAATGCCTTTGGTAATAAGTGTCTTCGCAGAATCATGGGGTATCGCTGGGATGATTAAGTATCAAATCAGCAATTGCACCGTGAGACTGAATCGAGGCCTATTACCTGCATAGTCCGTCAGCGCCAACTTCGGCTATATGGGCATGTGGCACGCTACCCTGAAACCGATCCTTCCCATCGGGTTGTATCTGTAAGAGACAATCCGGCGTGGAGGATTGTGGGCGCCCCCGGCAAGGGGGCGCCCACAAGGCTCGTGGCTGGGGTAAGTTGATGTTTCTTGTCAAGAGCTGCTTGGTATGGGAAAGGAGCCTGCATGGGAACTCGCGCGTGGTGACCCCCGGGAGTGGCGTCGTAGGGTGGGTGAGGCGACGCGCCCCCCGGCGTATGCCCCCAATGATTGATTGATTGACAATTTGAGCGGCGATAAGCGATCTGATATGAAAAAAAAAAAAAAAAAAAAAAAAAAAGTCTCGCAAATGGAGTCCGTTACATCCGAAGTCCGTTACATCGAGGTCCGTTATATCGAGGTTTGACTGTATACTACAATAACTTTTTATTTTCTCAGTCATGTCATTGACGTAAATCGTTAACATTATTGGTGCCAACACTGACCCTTGTGGTACCCCACTAAATACGTTTCTCCATTCAGACTTTTCATCCTTCACTACTGTTCTCATTTCTCTTCCTCTCAGATGACTTTCCATCCAGGTTTTAATCATCCCTTTGATTCCTCCTATATTTTCCAATTTCCAAAGTAGCCTCTCATGAGGAACTTTATCAAATGCCTTTTTAAGATCTAGATACACACAAGTCTGCCCATCCATCTCTTTCTTGTGTTGTATCAATTACTCTCGAGTAGAAGCTTATTAGGTTGGTCACACATGATCTCTTTTTCCTAAAACCATACTGCCGGTCTGTTATTGTACCTTCATTTTCTAAGTATTCCGTCCATTGCTTTTTTATTATTTTCTCACATATCTTGCATACTGTGCTAGTTAATGACATTGGTCTTTAATCTAATGGTTCATCCTTCTTCCCACTTTTATAAATTGGCACTACACAGCGCGCCAAAGCATTGTTCGCGACATCATAACACAGCGCTTCCATACGGGAATTCAGAAAATGTACTCTATGGCAGCCTACTGACTTCCGAGAGAGATATCTTACATATGGCAGCTTGTTTAAGGCACGGACAGTCCATCAAGACCGTTGAGGAATGTTCAGATGCCACTTGTCAATTATAGACGAAGCATTTAAAAAAGTATCGCCTTCCTTTCCGCGAGTAATTTGAACAGACGTGCATTGGTATAAATATAATTATTTTCATAATGTGTGGTAAGAAAGACCTAACAAAGGAGCAAATTAAAGTTATTGTATCTCTACACAAGGCATAGAGGCCAGTGGAAGAAATATCAAGGATTGTGGATGTTACGAAGAGATGTGTGCATAAGTGGGTGGAGAGTTTCACGGTGGGTTGGCGGGGTGGCGACAGCCGCGACACCGTAACATTATAAGTGGCCAGGGCGAGGATGTAAAAGTCATATCGCAATATTTTTCTTGCTCTTATTTGAGGATGGGCATCCACTTGACGTTTCATGACATTTAGGGTGCTTGCTGATGTTTTACATCCTCGCCCTGGCCACTTATACTGTCTTCCTTCCTTCCTGCTTAGTATAGTATTATAATAGGTTTAGTATAGCTTGTAGTTTTGCTTTGTTTTTTTTCCATTTGTTTGTGTTTTTCTCTACAGGAGCAGCCGGTGTCGCATAAGATAGGTAACACCTCGAAATAAGTAGCACCTTACCGTACACCCCCGCCGTTTCTTACTATTTACCACAAAATACTCCTTTATAAGTGATTAGCCATGACGTGTGTGGTACTGTGGTTTCAGGAGGTACTGGCCGTCCAGCTGTCCCTAGGTAATTTTGTCCACGTGAACACTTTAATAATTAATGGGAGGGACATGCTGACATCACCTAGAATAGAGGGACTGTGATGAAGTGCATTTTTAAGGGTCGAGTTTTTATGTGGAGGGAAATAGACGAGCAGCGCTTCGCTACGCCAACAGTACTACGTTGACTTCCACGGCAGGAGTGTTGTTCCTTGTGTGTTCTGCTATGGTGAATAGCTAAAAAATAAAGGCCATTTTACAGTGCCATCCAGAGACGTAGTTGCCATATGCCTCATATGTGAGAAGAAATTCAGGGAGAAAGTGTTGTGCTGTGATAACTCATACACAAAGTTGTCTACATCTCATGTTTACCACAACATCGCCACTCTTGTCCTGTCAGATTTTCTGGTTAGGACTGTCTTCTCATGTCTGAAAAATCATATATCAGACAGTGACCCGGTCAGTAATCATCTAATTTTACTGATCAAGACTGTAGCTGAGACATATCTGCAGGCGAGATATAAATACGCAGCTTCATTAAGTTCACCGCCAGATATATATTCAATAAAGGGACCCAAAGTAGGACTAAGATGAATATTGAATAAACTATTATTATTTAGTGGTATGTAAGTCTATTCAATATATAAAATGTAGTTTTAAGGACATGATGTCATGTATAATATGTAATATGGACCAAATGGGAAATAGCAAAAGCATGAATTACAAAATATGATATGTAATATATGGTAGCGTAACCGAAGTATATTCACCACACGTATATCTTAGTGCAACAGTGAAAGTAAAGAAGAGGGTATCTCAGTCGCCAGCGCGTGACATGCCAACAGTGTGGCGACGGGGAGAAGTGCTTCACTGCACCATAGGCGGCGGTCTGAGGGGCACACCAACTTCCAAGGTTGTAATAGGTTAGGTAGTACTTTAGGGGGTAAGTGAGGTTAGGTTGGTAACTTTTAGAGGGTTATAGTGAGGTTAGTTTAGTTACTTTTAAGGGGTTATAGTGAGGTTATGTTAGTAATTTTAGGGAGTTATAGTGAGGTTATGTTAGTTACATTTAAGGGGTTATAGTGAGGTTAGGTTAGTTACATTTAAGGGGTTATAATGAGGTTAGATTAGTTACTTTTAAGGGGTTATAGTGAGGTTAGGTTAGTTACTTTTAAGGGGTTATAGTGAGGTTAGGTTAGTTACTTTTAAGGGGTTATAGTGAGGTTAGGTTAGTTACTTTTAAGGGGTTATAGTGAGGTTAGGTTAGTTACATTTAAGGGTTATAGTGAGGTTAGGTTAGTAATATTGCGGGGTTATAGTGAGGTTAGGTTAGTTACATTTAAGGGTTTATAGTGAGGTTAGGTTAGTAATATTGCGGGGGTTATAGTGAGGTTAGGTTAGTTACATTTAAGGGGTTATAGTGAGGTTAGGTTAGTTACTTTTAAGGGGTAATAGTGAAGTTAGCTTAGTTACTTTTAAGGGTTTATAGTGAGGTTAGGTTAGTAATATTGCGGGGGTTATAGTGAGGTTAGGTTAGCAACCCTTAGGGGGTTCATGGGGGGCGCAGCCCTCTCTGGCTAGGAAGGTTAGGTTTTTCTTTGACTTCCTATGACCAGCAAGCTTGGTGGCCTTATGGGAAACTTGGGTTTTTGGGTAGGGAAGGCAGACATAACTCATTTATTGCTCTCCCAAAATTGTCCAAATCTATACATATATAAATTAAGTAAAATTCCCTAACAATGACTATCTAGGGAAATCCCTAATTTAGGGAGTTTTCCTAGAATTTTGCATATACCAGTGACTTAAATGATTTTTTTGGGAGCCATAAATCAGTTATATTTGCTTCCCCCACCCAAAAACCAGGTTTCCCGCCAGTTCTCCAGGCTTGTTGGTTATAGGGGGAAGAAGAAAAAGATAGGGGTGAAGGACTTCTTCTTCAGAATTACCATAGCTTCACTATTCCATCTATCCACAATACTCACTCAGTCCCGGCAAAAAATCTGTGTGGTCCAGGCGGAGGGAAGAGCCCGCTTCTTCTTCTTCTTGTGACCTTAGTCGTTTAGTATCGGTTCATAGGTCCTCTTCCACTTCGTCTCCTTCGTTAACAAAACTTGTTAACTCTTCCCCTGTTTATTTCACCTGGGAAAGACATTTTGATCAGTTTCTATTTTCGTGTTCTTATCTCCCAACACTGCGTTAGGAACACTTTGGTGAGGCCCACAACACTTTCAGTTTCCTTTCTGTCCCCATACAGCCCTAACACCGTACACAGGGCCCCATCTTTCTGCTCTAGTCTCCTGTCCCACTCCTCTCTGCCTAGGACTGTTACTATTGACGCTATAAGCTTTTCCCTCTGACTCCTATACTTGTTGCATTCCACAACAACATGTTCTACGGTTTCTTTCTCGCCTACCCTGCAGCTACAATTCTGGTTCTCCAGTTCCCTGTTCCTTCCGTTGACTTCCAAGGTGCCTGTTCTTGCTTTATAGAGTAACTTACTACCCCAGTCTCCTACATGCCAGGTCACCCCCTCTGGTTTCTGTTTCCACCTGTACCACTGCAACGTTGATTTCCTGGCCATTCCTTCCTACCATTTAACTAGCCCATTTTTCTCAATTTTCTTTTTGATATCTCTTATCTCCATTCGGTTCCATTCCTCTCCCACAGTTTCTCTCCTTTTCCATCTCTCTAGTTCCTTCTTCCAGGTGGAACTTGATCTATTTTCCTGGGATATTTTCTTTGCCCATCTATCTTCACTAAGTCTTTCAATTTTCTTGTGGAACACCAGTTTTCCTTTAATTATCCTTTCCCTGAAGGTGCTCCATCCCATGTCTACCCTCATGGCCTCTACGGCAGTGCTCCTACAAGCTCCTAGTCCCTATCTGCCTACTATGTTCTGATCCTTTTCCAAGTGCATGATGTCTCCTTCCCTGTACTGAGTCACTTCTGACCCATACAGGCAATGGGGTACAGCCACCCCCTTCCATAAACTCTTGCCTACCTCATATTTATTAACGACTCTGTTACCACCATTTATAATCATGCCTGTCATCCTCCTTGCCTTGCCTTCATTAAGTTTCCTCTGCTTTTCACCGCCTATCCCTTCCTTGTTTACTTCCATTCCTAGGTATACATACTTTTCTACTACTTCTAGGAAATTAGGTAAAATTCTAGTGTTTGCCCATACTCTCCCACTTCCCCCAAACAAGTTTGGGGACCTGTGGGAATGCAGGGTATTCGGTTGGGGAACAAATAATTCGTCGGAAACACGTAATTTAAAAGTTGTGTAGGGGGGCAAAATTCCCTAATCTACCCAAATCTAACTTAACCAAATTTAACCTAACCTCCTAGCGGGGGGTTGGGGGGGTTCTCGACACTTCGGTCATCATTCTGTGAGGATCGTTAGGTTCACACGTCTCTGGACTCAGAAGAAATCCAATGAATTTTCCCTAGATTTAGGGAGTTTTTTCAACACCCCTAACTCAAAAACTATGTGGTTGCGATGCATATTTTGTACCCCAGCCAAATATCCCGCATTCCCCCAGGTCCCCAAGCTTGTTTTGTGGGAGAGGGAGAGTGTGGGCAAACACTAGAATAATACCGGAAATTATTCTGAAGCACCCACTGACTCCTACCTTCACTGTTAAACTCCATCACTTTACATTTCCTTTCACTAAACTTCAGGTCCCATTCCATTCCGTATGTGTTTGTTATGTGTACAATTTCCTACATTTCATCCTTACTTTCTGCCATCAGTACTACATCATCAGCATAGGCTAGACATCCTAACTTCTCTCCTTTACTTGACTTCCTGGTTCTCACGATCAGTTCCTCTAAATACAGGTTAAATAATGTTGGGGACATGACACATCCTTGTCTAACTCCTATATTATTTTCCATCCAGCCAGTTGTAATGTCACCTAGGGTAAATTTCACTTCGTTCCCTTCATACATGCTGTTTATTACGTCAACCACCTTTGTATCTACTCCAATGTGTCTCAGTAATCTTATTAGCTTTCCTCTATTTACTGTGTCGTACGCCTTTTCGATATCTATAAATACTAAGTAAAGCTCTTTCTTCTGGTGCTTGTTTCTTTCAATAATTTCTTTTAGTATAAATATATTTTCCATTCCACCTCTGCCTTTCCTGAACCCACTTTGCTCCTCTCCTAACATCTTGTTTTCCTCTATCCACAATTTCAATTTCTCATTAATAATTATTCCAAAAACCTTTGCTAGTATGTTCATGACAGCTACCCGGGTGATAAACATCCAAGAGGCGGGACTTTTACTGTATCCACGGGTGAGTGGAGTCACTGCGGTATTGGCCCATGCCCTATAGAGGTAATGCGGAGCCGGAGGGCATCGCCAGGCGTCATCCCTGGTGGAGCGGCAGACCCGTGAGATGAGGTTGTGGTTGAAGGGCAGTGATGTCGAAGTCGACGATATTCGCCCTGGTGTACAGCCGTGAAGTAATCACAGTCTCGAGAGTTGATTAGTCTTCCACAGGAAGGCACAGGTGAGGCGGATGACGGCGGGGCGTTGTGATGGGTGGACGGCGGCGGCGGCCAGCAGGGTGGGCAGGTCAAAGGTGGTGACGTTCAGGGCGATGAGGTGACCACGTAGAAGTTGTCGGTGGGAGTGGAAGCGAGGACACTGCAGCAGGAAGTGCTCAATGGACTCCGGGACGTTCCTGCACCAGGGGCAGTGCGTGTCGGGCGTGAGCTGCAGACGAGGCAGGTGTGCCGTGAGTGTTGTGTGACCGATCCTCAGGCGGGTGAGGGCGACGTCCAAGACGCGGGACGTTTGTCTTATCCATGGGTGCGGGGAAGTCTGTGCGGTATTGACCCATGGAGGTGGCACATCAAAGGGGTAAATTACCCGATTTCATGATGTTATTTATTTAGTTAACGCTAATTTATGCATGGTTCTAATTCATTTATCAGAAAAGGAAAAATATCAATGGAAAGCTAATTAAATTCCGCTTTTATTGATATTCTCCATGTAAAAAGTTTTTTCACAAAATATTAAATGGCGAAAAGTTTAAGTTCATGCATATTTCTTGAAAGTCTCATAATGTTTGCATGGTACTATTGTATGTATCAGAAAACGAAATATGTCAATGGAAAGTTAATTAAATTCTGCTTGTATTGATATCTGCCATCTTATAAGCTGTCCCACAAAGTTATATATGACTACGAGTTTTAAGTGAATGTTAAGTTCATCATATTTCTTCAGAATCTCATAATGACCTTTATTTAATGTGTTTTACTATGTTTTATGTGATAAATCTTATAGAACAAACATTTCCGAAGATAACAGTCTATCCTTTATACATGTATAACATGATATACTGCGGGGTCATGCCTTGAGAACTTCCCCGGGTCTTGGGTGAACGAGGAGGCCTTGGCACCAAGATGGCGCCCAGTAGCGTTTAACATAGGGCCTATGAATGACGTTACCCTCTTTAATAGAGGTACCCTAGTCTACCCCACAGAATTAAAGAAGTCTGTAACTCTGTGGTCTACCATTTACAGGTCACGTTACACAACATTAGCATTCATTGTTTTTAAATAATCCGCAATCAAAATCTGTAAATTCCCCGAGCTTCCAAAACGTTCCTCACGACTTGCAGACGATGCACCACGGCTCGGTGGCGTCAACACTGAGGTGGCCTCCCAACCGCGCGGTAATACAAATACACGTAAAATTAGAAATAAAAATAATACGTGAAGAATTTTGGGTGTTTCTGATATATATTTTTTGCGATATGGCATATACTTGCATCCTTTATGGGTGCAGCAAGAAAGCTGTGCCTTTCCAGAGAGCTTATCACCCGTTCCCGACCTATACGGCCACGATAAATGTGTGGAGTCGTGTGTGCGCCAGGGGAGAGGCAAGCTGTGTGAAGCAGTTTGTCCGCCTCACAGGACGGCATCAGCATGTTTCGCGCCACTCCTGGAACCGGGCTGTTGCTTTTCCCGCGCTTTTTACAAAAGTCATGTTTTTACGGATATTAGGCTTGGAAATGAATTATTTTTTGTGGATTAGGTATTTTGAATGAACATTCAACATAATTATGCAAAGAAAAAATGGGTCTGGAGGATTACTGGAGGCTGGAACTATACCGAAGACGGGACAGAAGCCTCCCACACCAAGACCAAGAGGCAAGAATGTAAACAAACGATTGAAACGAAACAAGAACAAGAACAAGAACCGATGGCTGGGCGGCTGGCGGGGGCGACGAAGTGTTGTGCGAGGGGCGTGTTGCGGTGTTACTGTGTGGTGCCTTCAGGAGTGAAGGGCCTTAACCTGGTGACACGAGGAACCCACTCCTGTAACAGGTAACACGTTGATACTTGTGTAAATGGGGCTAATATTCCGCAGTAGTTAGCTGGCTCCACAGGCCTTTAAAAATGTTTAATTAAATTTAAAATTTATTAAAAGTCTATTGATCTTGTATATTCCATCTCTCCCCTACGGTGAGCGAACAACACCTCCCTTATTACAAAGGGTGGGGGAAACAAAACTACCACTCTCTACTAATTGAAAGGGTGGTTAGTGGATAATTTTCACAGACGTCCTCATTTTCAATACACTGTGATAGCGTCGACTGAACCTTGGTAAACATCATCTGAAAGGTTAAACTGGAGTCCGCCTTGGTCTTGGACATTACATGTACTGTGCTGCGTCCTGATGATGATTGATGATGACTATTGTGTGTTTGTACGGTGGTAGGTTCTTGGTAACGGTGCTTTTAAGGAGTAATCAAGGAGCGTCACTGGTGGTGTACAGTAACAACGCTCCAACATAATAGTGAAAGGAAGCAAAACAAAAACTAATGGTGTATTATTGAAGAAACGTGGGGCTCTCTTTGCCATGGCCTTCGCCTTCTCTGTACAATATCTGTTCTATCAGCATGTAGCGGGGAGCTTCCAGCTGAAAACGAGAACTAATTTTTAATATGAGGAAGGAAGGAGGTTACATTGTTTGTAGGCAATTTGCTGCCAACTGTATTAGGATCTTTATGAGCAGCGTTTTTTTTTACCTGGTGGGCGTGTGTAATGACCTAGGTAGGGGGGCGTGAGCCAAGAGAAAAAAAAGAAGAACTGTCAAGTATTTAAGTATAAGCTCGGCCTTCGCCGAAGGCCCCATGAAGCTCACTCGCCAGGGTGAGTGAAGAAAGTCGGTACAAAGAAGCAAATGTGGAGGAAAACTCTGCGGTGACACCTTGCCACATTTAATTAATTGTAGACATTTATGGATTTTCTTTTCTTCATTATTACAATTAATATTGTTATTATTATCATTATCATTATGAACACTGTTTAACTGTTTAAGTAAACACTGTAATGAGTATATGCTCGTGATACATCTTTTTTGTAAACAAATGATGTGACCTTATCCCTATACGTATATGAGTCCAGTGCAGTCACAGTGGCGTAGCTATGGGGGGCATGGGTGGACACGTGCAACTCCCCCTCACCCATGAGAATCCAGTTCCCTCACTGGCCATGACTGCTGTATTCTGTATATGATCTAATATCCACCACTGATCTGATCTCAGAATAATATGTCCTTATACCATTCTATGTGGCATCCGCAGAATGCTCCTTAGCTCCGCTTGCCAAATGCCCCCCCATATACTCAGTTGTGCCCCCCCCCCCATGTGCCCCCTCCATGTGCCCCCCCATTGATAGGTACCTAGCTACGCTACTGGTACAGTGTACTTTTATGGCAAGGTTTAAGGAACTCTACCCAGAATCCATTACCTACTGTACACGGTCCTCCTCCTTGAATATTCAGATTTATTTTCTAGTCTTTCAACTTTCATTATATATATGAAACAGATTTATCTACGTGCGGCATTCAAGAATAAGTGGATTGCTTGCACATCAGATCGTATTGATCTCTAGTGAGCACTCAAAAGAACATGAATAACAGTATATATATACGTATATATACGTACTATATATATATATATATATATATATATATATATATATTCAAAATAAAGTTACTGTACTTGTGTAATCTGACATTCCATCACGCAGTCATGTTACCTCAGGGCTCAGGTAGTCTGTAGACTGTTATGAAGTGAAAAGTTATCCATTAATCTGAATTGAGTGATTCTCTTTGTACCAAGGTTATGCACTAATGGTGTCACTGGTGCAGAGACGATCAGGAATTTTAAAAGAAGACTGGACAAATATATCGATAGGGATGAAAGGTGGACTTAGGTAATGTATATGTGTATTACAGGAACTACCCCGGCTACATGATTACAGGTCTAACAACTTATTGTTGCTTCCTTATTTTCTAATGTTCTCATCTGCCAGTGTTCACTTGCCGTGCCTCCCCTTAACGCAGCGCGCAACATTGCCTGTCGATACACTTACAGTAGGAGTGTTTGAACACCTTCATGGTCTTACTTAGGGTGCCAATTGTTGTAGTCTACCTGGCGTGAACATCACGTAGGTAGGGTGGGTTGGGGAGATACCGTACATATGGATGTAACGTACAAATGCTCCCTTGGCCATATTTATAGGTTTAGGATAGTCACCGTATAAATGTAGTAAGAGAAAAGGGGTTCGATCAGCTGAGCGGGAGAGATTTGGATGGTCGGCGCTTGGATAATTTTAGAGGTGAGTTTTGTTGTTTTTGGCATGTCCCATGTAATATTTGGCCTCCATTTCATGGTCTCTTGTGTTCATGAATATGCCAGCAGTGTGGGGGTAAGGTATTAAGTATCGAAATGTGTTCAGTTGTGATGTACCAAAGGGATATAAAGACGTTCCAGCCACACGAACGATCCGAAATGTTGGTTTACATGTGAATGGCGTCATGTGGACACTTCGTACAGTGTGGTTTTTAAATGTAGGTAACATCCACAGTGTAAACAAAAAATTTAAAATTCTGGTATGGGTTATGTGTTTTCAATAATGTCAAGTAGGATGCAGCAACATAATATTAGATAGTGACACCTATCACAGTAGTGATTTCATTCATCTGTTCATAATCCTTGTGGTGTTTTACCAGTATGTTTCCATGCTTCCATCCATGCTTGTCAAGATTGTGTAGCCTAATGAAACTAGGCTATAGGCCTATATCTACATTCTAAAGGTAATTCCAAGCAGTGTTAAGTTCAATCAAATTAAAATATGCCAAATATTGCATTAAATCATCTGCATTTATTATAAATAATTATTAATTTATGTTTCCCTTCTGGAAGTGCTACAGAAGCACTTCCATGATTAAGTACATTATGTAGGGTAATGGAAGTATTAATAGGATTGCAAATATATATTAAAAAAAAAAAATCCAGGAACTTCAAAGTCAAAATTTATTTTCACTTTTTTTTACTTTCACTTTTTAATTGATTAAAATTGCTTGCACTATTATATTGCTAATATAAATTGATTTGATTTCATCACTAGGGTCCATTTCATGAAATGTGTTGCCCTAATTCAACTGTGCTTGATTTTTTTATTTTCAATTTTTTTTTTTACTTATCGATAAATATCTCTGTATGGAGCGTCCTCACCTATGGATGGTCCGTACGTTTTTAGTTTTTTTTTTCGGGCCTATTTTTCAGTTGCTTTTATCATGTTGCCAGAGTTGTGCCTTACACATAATGTAGTCCATATCTTATATTTTGTAATACATAATACAAAAATTCAGATTTCACTCAATTTTTTTTTTCCTGATTTAAAAAAAAAAAAGTGTACGGTACATCCCCAACCCACCCTACACCTTGAATTTATGTGGCGATACTGCGGCCACGCCCCATTCAGATGTAGGTCAGTCTAGAAGGGCCGGAGGAGGGAGGGTAAGCAGGACATTCTGTATATGCGTGCATATATATATATATATATATATATATATATATATATATTGTTACGAGCGAGACAGTGAGTTGTCTAGAGGAATGAGTAGCGAGACTGAAACGCCCGAAACCATAACAAAAAGGTGATGGAAAGAAGTAGATAACAATAACAATTTAATAATATCTAATAAATCACCTTGTAGCAAGGAGTAAGATGATCTTGCTTTTGAAGCACAAACAAAGATGACTAAAGAAAATGCTTATATAATCTAAATGACCAATATGTACATAACACAAGATAATTAACCCTAGAGAAAAACACAAAAAGAATACCAAGATAAATTTCACCACCAGGTAGTAAAGCAATAATAATAATGTGAGTTGACTTGAGTAGAGTCACCAGTGCTAATGTTGACTGGGTACTTACTTAAAGGCACAAGAATGGTGTTACTGCTATGTTCCTCGAGAGAGTAGTAACGCTTCAGCTATATACAGATGACTGACTAACAAAAGAAAACGAGGTTTATAAATGCCCTCGTATTTGCCTGGGGCTGCTTCACTCAGCTTTGAGTCGAAACACACCGGCGAGATCCCGGAGTAGTTCCGGTGCCTTCCTTCGTGTTGATTGAGGAAGGGTAGTTAGTGGTACTCCAGGCAGTGTGTGTGTGTGTGTGTGTGTGTGTGTGTGTGTGTGTGTGTCACACAGGATGAGGATAAGGCGAAGCTTATGATAATATATATATATATATATATATATATATATATATATATATATATATATATATATATATATATATATATATATATATATATATATATATATATATATATTTTTATATATATATATATATATATATATATATATATATATATATATATATTTATATATATATATATATATATATATATATATATATATATATATATATATATATATATATATATATATATATATATATATATATATAATATTAATAATAATAAGTCACGGAGTTGAAGCAGCACACTTTATAACAACCAATTTTCGATATATTGACAAGCAGTAAAGTATCAATTGTCTTCTCCAACAATCTATAATGTCTGATTGGTGTTTTCACGTAAACTCAAACACTGTAGGAAGGATCTGCCTTTAATGCCATACATCACGGGAAGAAATAAGCTAGACGAATAGACAAAACACAATGGAGTCTATCTTATGAAGCACTCTCCACGTTAACTATAAACATTATAAGCTCGCACATAACATAAGTGCTAACACGATTGATAGAGAAATAAGTAACAGTAAAATGTGTCGGTGTGTATCTTAACATAGCACTAATAGCCCTCTAGTAGCGGGAATCAATTTTTCAGGAATATTGTAGTTAGAACATTTTTGTCCTTTGACAAATGACCGAGTCGATTGTTGATGGACGCTGATGGCACGCCCACTCGCCCAGGTATGGCAGTCTTATTAGCAAGGCCAAGAGAGGGAAGGGCCTTGAGTCTTGGCTTAGTCAGAGCTGAGGGGCGTGTAGACACCGAGCTAGACTTCCGTGCTGGCAAAGATGTTTGGGTCTACGTGGCTGCTTGGCCTTTTGGCTCAGTACCTTATTGTGGCTGGAACTCCCTTTCCCCCCTTGGAAATAGGGCAGGAGAGGCTACTGCGCGTGTTAAGTGAGGTGGTGACTGGCCCCGCTCGCGGACAGTTGTTGGCATTACATCTTGATGCTGCCCTTCCTACGCATCTCAGTGAGGCAGCCATGTGGTCACTGAGACTCACGCCTCATCTCACTCTAAACATGCACAACACCACCAGGGACTCGACACACCAGGCGGTCTCGCTCCTTCGGTACAAAAGGCCGCTCCATATACTGGTTTGGTACACACCTCTGCCAGAGGTGCTCCAGGCTCTCTGTTACCAGTGGAAGCCTTTTAATCTGCTGCTCCTCAGCCTAGGACCGACTTCAGCAACAAGCTTGCTGCGAGAGCAGGCGCTGCACACAGTGGAAAATGTGGTTTCTCTGGAACTATTACCTGCGGTCGGCAACAACTCAGATCTAATCGGTGTTTTCACTCTCTTCCCCTT
>JACEEZ010000796.1:26736-124236 GCA_016584305.1 Chionoecetes opilio | reverse complement strand
CCGTACGACTAAAATAGTGTATAATGCGAATTTGCCCTTATACTCATCAAAAACATCAACAGAAACGTTGCGATCGGCTATGAAGTTGGTGAAATATATATTTAATGAAGTTAATTAACAGTAGAGGCGTGTATACGTAAGTTTCTCTACCGCTCATGTGAACATATGCGGTAAGAGAACCGTCCTGGCGGGTTCTGGCAGCGACCTTCATGATGGCGACGGCTCAAGCCACTACCCACCCCTCTATCCTGAACCTCCTTAATTATTATCACTAAAATCACTTATTGCCGCATATGTAATACCTAATAATCTTATACTTATACTTAAATACATATTGGCAAGAATTTTTTTTAACATATCTCTTAATCCCTCCAGATTAGGAATGTAATAAAAATTCATCGAAGGTTGCGGCGAAGACACGGGGATAGCCGTGTCTTCAACCTTGACCGCCACCGCGTCCCTGCTCTTCGTTCCAAAATTACAGGGTTTTTTATACGTCTTATGGTAAGCGAAGGTCTGCCGTTCGTCGTTCTACCGCCTACCGTCATGACTCTCGGTACGGGCCTTAGTAAGGCCTCTCCTTAGTTAACAAAGTAAATAGAGTAATAGAGTAGCGGGACATTAAGTGCGCATTAAAGAGTAATTGTAAAGGCTACCATCAGTGGCGGTTCTACGGGGGAGCATGGGGGGACCATGGCCCCCCCATAATTTAGGCTGGCCCCCTGCTTGGCCCCCCCACGGGCCCACTTTCAAGCCGCGATCGTGGCCCCGTGGCAAGGGGCCACGGGGCCACGGGGGTCGGTCGCACGGCCGCCGCCGAGCACAACTCACTACCACTAGGTAGCGCGATAACAGGAGTTGGTAATACTGCTTACAATTATAAAAATAATAATAATTATTATTATTATCATTATTATTATCATTATTATTATTATTATTATTATTATTATCATTAATGACTTTCATGACATAGTTGATACATCTGTTTTCTCATATTTTGATAGAGGTCCTTTTCATGCTCATATGTTTATTTACATGTGGATTGAGCTGGAAACAAGGATTACAATATTATGGGTAAGTGTGTCACTGTGTGTGTTCAATTATGTCTTCTACGTGTCACACACTATTGGGTCGATAATTTCTTACATGACGATATATTCGTGTGAGTGCTTTCTTGCTGGTGACTATAATGTGCTAAGTGGAAGATGGTGTACGTTGGCGAATGGCGATATACCGGTTTCACCTGATGTAGAGCACCTACATATTTTGCGTATGATCGAATCCTTACGGACCTTACCCGCATCAGTGCTTGTCGTCCTCTTTTTATTCTCCTGTGTTGTTATCGATGTTTACAATACGTTAGTGCGTGAGGTGGCTGGCCACACACGGTGTGGGTTGGCATTTGGTATGACCATTATGGTTTGTGGACTAACATCAAGGCTTGGCATGAATGGCGTCATAGATGATAGATGAAACCCCACACACGCAGAGGACTGTCGTTAATGCTTGGCGTGAGGACTCAGGAGTCTGAGCTATATATACCTCTACCTAACCCTATTCAATTTTAGCAAATATTAAGTAGATTTTTTCCTCAATTTGTCTAATTTTACAGAGAGCCCTGTGGCAACACAATTCCTAATGACAACATGGTCCTCTGATTTGTTATGTTAGCCCCAAACAAAGATGAGTTTGGTAAGAAATGAGTTTCTGTTAATACATCCATTTATAAACTTCGTTCATTTACCTATGTTTACATTTAAAATGTCTACTATTTAGTGGCTTACGTGGCTAATTAATTATTCGTTTGGTTAGTTTTATTCCTCCAGTTCTTCTCCATGCACGTAATCACAACTGCATAGTGGTTATTCCTCCCTGTTGACACGTACGTACAACAGTAATATTTTGTTTGGTATGATTTCGAAAATTGGTGTGTAGCCTATTTGGTTTGTGATGTCTGCAGGACATGAAACGTGTGTGTATGACTTGATGTATGCTATGTATAGTATATGATAACACCACCTGACTTTCTCTGAGAGGAGAAGAGATAGATTGACTCGTGACCCGAGAGGGTCGCAGGGTGGGTCATGACCTCCCTTTCTTGAGTATGATAAGGCAGGCCTTATCAGGCGTCGCTTGTCTTGTGGAGAATAAAAGGAGGGACAGGCATTCGTGTTAAAGCTCCTTTTGCCTATTATGTACACTGCTACGGACACAGACTCAATTTGGTTTTGATCAATGTTGCAAAGTATGTGCCTCAAGCAGCTGAATTCTTTAGTCTGCTTGAAGAACTCTATATTTTCGCTAGTAACTCTGTAGTTCACGAAAAGTTCCTTTCTGTACAGCATGAAATGTTTCCTAAAGAACAAGCACGAGAACTGCAACATCTCAGTGACACACGGTGGTGGTGTCGGGCCATCTCGTGTGAAAACGCTTTGCTGCGGCTGGAATGTATAGTAAGACTCCTGAGGGAGACTTCTGCAGATGACACTGGATCTCGAGCTGTATCCGCTCGAGGTATACTTGTGCAGATAGACGGAGAGTTTGTTTATTTACTGCATTTTTTCTGAGACTGAAATCTCAGATGAACTTTCGTTTAATTCTTCCCCAATGTTCTTTTGAAAATACTTTTTTCTAACTGAATATCACTTTGATAGACTAACTGTAACATATCCCTCCATAGGCCTCAGATTGACCCTGGAAACTGCTCAACTTTCAACATTTTATGTGGTGCCCACAGCGCCCCCCCCCCCCCCCCCCACTAGTTACAGGACCCTCCAAACTTTTGTTTTGCCCCCCTACATTTACCTTGGCCCCAAGTTGGCCCCCCCCAGTTTTTTAGTGCTAGAACCGCCGCTGGCTACCATTCTAAATCTACAACTTCAGCATAACCTGGGCTACCCACCGCTGCTCACCCAGACATCCCCTCAATAATAATGATGATGATGATACAAATAGTGATAATAACAATAATAATGATGATAATAATAATAAGTAAAATAGCCTAATAACGATGATATGTGGATTAATTGTGGGTGTATGTGTCCATCTGTTTCTATCTGTCTATCTCTCTCTCCTTGCATATCGTACTTACATTGTTACTATATCCCCTTCTGAAGGTTGAGGTAGAGGCCTACAAAAAGTACATCAAGAAGAGATCAAATAAGAGGCGAGGACTGAGGGAGGAGAGCAGGTCCCCTCAAGCCCTGACCTTAGCACACCTTGAGGGAGTTTTCTACATGGTTGGCTTTGCCTGGACGATCAGTGGCTTCATCCTCTTGCTGGAAATCCTGAAACATCGGTACAGAGGACACTTTGTGCGACGGAGATGCTAGCTAGGGGCTTGTAATACCAAGCGCCCGAATTATTTGATGGCTTGTGTGGTAATACTAATATGGTATTATTACTAATAATGGTAATAATACGTCCTCTTGTAACTTCCTCGACCTCTTGTAGCTTCCTTATTTTCTTATGTTCTAAATACTAATGGGGTAGTAATAATAATGATGTGTGGTAATACTTATGCACTCTTGTTTTTTTTTTTTTTTACATCACAAAGGATTGGCCAAGGGCAAAAAAAAAGAAGTAACAAAAAGTCCGCTTAGTTGCCAGAAAAAAATAAATGCACTCATCTACCTCTATGCCTGTTGTTTACCTTATCGGGTCCCCTTCAATAACCCTGCAAGTCCTCTGTGGTCTGTCTGTAGTCCACAACGTTTACTGATCTTGCCATGCCGCATTGTCGTGTTCGTGATGACGTTCTCTATACCTCCCTCTACCTCAGCGGTTCTTAACCTGGGGGGCGTGGGTAATTACCTAAGGGGGGTGCGTCCCCTAAGGCAGGGTTCTTCAAAGTACGGGTCGCGACCCAATACTGGGTCGCAAGCTTTTGCTCAGTGGGTCGCCAAGTCGTAAACAGATAATTATATAAATAATATGTGAAATGCAATATAATATGAGGAGAGAGAGAGAGAGAGAGAGAGAGAGAGAGAGAGAGAGAGAGAGGAGAAGAGAGAGAGAGAGAGAGAAGAAGAAGAGAGAGAGAGAGAGAGAGAGAGAGAGAGAGAGAGGAGAGAGAGAGAGAGAGAGAGAGAGAGAGAGAGAGAGAGAGTCTTGCACAGCAGAGCGTGACCTAATCGCCGGGCAACACCTGGATGCAGAGGGTGGCAGGACGCCGCGGCAACACCCACCTGCTGCGGACGGAACTGACGCCGCTGTCAAATACGTCGCTCCGCCACCGTGGCAGCACTCTGCCGCCAGGTGATTATCGCCACACTGCCGGCCGCGAAGGCGTTGTGCACGCGGGAGGAGCTGAGGCAGCACGCCCTGCAGGCGGTGGCGCACGCCAATGTTCCCAGCAGGTTCGCCCTGCAGGCGGTGGCGCACGCCAATGTTCCCAGCAGCGTCGCGGTCGCTATCTACTACACCGACGGCTCCGTTGACCCTGAGAGAGGCCTGACAGGTGCTGCGGTGGTTACGGGCGGTGAGGTGCTGTCCTGGAGGACACCCGACCATTGCTTCACGCTGCAGACGGAGCTGGTGGCGATAGAGCGCGCCCTACAGCACGCCCTGGGCCGACAGGAGGAGGTCGTGGTGATTCACACCGACTCTATGTCTGCCCTGCAGGTCCTACGGCAGCCCCGCACACCGATGGGCAACGTGCAACTCACCACCGCCATCCTGGGCCACATCCAGGGCTTCGCCGCGCAGGGGCGCCGCGTAAGGTTCAACTGGGTGCCCAGCCACATAGGCGTCCGTGGCAACGAGGCGGCCGATGAGGCGGCCCGGGAGGCCACCAGACATCCAGCGGTGGCCTTGACTGTCTTACCCAGCATCCATGGGGCCAAGGTACTGGCCAGACGCGCTGCCGTCTGTGCCGCAGAGCAACAGTATCGCCAGCTGGTGCAGACATCGAGGCAGGCAGCCTGGCACAAACAAGCCACGAACAACAACGAGCCGTTACGCCCCGCCCAGCAGCTGTCCCGAGCCGAGGAGGTCGTTCTACACCGACTTCGGCTTGGCTACTTGACCCTGGAGGAGCTGAGGGACGGGTTTGAGGAGCGGCCGTATGAGCACTGTCCTCATATGACCCCCCATCCCCTGACCCAGTACCTGCTTTCCTGTCCCGCTACAGAGCGGCTCAGACAGTGCGTCGGCCCGGAGAACGCGGCCGCCCTCGTACGGCAGTTTCAGAAAAATCTGCCCCTGCTGCTGGAGGTGGCGCGTGCCGCCCCACCCCCCTGATGAACACTAAGGAGCGGGAGTGACCTCACGCCCCGCCCACCTGTGACCTGACTGTGGCTGCGGCTACAGCGGCGGGCTGATGCCCGTTCATTTATTACTGGTTTTTTATGTATATATGTATGTGTATGTATGTGTATATGCATATGTATATGTATATATATATTATGTAATAGATGTAAATAAATTAAAAATTAAAAAAGAAGAAAAAAAAAAAAAAAAAGAGAGAGAGAGAGAGAGAGAGAGAGAGAGAGAGAGAGAGAGAGAGAGAGAGAGAGAGAGAGAGAGAGAGAGAGGAGTATTCCTAGGGGGGAGTATTCCATTAGGGGACGTACCTGAGCCTTGTACAGAACCTCAAGCCCCTTGGCATCTAGAAGGTGGGAGATGCACCGGACACAGCTGAGTCTCCAGGCCGAGTTTTTAGCTACTCTCCTGGCATGACTGGTGAAGGTCAGTCCCGCGTCAAACTCCACCCCAAGGATGGAGATGGATCTCTGAAGGTTGAGTGATCTGCCCTCAAGCCGTATGTCCGGTGCAGGCAGGTTGGTGATGTCTTGCCTGCGGGAGATAAGCAGAGCCTGGGTTTTGTCAGGGGCCAGGCTGACCTGCCATCGACTACTCCAGGTGACGATGTTGTCCAATGCCAGGTTGATGCGGCACACCGTGTCCTGCCAGTCACGTCTGTCGCAGGGGAAGGCAATGGTGCAGTCATCAGCGTAGGCCTGGGCCTCAGGAATGAGCTGGAGAATGTCATTGAAATAGACATTCCACAGAAGAGGCCCGACCGAGTACGCTGCCCTGCGGGACGCTGGCGTGGATGGGTTGCTGGCTGGAAGTGTGGCCGTTGATTACCACCCGTAAGGTCCTGTCTTGGAGGTAGTCCTGGATGAGCTGCAGTAGGGCGCCGCGCACTCCCAGGCTCCTCAGCTTGGCAGCGAGACCTCGGTGCCACACCCTGTCAAAGGCTCCGGCGATGTCCAAAGCCACGACACCAAAGCCACGACAAAGGTGTCCATTCCTCTATCCAGCGAGTGGTTCCAGGAAGCAGACTGAAGGAGGATCAGGTCTGTAGCTGACCTTCCCTGTCTGAAACCAAACTGCTTGGAGTTGAGGAGATGGTGGGCGTCCAAGAAGGTGTTGATCTTGGCGGTGATGAGGGACTCCAGGATTTTCCCAACAGTGGTGAGAAGGGAAATTGGGCGGTAGTTCTTTGGGTCCCGTTTGCTGTTTTTTTTGTGGATGGCCACCACTCTTGCCTCTTTCCATTGCGTGGGCCACTTGCACGAGGAAAGAATGTTGTTGAAGATGATGGTGAGTGGTGGAGCGAGCTGGGCAGCACATCCCTTTAGTAGGTGAGGGCTGATGTTGTCGGGCCCTAGCGCCTTCTTGGGATCTATTTGCCGCAGCTGATGTTCTACTTCCTTATTGTTAACTGCGAGACTCTCCAGAGAGGCCCTGGTGAGGGATGGTATCTCTGGGGGCTCGCGTGAGGGGTCTGGCACCGACATTTTAAAAGAAAAATGAGCTGCCAACAGCTCAGCCTTGTCCTTGTCGCGGACAGCCACTGACCCGTTTGGTCTGGTGAGCGGCGGAATGGTGTTGGCAGCAAAGAGGCCTTGCTGCTGCTTCACTCCACGTTATCGCCGATAAGGTTATCGTTATCGACTTACCGGTTATCGTGATACATTTTTTCGTTATCGCGCCCACCTATGCTAACTACTACTACTACTAAGCAACTACTACTACTATTACTACTACTACACTACTACTACTACTACTATTACCACTTACCACCACTACCACCACTACTATACTACTACTACTACTACTAAGCAACTACTATACTACTATTACTACTACTACACTACTACTACTTATATACTACTACTATTACCACTATTACCACCACTACCACCACTACTATACTACTACTACTACTACTACTACTACTACCACTACCCAGGGCCGGATTTAGGAGTGGGCAAAGTGGGCAGCTGCCCAGGGGCCTCCACAATTAGGGGGCCTCCACAAAATGGGGAAAACTGCCAAACTAGGGCCTGGCCGGGGCCTCCACATATTACAATTTTTGTTCTTATTTATTCATTTACTTAATACTTCTGGTATTATTCTAGTGTTTGCCCATACTCTCCCCTCTCCCCCAAATCAGGTTTGGGGACCTGGGCTAATGCAAGATATTTGGCTGGGGTACAAAATATGCGTCACAACCACATAGTTTTTGAGTTAGGGGTGTTGAAAAATTTCCCTAGATCTAGGGAAAATTCATTGGATTTCTTCTGAGTCCAGAGACGTGTGAACCTGCCGATATTCACAGAATGATGCATATAGGGTTGTAGAGGAGGCGGTAGCAGAGTGGTTAGCGTCACTGAGTGGCGTTCTCGAAGACCCGAGTTCGAACCCGAGTGAAACCCATAAATCCACTTTAAAATATTTCTGCACCGTTGAGTGGCCTAAGAACACCCACATGCTGCCCATTAACTCTACCATCGACTGCGAGTGCATCGGAGGAAACGGGGGCGGCATGAGCCACATCACAGGCGTCACTATAAAAATCCTGCCTGCGCCACCACGGGCGAGGGCCAAACATCACAGCCCTCAAGTGAGCCTCCAGGGCCTGCCATCCGAGCCCTGGAGCTCACGGCCTACAGGCACTTTGGGCATAAATGTAAAAAAAAAAATAGAAAAAAAAAGAATAAATGGTCAAAGTTCCCGAGATCTAGGGAAAATAGATTGCATTTCTTCTGTCCAGAGACGTGTGAACCTGACGATCCTCACAAACAGAATGATAACCGGAGTGTTGAGCCCCTCCCCCCACCCCTCCCACTTAGGGTAAGGGTAGAGTAAGGTTACCGGGGAGTCTAGAGGGTTGGAGGCCCCCCGTTAGAAGGTTAGGTAAAATTAGGTTAGGTTAGATATATTATCGGGTGATTATTGCTAGGAGGTTAGGTTAGATTGACGGGGTTCGAGGGAGGCAGAGCCCCCCGCTAGGCTAGGTTAGGTTAGATTACTGGGAGGTCGAGGGGAACGGAGGCCCCCCCCGCAAGGAGGTTAGGTTAAATTTTCTTAGATCTAGGGTATTTGGCTCTTTTACATAATTCCAAAAATACGGGTTTCCGACGTATTATTTGCACCCCACCCGAAAACCCTGCGTTCCCACAGGTTCCCAAGCTTGTTTGGGGGAAGGGGAAGAGTATGGGCAAACACTAGAAATTTAAGGGGCTTAGGCTACATCTATACTTCATAATTTTAACAAGGGGTGACCCGATTCATAGTCTTGCAACATCAATGTGTTACTTCTCAATCTGAATACTTCATTGAGCTGTGTCCACTTAAAAAAAAATCTTTACCCAATTAGGTGATTACGAGCGAGCGCAAAGCGCTCGCGAGTCCTCACTGGATACGGGATTTTTCTCACTTAAGTGGCCGACCCGACCCGACCGACCGACCGACTGTCACGCTTTTCAGGAGCTTATATCTTTGGAATCCCGCTTCCGATTGACAAGCGGTCTTCGCCATCTAATAGCCCCATTCAATTCCCTTTGTGCTTGACATGTTTTGTCTCACATGAGGGGTCAGCATGGCGGTGCCGCGTGAGGGGTGTCAGACAACGTTATCTTGCTATAGCTGAGAAATGGCTGTACCGACTAAGTTGAAATTTGGTGTGTGGTTTGAGACTACACACCTAGCAATGTCACACAGGTCAAACTCCGGATGACGCCGCACGTACGCACGTGCGGCGGGTTTCTAGGGGCTCGCTCGTCCTTCGCCGGACTAAGGCGTCTTACTGGTAGAGTACCCCAATTTTGTCACAATATACTATAGCTAATATACTTTTTCAATTTAGCTGTGTTTATTGCTTCAAAATGCTCCTAAAAAGGCTAAAATTTCAAAAAAATCCCACAGACCCCCCAACTGCTCAGTCTTGCTTCGCTCGGCACTCCATACTTTGTAAAATTTTGTAATGAAGGGGCCAGGGCCTCCACACAGAGGCTGCCCAGGGGCCTCCACAGGTCTAAATCCGGCCCTGCCACTACCACCACTACTACTATTACCATGCTATTACCACCACTATACCACCACTACTATACTACTACTACTACTATACACAGGCAGAAGACTTTTGTTTACATTGGAGTTCCTACTGTGACGTCATCAATAATATTCGTAGCCCTGTTGGGGGGAAGAAAACAAAATTCGCGAGCTTTTTACAAAAGTCGTGTTTTTACGGAAATAAGGCCTGGAAATAAATTATTTTTGGTGTATTAGGTGTTTTGAATGTACATTCAACATAATTAGGCAAACAAAAAATGGATCTGGACGATTACTTTAAATACACGTGGGAGAGCGATGCTCAGCGAGCTCCAAACTTGGCTTGAGCTGAATCAGACTTAGGAAATGTTCGTATTCGTGGCCTGCGATAGGGCTTCTAAAAGACTCTTTTGTGTGATATGAGTCATATGACATATATACAAATATATTACATTTCTATTGCAATTGTAATATCACTCATGAATATATTTAAGTATTTGATTATATTATAGCAAACATACAACAGCTTTGCCGCTCTAGCCACAAACATCAACGGAAATTCGGACGGTATGTATGCATGCCGAGGATGCGAATATGATTTCAGATGTCGCTGCAGGATTTAATTATTCATGAGCTCCTACTTTCATATGTAGCTGTATACATGCCATCAAAGTATCATAACTACGCCTAATTGAAAACAGTATTATTTGCATATGAGCTTTATGTTATAAATACTGAATGAGATGAGAATTAATGGAAAACATAAACATTTACGGGGTGATGTCAGATGAGAATGGATGCATGCGCGCGCTCTGATTCGCCAGGATCTTGAAGACTCCACCCACACCCAAAAGAGTATATTTTTTCCGAAAAAAAGTATAATTTACTGCCGAGAGTGTATCATGTCGGTTAGCAGTGCACTCAAAAGAGTAGAAAAAAAGTGGGTGGAGCTTAAAAGAGTATAATTCTGCTTCTGAACTGTCGCCGCAAAGCACGCCTATAGTATTACATCAGTAGTGACAAGCAGCGGCAACTTGACGTCAATCCTTCGGAGGCCCGCTGGTAAATTTACGTATTTGTAAGTGGGAAATATTCATTTCATATTATATATATATTAACTCAGTAATATACATAGTATCTCAATATTGGTACCATCACTATTATTAGGCCTGTTCAAGCTATTAAAAATTGTTATAAAAGCTTTTATAAGTTTATAGAAATTATCATATATCAATTTATTTCAAATATTTCCAGCTTAATCAGGAACATAGAAATACAGATGAGATACGTACATAGGAAGGTGTTTACATGGAAAAAGGTTATCAGTTAGGCGGGGTTCACACTACACGTTTTTGCTGTCCGCGTCTACGTGGGCGTGGCGATCAGTGACGTCACAGTGACGTCGCCCCGCCACTTCCGCAGCTACGTAGAAAAAATTGGGAGCTCAGAATAATGTGAGCTGAGACGCGCGATCTCAAGGTCAGTGACGTCATCACTGCTCCAGCAATGTGGTGGTCGCGGGGAGCCTGTATTCACATTACACCGGCAGGAAGTGACGTCACTGTGACGTACTGTGAGTCACTGATGACAAGATGCACGTAGACTACGTCCAGCAAAAACGTGAAGTGTGAACCGGGCTTTAGTCTATGTGTGTAGCTAGTATCATATAAAAATAACATTTGATTAACCCAGCAAAGATTACGGGATAACACAAGGTCATATTTTCCCTTATTTCAATAATTTCCAGCATATTATCAACACATATCAATACTCAACGGTACACCTAATAAGGAATATGTAGATGATGGAGTTAACATGGATAATATCATGATTTAGAATAGAATATTATTTGAAATCATTTCAATTTGAAGTCAGCTATCAATGCACTAAACTGCCAGACGTACGATAGCCTTTACAAAGGGTTAAAAACCCACAAAAGGCCTAAATTGTCACCCTTAACCAGTCGATAACATAATGAAAGCTTAGTTATAACATGTTTTCGCTCTTGTATTATATCGAAATAGACTGAATAATATAAATAATTGCAGTACGACATGTTTTTTTAGGAATTCCTCGACCGCGCTGACGGCGCTCAGCGCTGTGTCAGTGAGTGAAATCAGTTAGTGGGAAAACGCACAAGTGGGTGGATGTTGTTATGTGGTTCGCCGCAACCTATATCCTTCTACATGGCTGTTCAGTGTTCCACGTACAGTACCCTGTAAACCCAATAGCGAAAATGTTTTTGTACTTATGAAATAAACGATGTCCGTAGCAATTATGATCTCCTTTTCATCGTATTACTGGATAACGACATAGGAATATTTCTGGTTAAATTTTCTAAGCATATTGCATATATAGTAATGTTTTAAAATGTTGAACAGCCCATTAGTCTATTAATCGGCTAATGGGCTGTGCAACACCCCTTAAAACATTACTATATCTGCAATATACTTAGAAAGTATAACCATAAATATTCCTCAATCAGTTAATATAACAGCGGCAAATGGTCATATGCTCTACGGCGGGCCGCTGGGAGCGGCCCGCCGGTGAGCCTCTGAGCAAATTCCCAGCGCCCCTACGTCGTACACTTCCGTTGGGCCGCCGGTAAGACATACGGAGGGCCTCCGGAGGCCCTACGTCTTTGTGTTTGCTGGGTAAGTATACTGTTATCGGTATTATTATTTCAACTACTATTAAGAAGTGTTTTTCAAATTTGTTTCAGGTTAGGAATTACGGCTAATAGTGGAGCGGCTTTCATTGAAATAATCCTCTAAAAATTGACATACCTTGCACTTTCTTAGAACAAAGCAAATTTGGTCTCATTTGAAGCGTATTGATGTTTATTTTGAGAAAATCATGGTTGTAGTTCACAGAAAGGTGTCTGACATAGCAAATTAACCCCTTGTTTGCGAAAACACCCGAAAAAATACCAAATTGCTAAATTTCACTCTACCTGTAATGTTCTGGCATCAAATCATGTTTTTAAGGTTTGACCAACATTAAATAATTAGACCCAAGGAGGAGTTATTGGTTACACCCGCAGGAAGGGAGCTCTGCTGAGATGGCTTCTAACCAGGCATGTAACGGGGCAACACTCTTGAGTCGTTTAAAGACATTTGTGTTAACCATGGGATCAACCTCTTCCATACTGAACTTGGAAATGCGAGGATGGAGCAGGACAGAAAGGATGCATCCAACATCAAGGATTTCATACTAAGTCAATGCCAAGATCCTTTTGACCTGGACAACATTCCCTCGACATTGGTGAACATCACTACTGGGCAGGTAGCAACGCCTGAGGTTGAAAAGTCAATGATGGAAGTCCCACAGAGAGGACAGAAAGCTACGGATGAGTTCATTGCAGAAAGGATCGACCAGGGGTCTTCTGTTAGCTTTTGGGACCCATTGCCTCGATGTTCAGTGCTGACATTTTCAAGCATGAAAAAAGCCCTCACCTACTACAAGGACAGGAAACTTATCATTGACACAGAGATATTATTCAGAAGACTGCTATCAGTTTCAAAGAATCGAGAAGTAGATATGAGATTTGTCCTGAGCTTTGAACTAGCTGCTGTATCGCCATTATTATTTCATGATGATGGTTCCATGCGCAAGACTGCAAAGACTGAACTGACAAAGAAACTTGAAGAAAAATGTACATATGTGATAACGGAGCTGCCCGAGATGTCACCCAGTTGTTCATCAATGTACATTATTGATGGCATGGCAATGGTACAATCATTGAAAGAGAGCCACTTTAAGACGTTCAACGATTTGGCAGAAATAGTTCAAAAAGGATAGTACGCCTTCTTAGAAATCCTTCTCTCGGCATTACACAGGTCACCATCATCTTCGACCGCTATGATCATGAGCATTCCATCAAATCAAATGAAAGAACCCGGAGAGGTGCAACAAATACCACAGTGGCAACTCATGACATCCAAGGCAGCAGACATGTACCAAATTACAGACTGTTCCTGAAGAATTCTGGAAATAAGACAAGTTTGGCAAACTTCATCTGTCAATACATATATATGTGCAAGTATAGGCGACAAACTACCCACAGGTTCATCAACTGTTCTGGCCGGAGGCTTTAGTGAGGGGGAGGTTGTGAAACAGGTGACTGAGACAGGAGTGTCAGCCTTAGACGAGCTGTTCAGTTCGCAAGAGGAGGCAGATACTCGAATTCTGCTGCATGCTGCCCATCTATCAAATAATTCGCGAACCATCATTCGATGTGATGACACTGATGTCCTCCTCATCCTGTTGCTACACTACCGGAATAAAAGACTGCTGTCCCCAGAAGTATATATGCATGCCGGGCATTCCCAAAAACTCGTCAGCTTCGAACGCTACATCCCAGTTCATGAAATAGCAGAATCTATTGGCCCAGAAATGTGTGGATGCCTTCCTGCAGTGCATGCCCTTACCGGCTGTGATACAACTTGTGCTATGTACAGAATTGGAAAACGCACAGCCTACACAACACTGTCCAGGAATATTGGCCTCTTGGGAAGTCTGCAGCATTTTCATGAAACAGACACTGAAGCTTCCATTGAATCTGCAAGGCATTTTGTAATACTTATGCATGGAAAGCAGGCTCGAAAATTGGGGCAATCAGATACTCTAGATGATTTACGCTTCCTTTGGGCGACCACAACTGACAAACCAGCCGCAATGCTTTCACCAACTGAGGATGCGTTTCAGCAACATGTGCTTCGAGCCAAATACCAGGTTGCAATCTGGTGCACCAGTCACATTGCCAAGCCTGAACTGATGGATCCTGTTGGACACGGATGGACCAGAAATAAAGAAGATGGTGAGCTCCAACCCACCATGTACACAAAAGATTATGCACCTGTTGAGGTGAGAGACATCACACATTTATACTGTACAGACAATAGTTGCACTAACCCAGGAAAGTGTCCGTGTGCACTAGCATCATTAGAGCGCATAGATATTTGCAGCTGTAAAGGGGAATGTCAGAATCCAAAAAAAAAACTTGCTGGGGAGAATGAATCTGAGGTTACTGAGGATTTAGAAACTTAAATATTAATGCTCCTCCCCATCCCAATTGAGATGTTATTAGATTGACTCTTCTTAACTTTAAATTAAAGCAAGTTTCTGATTATAATGGTTGTTACGGAATTTGGTGACGAACCTGAGGAAAAGGATCTCATTGAAATATGAATGCTTGTCAAAGTATTGGGTATGGTACTCAATTAAGCCATATAATCCTGTCAATTTGCTATGTTGGTGATTAAAGAGAGGTAAATTGAAGATATTTGAATGTTGTCAGTATGATAAATTGCATTTATTAATTTAGGACATGTAGTATTTAGTTGAAAAAGGAGTAATCGCTATCTCCGCAATCATTTTCCATTTTCCAGGTTCTTATTTGTTTGGCTTTAAGGGGTTAATAACTATGCTATACGATGAGGTTGAGGAAGGTGTGAATCTTAATATTAAACTGAGATCTTCCCAGTTGAATATGAATTTGTTTTGTTCTTTACTTTTTACTATTTATGTCCATTTCATATGCTTTTATTATGCAATATGGTGAAAAGACCCCCAAAAAGCCAAATTTCACAGAAATTCTGGGGGTTGCATGATCCCTTTGATATTAAAAAACATATTAATGAGCAAGTATGATATCCTAGGGGGACATATAATGGTAATTTAACCTTAAAATGATGATTAAATGTGTGAAACATCAAGATAAAGTGAAATTCTGGAATTCCAAATTATTTCTGATGTCATCGCAAACAAGGGGTTAATTTGCTATATTGGACGCCTTTCGGCGAACTACAACCATGATTTTCGCAAAATAGACATCAATACGATTCAAATGAGCCTAGTTTGGCTTTCTTCTAAGAAAGTGCAAGATATACCTCATTTTCTAGCCTAGAAGCCACTCCACTATAACAGACAGTACAAGGTTGAATACCTTAACCTGGGTTTCACATACATAACTCACCGGTGCGTACTTAAACCACAATGTGTGTTATTTGTGGGAAAGTTTTGAGTAACAAATCCTTCAAACAGAACAAACTTAAACGACACTTAGAAGGAAAGCATAGTGAACATTCAACAAAGAGCAAAGTTTCTTGCAAGGAGAAGAAAAGAAACTGAAAAGGCAGAGACTACTGGATGCTCCTATATAGTCTATTCACTTTAGGTTGGATTCTTGGGAGCTGCTCGCTGCCTAGCCGAGTTTGTAAGGACGTCGCTGATTGGCTGATAGACTCGGGCTGGGTGGCGATGGTGGTGGTACTTGCCTCGCCGCAACCCAAAACCCTTGCGTTGCCTCATAAAAATATTCATATTTCTTGGGTTTACTCATCTCTTACACAAGATAGGCCTATTTTGTTTGCAGCAGTGAATCAGGCAGTGATTGTTCAACAACAACACGCCATTTATAACTCAATAGGGTAAAAAATAAAGTCATGACTGACTATCACAAGAGTAAGCGGACTTTTAAGTTTTCAGTGTATTGAAATGTTGTACTCTTACCCGATATTACCAAGCTACCAAATGATATTTATGAAAGCTGAGCCTACCATCGTGTTCATAATACATTGTTGCATATCATGAGCATAAAAAAAATTACACTAAGACTACAGTAATATTAAGATAATTGAAGGAAAGTAAAAGAGTGTATAAACATTCTTTCTTGCTTATTTTGCTTCAACTCGCTGTAACTCCATCAGTTTTGGTTGCATTCAATTTTCAAGCACTGTTTCAAAATCCATATACTTTTCCGCTTCCTGTGGTATGTAGCACGTACCAATAAGGAAAAGAGTAGGGGTCAAAATGGCTGAGAATGTTAAACTGTTTCAAACTGGCACAGTGACGGGTGAGCATTGCTCCCTCCCTATTGTACAGTAGAGACTTCTTGGGAGAGCTATCAGAGGCTCCACCCGTCACAGCACCAGTTTGAAACAGTTTTTGAGTTTGAAAATTGAGTTCATTCAAATGACTGAAAATGTCTGCCAGATAGGAGAGAGAGGATGAACATTTTGTCCTCAAAATTTTCAGCGAACTTATTCTGATACTGTCGAGGAATATTGCAATCTCATCCTTGAGCTCTGCAATACGGGTCAGGATTTTCCCACGTGAGAGCCACCGCTCTTCTGTGTGGAAGAGAAGGACTTAATGTTCACTTCCCATCTCCTCACAAAGAAACTTGAACACTCTGTGGTTTAAAGGACGACCCTGGATGAAATTCACAACTTGAACACACAGACATAACTTCTTTGAGGTGAGGCGGCAACGTCTTTGCAGCCAAAGCATGGATGGAGAACTCAGTGCTTCATGATGATATCCGGTACCCTCTCCTTTACCAAAGCAGTAAAGCCAGACCTATTCCCTATCATTTTTGATTGGGGCAAAGCAAACCTTGTTTTGTTCAATGCCTCAAAAACCCAATTTCTTCACCTATCTACTCGACAAAACCTACCAGATAACTATCCTCTCTTCTTCAATGACACTCAACTATCTCCTTCTTCTACAATGAACATTCTTTGATTATCATTTACTAAAAATCTGAACTGGAAATCTCACATCTCATCTCTTGCTAAAACAGCTTCTATGAAGTTAGGTGTCCTGTGGGGTCTGAGTACTTTTTTTTCTCCCTCCCAGTTGCTAGCTCTCTACAGGGGCCTTATCCGTCCATTTTTTTTTTTTTTTTTTTTGCCTATAGCGCCTGTAGGCTGTGGTGACCCAGGACTCGGATGGTAGACTCTGGAGGTTCACTTGAGGGCTCTGATGGCTGGTCCTCGCCCGTGGTGGCGCAGGCAGGTTCTTATAGTGACGCTTGTGATTAGAGGCTCATGCCGCCCCCCTGTGTCCTCCGATGCACTCGCAATCGAAGGTAGAGTTGATGGGCAGGGCATGTGGGTGTTCTTAGGCCACTCAACGGTGCAGAAAGGTTTTGGGTTTCTTCGGGGATCGAACTCGGGTCACCGAGAACGCCAGTCGGAGACTCTAACCACTCCGCTACCGCCTCCCCAAATGTATGGAGTATGTCTCACATCTTTGGGGAGGATCCACACATACAGCTCTCTTAAACAGGGTTGAGTCAAAAGTTTTTCGTCTCATCAACTCCCCTCCTCTTACTGACTGTCTTCAGTCTTTAAATCACCGCCGCAATGTTGCTTCTCTTGCTATCTTCTACCGTTATTTTCATGCTCACTGCTCTTCTGAACTTGCTAACTACATGCCACCCCCCCTCCCGTGGCCTCGCTGCACAATACTTTCTACTCATTTTCATCCCTATTCTGTCCATCTTCCAAAATAAGAGTTAATCAGTATCTTTAGTCTTTCATCTCTTTCACTGATAATCTTTGGAACTCTATTTTTCCACCTTCCTATGACTTAAGTCTTTTCAAGAGAAGAGTAACAAGACACCTCCCGAACTAAATTGGCCCACCCCCCTTTTTTTTATTTTCTTACTGTCTCCTTTATAGGGACTAGCAATTCGAGAGAACTGGAACCCAAAATGCCAGGGGTCGCTGGCAGTTTTAACTCACTTTTTTTATAATAAGTTGGTCTACTGGAAAACAAAATATGGGCTTATTCCACTGCACTTAAAACACAAAAGTATAATATTAAGAACGATTTTCTTCTATATGTATATTGTATAGAAGCCTGATTCTGTAAAACATTGTATATCAGTAATGTGCAAGAAGTGGAGCACCTGCAAGAGGACCTGAATAAAGTGTACTCTTGGGCTACAACTAATAATATGACATTCAATGAAGAAAAATTTGAAATGCTGAGGTGTGGCCCTGACTGCAACATCAAGACAACAACGACGCTGCACACAGAGGGAGGAAGTCACATCACCCCAACACCTCATGTCAAGTGCCTTGGAGTTTACCTTAGTGCTGATGGCTCCTTCTCACACCACATCACGGAGACCGTCAGGAAGGCAAGGGGGATGGCGGGCTGGGTTATGAGAACTTTTGCCTCCAGGGAGCCTGAGGTTATGCTAACCCTCTGGAAAGCCCTGGTACAGCCCTTACTGGATTACTGTAGCCAGTTGTGGTCCCCTCACAAGAAAGCTGACATACAGAGACTTGAGGCTGCTCAGAGGTCATTTACCAAGCACATAAGAGGACTACATGACCTTAACTACTGGGACCGCCTCAAAATACTAGGAATTTACTCACAGCAAAGACGGAGAGAAAGGTATCGTGCCATCTATATATGGAAGGTCCTGGAGAAACAGGTGCCAGACCCCACGTCCTTGGCACTCCAGGCACACTTAAATGAGCGGACTGGACGCAAGTGCAGTAGAAGAACCCTCCCTTCAAAGGCCCCGGGGAGATGCAAAACCTTACTGGCTGCCAGTCTGGCTCATGAAGGGCCCAAAATCTTCAACAGCCTCCACAAAAATGTGAGAAACATCACAGGGTGCTCCGTCAACACCTTTAAATATGGACTGGACAAGATACTACGGACAGTGCCGGATGAACCTCCAGTACCGGGATACACTGCCAAGTGTAGGACCTCCAACACCATACCGGACCAGGTGGTCCTGTTAGACAGGGACGCCAGGATTGGCAGCAGCGGTGGACCACCACGACTGTGAGGCTTTGCCTCTTAACAACACCAAGTAAACCAAGTAAGTAGTGCCGACCGGGGTAATTTGGTCCTTCCAACGGACCGGTTCTATTCGGACCGCCATCTTTGCTTTGGTGTTTGTTTCAATATAAATAAGAGTGTAACAGTTTTGAATATCCCATGTAGTAAAACAACCATTTTAACATTTCTAGTATTAATATGAATATAAATATCAATATGTAACTGAACCCAGGAACCAAAATAGAAAAAGAGTAATATGACAGTAAAAAAAAGTTACGGCGAAGTTTGTTTACAAAATCAGCTGATTTGGCGAATTTTCATGGGATTCAAATACGAGATGGAGAACATTCTTGTAAATAAGCGTATATAGAGTGTTTTTCCTCTACTTTAACATGAACATATCAAAAATGCTCTATCTTGTCTCATTTTTGTATGATCAATGCTCAGTTTGGGTCCATATTTACCCCGGTGACAAAAACACTCGCGGGGTAAATTGGACCCAGTGTAATGTACCCCACACGGCATATCACGGTGAGGATTAACTGCTTATTTGCACTTGTTTCTTTTGTTTCAGGTTGTTGAATGCTAATATGGAATTAGTTTAAGAGTGCTGGTATATAAATTAAGGGTAAATTTTTACTCAAGGACCAGAATTCTCTACACAATTGGGAGAATGATTTCTGTTTACCTTAATGGATACGGTAAATGTGCAGCTTCAACAATACTTCCTATAAACCAATACTCCCTGACATAACTGGGGGGCTATGCCCACCCATACCTCCCTGCTAGTTAACTAACCTAACATGGGCATTGATTACGTAACCTAACGGTATTATTTTACATTAGGACCCAAATTCCCTACACAATTGGGAGTGTGGTTCTGTTTACCTTATTGAATTCTAGGAAACATTTTCTCTGAGTTTCCGTCGCAAATCATTACTTTCGAAGATAATGACATGTTCATAGGGAGGCGAGAGCCAAGTGTTTACGTGCGCCTGACTCTTCTTCCTCTTGTGACCTGCATCGCCTCTGTTCTTCCCTTGCCGCGGACACTTTTTTAATGCAGATTTGACTTTAGTCTGGAGGTTAAAGCGTGGGTTAGCTTAGATTAGGTTAGGTTAGTGAGTCAAAAGGTGGGGTTAGGTTAGTTTAATTTCCATATCTCCTATACACTCGGATCTCCTTCCTATTAAAAACATCTTATATCTCCGAAAGAAGTGCCTTGTGACGGAAGCTCATAGAGAGAATGTTTCCTAGAATCCAATATGATAAACAGAAAGCATACTCCCAATTGTGTAGGGAATTCTGGCCCTAGTGTAAAATATTACTAAATTAAGTAACAATGCTTAGAAATTATAAAAGAAAACTAACATAGACCTAGAAAAAGAAGAAAGACTAGGAACTCAAAGACTGGAACCCAAACGTGCGTGTTGGTCATCTTTTCCGCCTCCCCAGAGAATGTGAGGAACAGCTCACATAATGTTTGATAGTGTCCATGGGCATGGTATGACATGTTGTTTAAGTTTTTGGAGGTTTGTCAAATTTTGAAGAAAAAGTTTTTTTTTTTTATATATATGACCAATTTACCCCAGAGTTAGGTCCGATTTACCCCATTTAGTGTAACAATGCGGTCCGCACTTCGCAGTGTATTGCTAACAGAGCTGTAATGAAAATTTGTTCAAACTTTAATGACATATAGGTAGTGACCCTCCTAGGATTGTATTAACTTTTTGTTTGTTTATTTCAATAGATATGGAAACTAGATCAAAGTTTGTCAAAACCAGGACCAAATTACCCCGGTCGGCACTAAGTATAACCAAATAACCAAGTAGGTTATAGTTGAGGAGGCGAGGTAAATGCTACTCTATGATATTATATAGTCAATAACGTATGTTTAGAAGTTCTCTATACCTAGGCAGTCATATTTTCCTGTTATTATTGTGTATCAATCAGATAGAAAGCCTGGAAGTGCAATGAGTCGACGCGTGAAGTGGCAATGTTTTGATTCAATCTCCCCGCCACAATCTCCCCGCCCACCACCCCCCGCCGCGGCACCTCGCCTCCACAATTATAACCTACATTGTCGCAGCAACAGGCCGATTTCGGCATTCTTTATTCTTCGTTTTTCCAAAGCATTACTTATTGTATTTTGACAAGCGTGTGCCAGACGCAGCAGTACTGTCTTAGAAAACAATGTGAACATCGCCCAAATTTTACATGCCACAATATACATGTAGAAAATATATTAAGCTTTGCTACTCGAGGCGAGTAATTTACATTAAATTGCTATTATAGAACGTTCCATCGTAATGCATGTCATCCATATAATTAGTAGAACAACAGAAGAACTATATTTTTTGGTATTCAGATGCGGTGCATCAATATTTATCGCGAAATTGATTTATGAAAATATTAGTCGCGGAGCCAAAACACAAGTAGACCAACCTTTGAGTTAAAACTGCCAGCGACCACTGGCATTTCTCGAGTTTCAGATCATTGGAAAAATAATATTGCTATTCACAGTATCTTAACTTTAGTCTCTAGACAACACATTATTAATAAGTATATGTTAGGTGGATTAAATATTAAGACTATTTCTAACCTATAACAACTTACAGGGTTGAGGAAGGAGAAATACGCCTTGAGATGTTCTCTTAACGCATTCTTGTGTTGCCGCAATACATCAAGGACAAGGATTTACCAAGGTTAGGATATTAACCATTCAACTAGGGTATAGATGGGCGCTAGTGATGGTGTGGTGTGTGGCCTTGCAGGGGAGGGCGTGGAGGGGCGCGGGAGGGCGTGAAGGGCGCGGGGAAAAGGTTGAGGATGAGGCAGAGGTGTGACAACAGCCTCGGTCCTCCCCTGCCTCCCTCAGTTACCTCACTTACCTGCTTCATGCTACTCATTGCACACCTTGCCACAGCACTGAGCATGCCGGGGCGAGGCAGGTGTGCAAGACGGGCAAAGCAAGGCTGATTACTTCATGTTATAATCCCCCCGCTCGCCCCCATGCACTGTTTCCTGAAGGGTGATGCCGTGGACGATTTGCTGTTTAACTCAATCAAGGAATTTCTAGTGTGCCTTGTGTTATTTTACTTCCTAAATCTTAATCGTGGAGGGTTTTCCCCGTTAACATTTCCCTCGCAAATTGATAAATTTTTGAAAAAAAGCCTCATCCGGTTTAGGTAGAGGTTATGTTAGGTGAACTTGGTGTAATACCTTAATATTACCTATTTTTCTTATTTTGTGGCCAGTTAGATTCAAATCGGGTTATAATGGACGAGAACTTCGCGGTCGTTTTCAGAGACACCCGACTAATTTTTCCTGGCCTACATAGGTGCTTTTTCTAATAGAGATAGATAGTTTTATTTTCCGGAAACCCATTAAAAAAAAATAATAGTTCATCACCGAATTTTATGCATGGTTAAGGTTAAGGTTATGTTAGGTATACTTGGTGGTTAAGGTTAGGTTAGGTTTCATTAAAACTTATAAGGTTAGGTTAGGTATACTTAGTGGTTAAGGTTAGATTAGTTTTCATTAAAACCTATAAGGTTTGGTTAGGTATACTTAATGGTTAAAGTTTAGTTCATAAACTTAAGGTTTGGTTAGATATCTTTGGTGGTTAAGGTTGTTAGTTTTCATTAAAACCTATAAGGTTTGGTTTTGGTATGGAGTCGTTCAAGTACTTCCCTGTTACTGAGACCGGACCTATTTCTCCTGCAGTTTTAGTGCTTTTCCTGATGGAAATCAGGTTGTTTTTTATTGAAACGCGACCATAAAATTTGGTTTATGGAATTTTTTTTTTTCTTCTTTTTTTTTAATATGAGTTTAGTAGGAATAAAACTATCTCATTAGAAAACCTATTGTGGTATCAGGAAAATTAGTCGGTGTCTCTGAAAACGACCGCGAAGTCCTCGTCCATTATTACCTCAAATCGGGACAACAAACGGTAAAAATTCGGTAGAGGACTTTCACCGATTTCGAGGCAGAAACCTGGTTTTTCTGAATAGTTTTGATGGTTTTTGAATGAATCTGGCACTCGTTTTTGTCGGAAATATTTTTTTTTTACAGGTGTGGGGGTGCCCGCCCCGTCCCTCCCGACCTGCCCCGCAAACCTTGCTCCGCTTGGCACTGCCATAGTATTGATAATTTTCTTTTTTTTCTTGATATTATCTGTTACTAAACCAAACCCCACCTCTAACCTAACCTAACGTAATCTGATTTAACCTAACAACTGTTTCTGGCTGAAATAATGGCAGATTTTCGTTAGTACATGTAACGCCATTATTATTCAATTGCGCCATAGGAAATGGGGTTCAAAATACTCAGAATGAAGAAATCTACACGATGATGTACTAGGTAAGAATCCTAGGTCTTTTGAAATTCCACTACCGAACTAATACCAACAAACTTATGTAGCATTCTGTTCTTTGAAATTAAACCAGCAAGTCTCTTAACCCTTTAACGTACAAATGACGTCTTTGAGCGTCATCCGGTAAGTGTAGGCCATACGTACAGATGACGTCTTTGAGCGTCATCCAAAAATAATATTTTAAAATATTTATTAAAAATCTTAAAAAGCACGCGGTTGACGTGAGATTCACTTGACCGTTGGAGCGAATTACAATATATTATATTAAAATATATTTTGTATAATATAATATTGTATAATATTATATACAAAATATTTAAATTAAAATTATTAAAAAACAAACTATGCTATCTTTCACTTCGTTGTATGGCTTTATTTTTGAGCGAATTACAATATATTATACTTCATTGGAAAGGAAATTTATTCAGCTATGTCATGGAATGTAGAAAAATCTTCTATGATAATAAGTTGATTTTTGGCATATTATTTTTTGCCACAAGGTGTTTTTTTTTTTTTTTTCACTTCTAACTCGAGGTTTTGTAAGTTATTTTCACGCTAGCGTATTTTTTTAACATTGTATGATATAGGAAATGATCTTAGCTTAAAAACGAAACATAATTGAACTCGATACCTTTGATAGTTTAGTTTCTAGACGCAGTGGAAGTACAACTTTTTTCCCGCGCGTGACATTTCGGGTGACTGGGTTTACGCGGGACAACAAAAAGTGAATGACAATGGTGACGTGAAAGGGTTAAGTTCAGTCAAAGTATTATAGCAGTGTAAAAAAAAGCCTGCTGAACAAGTCAGGCCTTGTTTAGCTGCCACCTTCTTTTCTGGCAATTATAGGTTATTTATTTATTTTTGTACCCATAATTTACTCTCCCGACTTTTTGAAGTGTCGGCAGTTTCATTTCCTACAGCGTGAGTGTTGCCTAGTTGTATATACTAGGTAACTCAATAAGATGGAAAATAGGTAAATGTGTGTGTCTGTGTCCCCTTGCCATAAACATCCCATACAAAATCTCACACCACAGGCGTAAAATGTTAAATCAAGGAGTTAGTAAAAAAATAAAGATCACATACAGACCCGCCACCCCAGCTACAAGTTGGGGTGGCCATTATTCATGTGGGTGAGAGTGGGGTGGCTGATCTTCATGTGGGCGAGAATGGTTTAATAACCCATTTAGGTTAGGTTACGTAACCAATGTCCAGGTTAGGTTAGTGAACTAGAGGCGGGGGGGGGGGGGGGGTTTGGTGGGGCAAAACCCCCAGTTAGGTCGGGAGAGTATTGGTCAATATGGAGTATTGTGTCATATTTCAATATGTGGGTAAAACGGGTGGTATATCTTTAGGTGGGGAAGACTGGGGTGGCAGATCTTCAGGTGGGGAAGACTGGGGTGGCGGATCTTCAGGTGGGGAAGACTGGGGTGGCGGATCTTCAGGTGGGGAAGACTGGGGTGGCAGATCTTCAGGTGGGGAAGACTGGGGTGGTGGATCTTCAGGTGGAGAAGACTGGGGTGGCAGATCTTCAGGTGGGGAAGACTGGGGTGGCGGATCTTCAGGTGGGGAAGACTGGGGTGGCGGATCTTCAGGTGGGGAAGACTGGGGTGGCAGATCTTCAGGTGGGGAAGACTGGGGTGGTGGATCTTCAGGTGGAGAAGACTGGGGTGGTGGATCTTCAGGTGGTAAAATGGGGGGGGGGGGGTCTTCATGTACCAAAAATAATTCTTGTAAACATTATTATATTAAATTTATTCATCTTTTCCAGGTCACCTTTGTAAGGTGTGGGATGTGCATGGCAAGTTGATGTGAGTGAAACATCAAGTCAGGCTGAGACCATGGACTCCCTGGCAGGTCAGTCCGTGCCCCAGGCCAGTGTCCAGCCCACGGTGTGGTACAACTACAGCACATGGGGGGACCTGGTCAACCATCCTATGCAGGTACAGGTGGCTGTGCCTACTGTGCAGATGGTTGCCACGCCTTCCCAGACACCATCCCCGGCCCCCACCCCAGTCCTGACTCCAGTGCAGGAGCAGGTGTCATTGATGGTTGGCATCAATCCAGCAAAGCCTGCCAAGAAGTCTAAAAAACTTTCAATTGAACAAGAGAGAAATTTTCACTGTGAACAGTGTGGCTCCTCATTTACCAACAGTTCCAACCTGCGCAGCCACATGCGCATCCACTCGGGTGTGAGGCCGTACGTGTGTGTGTTGTGTGGCAAGTCCTTCATCCAGAGCTCCAACCTCAAAGCGCACAAGCGGGTACACACGGGGGAGCGGCCCTACCAGTGCTCAGAGTGCGGCCAGACATTTTCTCGGTCCTCCCACTTGGTCGGCCACAAACGCACACACACAGGTGAGAGGCCCTACATTTGTGGCATATGTGGGGAAGCCTTCTTCACTTCCTCTCACCTAAGAAACCATGTTCGCCGCCACACCGGAGAAAAGCCTTACGTGTGTCAGTTCTGCGGCGAGTCCTTCGGGCAGAGCGTTGAACTGCGAGTCCACACCCGGCACCACACGGGAGAGAAGCCCTACAACTGCCGGGAGTGTGAGACAGCCTACGTGTCTCCCCGTGAACTCAAGGCTCACCGCAAGACTCATCATCTGGGATCCAAGCCATTCAAGTGTGAGGAGTGTGACAGGTGTTTCCGTACTCCATCCTTCCTGAGCAAGCATCAGGTGAGGTGCAAAGGCCCCAGAGAGAAAAGGCCCAAGGGTAGGCCACGTAAGTACCCCAGGGTGGAGGGAGAGGAACCCCCATGGAAAAAGCCAAAGAAACGGAAGAATAAGCGACTGGCCGCTCCGACCGACAGAGTTTGCAGGTCCACCACGAGAGCAATACGTAGTGCTCAGCTGAAGAAAGAAGAGGAGGAGATGAAGGTTGAAGGGGAAGAGGAAGATAAGCCCCAGAAGAAAGGTAAAACCATTCAAGAAGACATAGTAGATGTAAATTTAGGGGACATCGGGAACCTGAGGGCTGAGGGATTAGTTTCAGAGGAGCAGATGTCTCAGCTCCCAATGGTTCCTGTAGTACAAGTAATATTAGACAACCTTGGCCAGGGAGGCGATGGCCTGGACCACATGTCGCAGCAGACCATCGTGTTGCAGCCCACCACCTCGGGCATGCAGACCATCCACGTGCCACCTGGGCAGAACCAACAGCAGATTGGTGTGATAGACTTGTCCGGCCAACACCTGCACCAGGACGAACAGCAGCCAGTGGACTCTGTTCCCCACGGCCTGACGATGGTCACGTCACACCTGCCCATAACGGCAAATGACCACCACCACCTGCCCGGCATCTCGGGTCACCAGCAGTCGCCGGTAGTGTCTGCCCACCAGCATTCCTCCCAGCAGCAGCTACCTGTTGTCACTGCCCACCAACACCAGCCACTGTCTGCTGTGGCAGCCCACCAGCAGATGCCTGGTGTGATGGCTCACAAGCAGAGTCTGAGCAGTCACCAGTTGCCAGTAGTCACAGCTCACCAGCAAACTGTCAACTCACACCAGCAGCTGCCGGTTGTGTCAGCTCACCAGCAAACCCTTAATGCCCACCAGCAAGTCCTTGTTGTGTCAGCTCATCGCCAGACTCTTGGTAATCACCAGCAAGCACCTGTAGTATCGGCCCACCAGCAGAACTCCAGCATGCACCAGCAGGCCCACCAGACGATGCCAGTATTAGCAGCACACCAGCAAGGTCTTGTTGTGTCAGCCCACCAAGTGCCTGCCAAGGAGGAAGGTTTAGACTCAAGCTCCCAAGTCATGTATGGGTCTGGGCAGCCTTATGTGGTGGACCTTTCAAGCCCGGCCCTCACCTCCCAAGTCCCCTTGGTGAACCAAACTGTTACATCACCTCAGTTCACCAGACCCTAGAGCGCTATGCAAGCCACACCACACCAGACAGTATGTTTTTCTCATTCTCTTATCTCTTTTAGTGATACATCTTGGCATTATCTGGATCTAGAGTATTATTATTATATTACTAATATGTACATGTTATGTACTGTAGTTCTCTTATTTATATACAGAGATACAGTTCTAAGGTTAAGAATCTTATCTGTGTGTCAGTCTTGGGGTGGGCAGCTGACACGCCAATGCAAGGGTTTCCATGTTTGAAGGACTGAGGACTGAAGTGCCAAATTACATTGTCATTGGCGGTGGTTTTGTACAAGTTTGATAGATACGTAGTGATATCTGTTGAAATGTGCAAGGCAGTTTGAGAGTAGCACAAATCTTATAGGTACATATATAAAATATTTAAAATGCACTTAGGGATGAATTATGCACTTTATAAGTACTGATAGACTTCACCTTGAACTTAGAGATGAGATGATATTCTTTGTAGAGTTCATAAGGTGATTACCTGCTGGATCACAAGGCATATTATGTTAATATGCCTTATTTCCTGCAGTATACACTTCTCACCATTTTAAAGGTTGTAATTATGAAGTAATAGTGTGTATGAGGGGTTGAAATATCAACATAATTCATACAGTAATATAGGCTGCATTTATGAGGCTATTTATTCTATGCAATCTAAGTGTGTTGTTGACAGCAGAGATGTGAAACTATAGCAGTTATTACATAGCCCTGGATAGCACTGAGGAGGTTTGAGGCCATGGTTTGTGGAGGAACAGTGTCCTGTCAGTATTGCCTTTCTTGTGGGTGTGATCCCTTGAGGCGTGCATTGTTGGCTCTCAAAAACTATGATCTCATGAGGCAGCAACTCATCTTCACTGGCTATAACCACACATCACATGATATCACAGTGCGTGGAATCCTTGCCACTAAGGTAGTGTCACTCAAGGCAAAACCTTCCCAATACTGTATGTAGATATTGTGTGCTTCATTGTCAAGAGAAGTGAAGGAATACATCACTGGCTTGTTTTTAGTTTATTATTTATTAAAAAGCATCAATACTGAAGTGAAGCAACAGCTGCCCCAAGTCAAACAAGAAGACATGTTCATTGTGGTTTATGGTGAATACGAACCTCTTTTCTCCAGTTTGTCACCATCCTGGACAAAGCCACATAGTCTCTGGTGTTATAGCCAGATTAACTTTTTGTTTTATGATCTTGTTTCAATAGAAACATTTGTAGGTGAAATGCAAGAATATTGCATTTCTAGTGGTGTAGATTATTATATTATTTGATACATAATTCTGCATAATTAATGCAGCTCATTTGAGCTATTACTCAGCCATTATCTGGTTCTCATGTCAAACAAGAATTTGGTGGTGGTTGCAAGGATAAAGATCCACATATTAGAAGGATTTTTTCATACATAACATTCTAACACAGCACACCCTCACAATCCATCTTACCACACCACACATACAACCACAGTAAAACAGCACCTCACCATGCACGTTCATGTTACATGCAATTTGTCATTAAAGCACTGTAACGTCGGGGGTTGGGGGGGGGATGTCCTTCTCTCTTCTTACTTCTTTCTTCCTTACTCTCTTCTCTCGTGTTGTTGTGATGGTTATTCTGAGGGGATTCCAAAGGGGGGCAGTCTGGTAAAGGGAGAACAGTCGAGGAACCCATCGACCAAGCTGCCTTGGGCCGCTAGTGAAATGACACCAAATAATGTTCTGGGCACAATTACCCTACTGAAATCCCGTCAGCATGTCCTTCCAATGGACAATCTGACTCAGGGTGGTGATCACTTTGGGAAATATATCATTCCTTTCTCTTAATATCCTGGGTGGGAGTTGAACCCACACCATCACCGGAATTTGCACTTAAACAACAACAATGTGGCACGTTAGCCCACTGAGCCAATAAGGTCACTTGGCTAGGCGGTTCTGGTGATTTTATGCATTACGTACAACACTCACACCTACCCTCCACATTACATGTATCTCCCTCCCTGCAGCCTCCCTCCTCAGCTGCTGCCATAGCATGTGAAGGCTGCAGGGCATTGCTCCTTGTAGGTATTTGTTTATGAAGGCAGTTATATAATGAATTTGAATTTTATTCCTTGGATTCATACAAAGAATATGCTCATATTTTTGAGGCTCTATTAAATAATTTAATTGATTTTTTATTCATTATTCACATCACATAATTAAGAAGAATCTGCTAATAGTAAGCTCATATGAGGCTTAGCGCGTCAAAATGTGTTAAGTGACATATTTCGTACATATAATGATACCACTGAATGCTACAAATCGCTTCAAAAGTCTGGCGATAATAGAAGTCACAGAAATATTTATTTTAGCTTTTAAACTCAAATTTCAACATAAGGTATACTTTCAAAGCACAATAGTTTTTTGAGTAGTATGTACCGTAATAGTATATGTTAAAAAAATGTAATATTTCTAAATATGCAACATTTTAAATAACTTAGTTTTTGTCATTCAAACCATTACGCTATCATATTCCTTCAATATAATAGTGTAATTGTTGTTGTTTTATTAGTAGAAAATGGGAAGAAAAGGTCTTAACAATGCTTATGAGGAAAACACCATCCCAGGTGAGCACTCCGAGCAGGTGTTTTATATACAAAGAGGGGACATTACAAGATTTTATACACTATCATGTCATCCTATCTCACTGACTGGTGGCTTGCACTAGGAATGGGGTGGCCCAAGTAGATATTATGCTTTTCGACGGATTTAGGCTTCCCACTTATCAGCTGACTGCTGACACAGTTGTGAATAATAATCCTTTTCTATGGATTATAGACCTTATTGCCAGTGCCGAAAGACATAAACCAACTTCACAGATTGAAAGAGTAGTGTTTGAGGGTGCAGTAAGTGTGGAGAATCATGTTTTAGCTGGCGTGTCATTTTCTGCCTTTTGACGCGCCACGCCTTATATACGTGAGGCTGTATGAAATAATGAGATATATTTTGCTTTTGACTGATCATTAGTAACATTGAACCTTAGAACTTCAAGCATGCCTTATGGCAGAGCTGTCCAGCCAGGACGGGGGGGGGGGGGGGGGGGGGCTATAATGGTGCCCAGGATGCAATAGTATTTTACATCTTGCTGTCATCAGACTATCGGATTATCTAATTTTCGAAATTTATCATCATTATAAAGTCAGAATTTACAGGTATTGTTTTAAGTAGGAGTTGTCAGCGTTTACAATGTGGTTCCTTATTAGTGCACATACGGTAGGTACTTGTATAACCTTCATCATGGAAGGAGCCAGTATGGCCTCAGCTCAACCCTCAGGTCAACTAAAGCAAACATGTGATGGAGGCACTCTAAAGAAGACCAACTCAACAGAGAGGGAACTGCATATTTCAACCACAATTATTGATCAAAGGAGAGGGAACTGCATATTTCAACCACAATTATTGATCAAAGTGATAGTGATGGCGGTAGATAGAAGTGTCCATGCATCAGTTATGGCACAGCTGCACCAACCAAAGGGACGCACACGGATGTGTTAGTTAAGTTTAATTTAGCTTTATTTTGTTTACTTTCCTATTCATATTTTTCCATCAACAGTGTGGGATAGTCGTATAAAAGTGTAGGTTTGGCAGTGCACCATTTATGTGCCACCCCACTTGTCTTAGAGAAGGCAAGTTGTATGAAAAAAGAAAGAAAAAAAGAAGACTTGAGTCACTGAGGTGCTTTGCTGCAAATAGATATTGGACAGGGTATGCACAAGCTGGTTAAGATCAGACCAACCTGCCTTGGCGATTTTATGTTAGGTTTTATATATGCCAACTATTTCACAAGTACGTATAAGTACGTATGTTGTACCTTCCATTTTAGTTTTATGTAGGTGATTTAGAGGTTTCTATTAAGTATGACAATCCATTGAACAAGAAAGTGGTAAATGTGTGAGAGAAGTAGGCAGCAATCGCAGTAATATGGTATGTAAAATATATATATATTTTTGGAATCTTATTAACTTATATATATTTGCAGGTCAATATTGTCTCACTATTGAGTACAGTATAATGGATTAAATGAATGTATTCTTTCATGATATACTGTACTGCGTATGGCATAATCACATAGTCTAGTTTGTAAAATATAAGTTAAGTATTTAAAGGTTGAACACACACACACACTAATTGAAAGTGTAATGATATACTACATAGTTTGCATAGAGTATATGGTAATATGTTTTATTTATGTAGTCCACATATTACTAGTAATTATATATGCTGCCACAGATGTAAAGGATGAATTAAGCAGCATTTTAAGAGACCCAAGAAACAAGTAAAATAATTTTTCTCTAATTAGACTCACGTGTGCGAAGGTTTCAGTATTGTCCAAACATTACTCAAGCTCTTTTAGTACTTAATTACACTAGTCTGTTCATGTTATCCTCATGTATAACTATCTTTCATAACCCTTTTTATCAACCATAGATACCATAGAACCATAGAGGTTCGAATCGATAACTTCCCTCCCTTCTCCTTCCTTGGTTACATGTCATTACTTTACAACTTGGCTTCATCCCTCTTAAAACACCTTTTGATAACAATAGAAAAGCTGTCCAGTCTACATTTTCTAACAAATACTTTTTCAGTCGATCAGTAGACAAGCTTCCTCCTGCCTCTGAATTTGTGAACATGACGACTGATGGTTACACAGTTTCCCCTCGCAGTACTTGTGATGGCTGGCCATTTGAGTTTGGAGTGGTTACAAAGAGGCAGGAGGCTTGCCCGTGAAGTTAACATGTGCAGATAAGAGTGTGAACATTTTTATGGTCTGTACTACTATACTGTAGAATGCAATAGAAGGAAAATGGTTCAAGCAGATTAAGTTTTTATTTTAAGTACAACAAAGTTTATAAAGTGTATGTAGATAAAATGTATTAGAAAGATTAAGCTATTGGCATTAACTTTATTTTTATAAGATAGTACACACGATTCATTTATTTCTGTGTGGACTCAATATGTAATGGGAACATACAAGATATGACTCAGTGAAGAGAGCTGGCATTTATTCTTTATTTTTATTTTTCCTCTGTAGAATTTTAATCTTTCCCTCTTATCACCCATGAGTAAGGAAGAACACAGAAAGTAAGAGGTGGAGGCACATCTCAGTGGGTCTTGTCGATAGCTTGGTCATCCCCTGCTCCCTCCACCAGTGTTTGTACAGCATTACCCTGAGCTGCTAAGAGACAATGAACAGCACTTTGAAGCTTGCATCTCCTAGTTTATCCTATAAGTCTGGCAAGCAATAGGCCAAAAGTAAATTAAAAGGAAAAATAATTTGATTCTAGTTGTTATGTGGCTTTCCATCGTGTTTTCCGCTCCCACAGACAAGACCTTTGTTTCCTAATTTCTTGCTATAAGCCTCATGTTATCTGCCTCCAAGAAACTTTCCTTACTCACCCCTCTGTCCCAATTTGTAATTTTAATTCCCAATTTGTGTTCTTCCCCCAACAAATACACATCCTTCCTCTGATCTAACCCTACTGCTATAACGTTCCGTTCCTTTCCCCTTCCCACACCGTTTCACTCTTTCTCTATAACCCCTCCCCTTCATTATGCTTTGCCATAGTGCCATATCACCTCTGATGTCTGGCACATTTTCCCTGTTTCGCATTAATTCAATTCAATTTCCATCGTGTTTTGAGAGTTCTTAGGCAACAAAATGCTTATAGTGTTGACGTTTTGATGGATTGGAGGAGGTGAAAGGAAACATGGGGGTAATGAGGAGAGTGTGTGTCTGACTACTTTTGCTGATGCTTCTTTATGGAAAATAAAGAAACACTGATGTTGGCGTGCCATAAGTTAGATGAAACAAGCCACACCGCTCACTGACAGCAGTCCTCCAAACATAACATAACTTATTGAACTCTAACCCTGGAGCTTCCTCATTTCCTGTGAAGAAGCATCGGTGTTACTAGTCAGGGATACACTCATCATTACACCCGAGTTCCCTTTCACCTCTACAATGCTTATTGTTATTGGTTTCCTTGACTTGTTGGCCAGATGCTGTTTTTGAATACACTAAAACCCTTATAACTCGGCATTGTATAACTCGGCAAGGCAAAGACAGTCTGCAAATTTTTTTTTTTTTTTCTTTTTTTTTTCTTATTTTCGCCATGGTGGCGCAGGCAGGATTGTTATAGTGACGCCTGTGATTAGAGGCTCATGCCGCCCCCTGTGTCCTCCGATGCACTCACAATCCAAGGCAGAGTTAATGTGCAGGGCATGTGGGTGTTCTTAGGCCACTCGACGGTGCAGAAAGATTTTTAGTGGATTTATGAGTGGTATTTATGGGTAAAAGTTATTTCCAATTTTTTTTTTTTTTTTTTTTTTTTTTTTTTTTTTTAAACCCATATCAGAGGAGGGTATTTGCATAATTCGGCAAGGGCCAGAGCCCCTATCGTGCCGAGTTATAAGGGTTTTAGTGTAGATGTATTTGGATGTCAGTGCCTGTATGAGCCTGTATAATGCTGTTTGCATAGGCTGGGGTGAGCCGGGGGGTTTCCTTTAGTCAAGTTTAGTGTGTTGAGAGATTGCGCAGTGACCAGTGGGAGAAGGCAGGTATTTGTGGACATGATAGAGAGAAAGAATAAGAAATATGTTGGTGAATTGTTCATGCAGTCTTCTCTCATAGTACCTTAAAACTTGTAATTCTTCAGGTTAATGTATGTCTATAAAGTCATGACTTTTATTTATATTCATTGATTGTTGTCTTGTGAGTAAATTTAAAGGCCAAAGTTTGTTTTTTTTTCTCTCTCTCTCTCTCTCTCTCTCTCTCTCTCTCTCTCTCTCTCTCTCTCTCTCTCTCTCTCTCTCTCTCTCTCTCTCTCTCTCTCTTCTCTCTCTCTCTCTCTCTCTCTCTCTCTCTCTCTCTCTCTCTCTCTCTCTCTCTCCAGTATAGTATGTGAAATTATGTCGAGGATGTAAAAAAACTATTCAGACCAAACTTTCTGTAATCTTGTTCAGCATTTTACAGGAATAATGATGAATAGTATATCAAAATATGTAGCATGAATTACTGTGAATCTTATATCCTGTAATGGGATATTACTTTACTTTTCTGTTTATTATTCTTTCATACCTCAGAATTTACATTTGTCTCTAAAGTTTTTTTCCCCTCTCTCTCTCTTTCCCTCTCTTCATCTTATAAAAAGTTCATGTTTCTTGAGTTCTTTTGAAGTTTCATTTTTTGGTTATTGTAAACTGTACAGATGTTTTATATGAAAATTGTATGTGCCTATCTGGATACTTCACATTCCTAAATACGATTTGAAAATAGTACAGTGCTTGAGGTGACAAATCAATAGAAGACTTTTTACACTGTATGTATTTGCTATGAAAGATAAGATGGTATGATGAGTTATATATACTTTTTAATACTATGACTGTGAATGTAACAAACACACAAACAGCTTTCCCCATACAAGTAAAAATACTCTGGGATGAACTATAAGAGGAAGAGGATAGCGGCGAGAAGGGTGTGTCCATTTAATGAAAGATAAACTAGAATAATATAGATACAGAGACTACATGGGTATAGCTCTGTATGCTAGAACTAGGTAAAGATACACAGTGGAGATGCTTATACTGTTAATAACAACATTTAATTGGTCTGAGGATTGCTTATTGAAGATAATTATGTTTGATGAATTTTATGCCATGAATGTTGGTTTTCCATGCATGTTTAGGGAGGAAGAAATGTCAATGTGGTATGTGCTATAAAGTGTGTTATGGTGGTGGTGAGGGTGATGGCCAGTCAGGCATGTAAACACCTTTTAATAACAGAATACAGCTGCCATAACATATTTCGCTATGCAGGTCATTTGCATTGGAAAAATAAAACTTATTGAATATTTTAATGTTTTTTACTGGGACCTTTGATTTTCACAGCATGGCATGTGTAAAGCTTAAGGGGTATGCCCACCCATATGTCGAAAATTCATAAAATATATCGAAAATCTGTTTAAGTCATATAATGGTAGCTGTGGCCTTGGGCAACACAATGGTAAATAGTTTGTTTTTTTCCCATATAAGGATATTTAAAGGGATTTAAATTTCCCCTCCCTCCCCCTTCCGCACCACGGAGCACCACGTCTCGTTTGTTTACATCAGTTTTGATGATAAAATATCAATTATAATGCAAATTTTTTGTTTCCTGATGCATTTCAGTGATTACTTATATGTGTGGCAATGCGTGTGAGAACGTAAAGCCGCGGTCACACAAGCAACTTTTCTGGAAATATTCAGCCAGCAACACAAACGCGGCCCAAACTCGGCTAAAATTGCCCTATTTTTTGAAGACCAACATGTCGGTCTTTCTCGGCAAGCAAATTGTTGAAATTCCTTCCACCAACGGAATTCATTTTTAATGCACGCTCTAATTAAATATACAGAAGCTAAAATGACACCTACGGTCCTACATAGTGGCAAGAACCGATTACAATACGAATTGTGAAGTCTTGTACATTTTTTTTAAACATTTTGAAGGATATAATACACTTATGAAAATTTTCATGAGTTAGGGATGGTTTTCTATTTTCTTTGTTGGCTGTCTACCTCTTTAGGGGATACTGAACTGGACCATCTTATTGTTGATCACTGACACGCTTCCATACACAAGAATCCATTTCAATCATTCACCACCCTATTTGTGAACCAGTTTCTCCCTATTTCTCCCTATTTTTCCAAAGACGCTTCTTCAGATACGGCTTGAGAAGCCGAAAGTGGCATTAAAACTCGGCTACTTCTATGAAAGTCCGTGTGACCAAAATACGGCAATAAATTGCTTCAGTTGTCTACATGGCTGTTCACGCCGTTCACTGTTCCACGTACACCAGCATGTAAACTCAATAACGAAAATGTTTTTGTACTTATGAAATAAACAATGTCCGTAGCAATTATGATCCTAGCAATCTCCTTTTCATCGTATTACTGGATAACGACACCGGAATATTTCTGGTAAAATTTTCTAAGCATATTGCATTATATAGTAATGTTTTTATAAGTGTTGAACAGCCCATTAGTCTATGAATCGGCTAATGGGTTGTGCAACACCCCTTAAAACATTACTATATCTGCAATATACTTAGAAAGTATAACCATAAATATTCCTCAATCAGTTAATATAACAGCGGCAAATGGTCATATGCCCTACGGCGGGCCGCTGGGAGCGGCCCGCCGGTGAACCTCTGAGCAAATTCCCAGCGGCCCTACGTCGTACACTTCCGTCGGGCCGCCAGTAAGATATACGGAGGGCCTCCGGAGGCCCTCCGTCTTTGTGTTTGCTGGGTTGTTTATTTCATAAGTACAAAAACATTTTCGTTATTGAGTTTACATGCTGGTGTACGTGGAACAGTGAACGGCGTGAACAGCCATGTAGAAGGATATAGGTTGCGGCGAAGAACATAACAACATCCACCCACACGTGCGTTTTCCAAGTAACTGATTATTTTCACTCAGACACAGCGCCAGGCGCCGTCAAGGAATTCCTAAAAAAACGTGTCGTACTGCAATTATTTATATTATTCAGTCTATTTCGATATAATGAAGGAGCGAAAACATGTTATAACTAAGTTCTCATTATGTTATCGACTGGTTAAGGGTGACAATTTAGGCCTTTTGTGGGTTTTAAACCCTTTGTAATGGCTATCGTACGTCTGGCAGTTTAGTACATTGATAGCTGGGAAAAGATTTCAAATAATATTCTATTCTAAATCATGATATTATTCATATGTTAACTATCTACATCTAATTAGGAATATCTACATATTCCTTATTAGGTGTACCGTTGAGTATTAATATGTGTTGATAATATGTTGGAAGCTATTGAAATAAGGGAAAATATGACCTTGTGTTATTCCGTAATAATCTTCGCCGCGGTTAATCAAGTGTTATTTTTATATGATACTAGCTACACACACAGACAAACTGATAACCTTTTTCCATGTAAACTCCTACCTATGTACGTATCTCATCTTTATTTCTATGTAGCCTATCTCTGGGTGTTCCTGATTAAGCTGGAAATATTTGAAATAAACTGACATATGATATAGTATTAGTTGAAACTGCATATTTACCTAAAAGAGTATGTAGTGGATAAATGAATGTGTGATTGGTGGGCAAGGATGTCTGAGAAGAGTAAGTACACTTGAATGGTAGAGTATTGGTATATAGGGAGTATTGGTTGCAACTGTATATTTACCTAAAAGAGTATGTAGAGGATAAAGGAATGTGTGATTGGTGGGCAAGGATGTCTGAGAAGAGTAGGTACACTCTACTCCAACTCTAAGAGATGGTATGTGAGTAAAGCGAAAGTATTGAATGAATGGTTCAATGATGGAAGCTGGGGTAGTGAGATGTTATTCTAGGCAAGTTCACGACCACTGAAATTGTGGGGTTAAAGCACATAAAAATCACTAGAATGCAGGCTTTCACTTCAACCTAACCTACATTACTGTAATATGTCAAGTCGGTATTATTTCGGTGCTGAGCTGGGGGGGAATCACCACCGCTCAATCACTAACCTAACCTAGACATATAGTCAACTGGTCAACCTAACCTAACCTAACTGTTCAGGCTATTGCTGGTATTTAATCCCTGAATTCTGAAACACGGGTAAAATAGGAACACTCGCCGACGAAAAAAATAGGAACGTCGGCGAGAATTCCTATCGGCGACAGTTCCAGGTATTGTCTAGTTACTTGGATAATGTATCCCATTAATAATACCCACCCTAAAATGGGTGGGTATTAGATTGGTAGTGGGCTTTCAAAAGTCCTAGGATTCTTACCTACATCATCGTGTAGATTTCTTCATTCTGAGTATTTTGAACCCCATTTCCCATGGTACAATTGAATAATAATGGCGTTACATGTACGTACTACCGAAAATCTACCGTTATGATAATATGACTAAAGTCAAATTATCGACCCGTAAGTCTAGCGTCAGTGGTGGGTAAATTATTGGAATCTATTATTGCAAAAAACATTAGAGAGCACTTAGATAAACATAGTTTGATCAATGATTCACAACATGGATTCACCAAGGGTAGGTCATGTCTCACCAATTTATTGAGTTTTTATAGGAAAGTTTATGAGACGGCAGATAATGATAAGGATTATGATATAATATATCTGGACTTTAGTAAGGCATTTGACAAAGTACCACACGAGCGACTCTTAAATAAGATTAAGGCTCATGGAATAGATGGGAAGGTTCTTCATTGGATCAGAGCTTGGCTAAGTAATAGGCAACAAAGGGTTACAATTAATGGTTCTAAATCTGAATGGGGACTGGTGACAAGTGGAGTTCCACAAGGGTCTGTTTTGGGTCCATTACTATTTTTGACTTACATCAACGACTTGGATAGTGGGATTAGCAGTGATATCAGCAAGTTTGCTGATGATACTAAGGTAGGTAGGATTATTGGATCACAGTCTGATGTAAACATATTGCAGGGAGACTTAGATAAACTTAACGAGTGGGCAGTCAGATGGCAGATGGAATTTAATATTGATAAATGCAGCGTTATGAATGTTGGTAGAAAAAAACCCTGTAATAGATACACATAGCAATGGTAATAGATACATAAGCAATGTATCGCTGAAAAGATCAGAAGGTGAAAAAGATCTTGGAGTGAGGGTGAGCCCAGACCTCCGACCTAGGAAACAATGTATTGAGGCCAGAAATAGAGCTAATAGAGTATTAGGATTCATTACCAGAAGTGTTAAAAGTAGAAGTGCGGAAGTTATTCTAAAGCTTTATCTGGCTCTAGCCAGGCCTCACCTAGACTATGCGGTCCAGTTTTGGTCTCCATATCACAGGATGGATATAGCCTTGTTAGAAACAGTGCAGAGAAGGATGACCAAAATGATACAAGGGATGCGTAACTTTAGTTATGAGAAGAGATTGAAGTTATTAAAATTACAATCACTTGAGAGACGCAGAGTAAGGGGTGATCTGATAGAAGTTTTTAAGTGGATAAAGGGATTTATAAAGGAGAGGTAGGAAAAGTTCTTACGGCTTTTAACCAGGGTAGAACAAGAAGTAACGGATTCAAGCTGGAAAAGGGTAGATTTAGAAAGGAAATAGGGAAAAACTGGTTCACAAATAGGGTGGTAAATGAATGGAATGGTCTCAGCAGACAGGTAGTTAGTGCTGAGTCATTAGGGAGCTTTAAAGAGGAGCTGGATAGGTTCATGGATGGGGATGAAAGGTGGATGTAAGTAGTGTTAGGTGACAGGAACTACCACGTATAGGCCTCGCGGCCTCTTGTAGCTTCCTTATTTTCTTATGTTCTTATGTTATTTCAGCTATAAACGGTTTAGTTAGGTTAAATAAGATTAGGTTAGCTTAGGTTAGAGGTGGGGATATGGTTTAGTCGTCTAAGTTTGGTTAAATCAGACTAGGTTAGGTTAGGTTAGAGGTGGGGTTTGGTTTAGTAACATATGATATAAAACAAAACAAAAATTATGAATAATATGGCAGTGCGAAGCGGTGCAAGGTTTGCGGGGCATACATCCCCCCATACCTGTAAACAAAAAAATATTTCCGACAAAAACGAGTGCCATATTCATTCAATACACATTAAAACGATTCAGGAAAACCAAGTTTCGGCCTCGAAATCGTTGAAAGCCCACTACCGAAATTTTACTAATTGGGTGTAAGTGGCAGCTATTAATCATCCAATTCATATATTTATATTTATATTATATATTTATCCGCGCTGGCTAAAACGGTAAAATTATAATCCTTTCCCGCCCATATTATTATTTTTTTCTCTCCAGACCTTCACAAATCCCTTCAGATACCTCTAAAACGTACTTATAAAGTGGGAGAGTTAACCCCTTTAACATCCCCTTACCCTACCTAAAGTCCTAAATGACCCCCCAAAATAATACTATCTTAACCTCATTATAACCTTATCTAACCCTACCAATAACCTCCTTGCGAGACCTAAGGGCAGGAAAGAAATAGAATTATACCAGTTCAGGTTATATTGAGGTTATAAGTTTGTAATTTGTTGTGTGGGGACGCACCAGGAGGTTATATAGTAAGCATAAGTCTTCAGTCTTCAGATATTTCCCTTGGGGAGGCATGATATTTGTTTACATTCTAACTGCATTATGATTGGCTAACAATCTCAAAGGTTGATGAAATCTTTCCTCTGATTGGCCAAGCGACATTCAGCTGAGTTCCATTCCTCATGGTCGGAACGGAACGGAACGAGCTTGAAGATCGCATCATCGTGAGCTAAGAACATTCGGATGATCCTTTGAAAATACATTTTTGTGGTGTTCGTAGCCCAAGATCTAAGATGGCCGGTATGAACACTCTAAGATGATCTTAGAGGCGGAAAGTTACGAACGTTCGAACATCCTGCCCCTGTAGTGATGCTAAAATTCGTAATATATGGCGCCTGGTGACATTAGTGCAGTGGCCACTTTAGTGTTGTTGACGGTACATTCATTTCCCAAGATGTTGTTTCAGCAAATTGCGAATATTGTAATTTTTCGTGAAATTACTTTAGTCTTATGGTCGGCCATCATGGTGTTTCATGTCTTATCAGCAGCACGAGAAGCTCCTGGTCGTCTTCCCCGCTGACTGTAGTGCGCATGCGCCAGTTCTCCCCACACTAGTCCAACCTGGTCCTGCTCGCTGGCCTGGCCCAGTGTAGCCCGTTCCAGCCCGGTCCAATCCGCCTCGCAAAAACAGTGGCCGCCCGGGACTAGTCCAGTCTAGGGTCTCGGTAATAAGAGGGTACCGCCATTCATAGGCCCTATGATAAACGCTACTGGGCGCCATCTTAGTACCAGGGCCTCGCTGTTCACCCAAGACCCGCGGAAGTTCTCAAGGCATGACCCCGCAGTATATCATGTTATACATGTATAAAGGATATACTGTTATCTTCGGAAATGTTTGTTCTATAAGATTATCACATAAAAGACAGTAAAACACATTAAATAAAGGTCATTATGAGACTCTGAAGAAATATCATGAACTTACAATTCACTTAAACACGTCGTCATGTAAAACTTTGTGGGACAACTTATAAGATGGAAGATATCTATAGAAGCAGAATTTTATTAGCTTTTCATTGATATGTATCAATTATATAGTCCTTTTAACACATCACATGCGAGAAAATACAAAGGAAAATGGGCTACAAGTAACATCAGTATTACATTTTATCCATAATCTCTTACGAAATACAATATATATTGAAAATAATAAAATACTGTAATTATTTGACCATTTTAACTTACAACGATGTGATAAGTAATGATAAAAAGAGGACTACATGGATTGATTATGGTTATTATCGTAGACGAAGCGACCTGTCTCTTCCTTCACCAAGTCCAAAACAAACCGACCGCCATGGTGAGTAACATATCCACTCTTATCCATTTCCATCCGACTTACATTAATACATACATGACTATCTGAAGTGAAACTATTTAGTTTAAACATGCAAGATTAGAATAATATATATGATATGTATTGAATATGTGTATTTGTATTATAAATTGATGTGTTTACGATGGTCGTCTCCTGCAGGCCAAGAGGACCAAGAAGGTGGGTATCGTGGGCAAGTACGGCACACGTTATGGTGCCTCGCTGCGTAAAATGATCAAGAAGATGGAAATTACGCAGCATAAGAGGCACATCTGCACCTTCTGCGGCAAGGTATGGAGGATGGTTGCCCTTGCATCATCATCATCACTTCCCTTTACCAGCATCATCACCACCCCCCGTTCATATGTGTTTTGGTTATCATGGAAGAGAACTGGGCTCTCACTGCAGGCCTTAATATACTCACGTTATCTGTATAATTCCTGCGGTTATTATTCCGCAAGAGTTGGCGGGCTCCACGGGCCTTGCAGCGGTGTTGTGCAAACATGATTTGGTAAAAATGGACGAGAACTGCGCGGTCATTTTCTGAGACACAGACTAATTTTTCCTAACAAAAATATGGTGCTTTATCACAGATATATTTTCCGGGAACCTAGTAGTAAGTTTTTTATATTTTTATTTTCATCACCAAATCTTGGGTCGCCATGGTCGCTTCCATTGATAATAATGTATCCATCAGAAAACTCATTAAAACTTGGCCAGGAAATAATAGTCAGTGTCTCTGAAACCAGGGAAGTGACGGAATTGTACGAAATCAAGTGCGCCCCGCCCCGCATTCACCAGCCCGCCCGCCAGCCGCCAAGTGGTCCGCTTTGCCCCGCTCTGCCGGGAGGATTATTACCCTAACCTAACCTCTTAACGGGGCCCTCGATCTCCTGGCGGGATTGTTAACCTAACCTAACCTAACCTAAAGGGTCGGGGGAGGTATCCGGTCATTTCGCCCACATGCCATTTCGCCACACCATGGAGTCATTTCGCCCACACTATGGAGTCATTTCGCCCACACTATAGAGTCATTTCGCCCAAGGTTACTGGTGGTTCATTCTATTTCTGCCAGAGGAAGATAGTTACATGGATCGTGTGGGCGAATTGACTGGGTATTATTCTAGTGTTTGCCCATACTCCCCCACTCCCACAAAACAAGCTTGGGGACCTGGGGCAATGCAGGATATTTGGCTGGGGTACAAAATATGCGTCGCAACCACATCGTTTTTGAGTTAGAGGTGTTGAAAAAATTCCCTAGATGTAGGGAATATTCATAGGATTTCTTCTGAGTCCAGAGACGTGTGAACCTGACGATCCTCACAGAATGATGACCGAAGTGTCGAGAACACCCCTAATCCCCCGCTAGGAGGTTAGGTTAGATTTGTTTAGTGTGTCGAGAACCCCCCCAACCCCCCGCTAGGAGGTTAGGTTAGATTTGGTTAGGATAGGTTAGATTTGGTTAGCTTCGGTTAGATTATCGGTGGGTCAAGCCCCCTAGGCTAGGTTTATTTTGGTTAGACAATTTTCTCTAGATATAAGGAAATTACCCTAGATCTAGGGAATTTTACCCCCCTACACAACTCTTTAATTACGTGTTTCCGACGCATACTTTGTTCCCCACCCGAAAACTCCGCATTCCCACAGGTCCCCAAACTTGTTTGGGGGAAGTGGGAGAGTATGGGCAAACACTAGAAATTTACCGTTATTTCGCCCAAGGTTTCTTGGTGGTTCATTCCATTTCTGCCAGAGGAAGATATAGTTACATGACTCCGTGACATGGATCGTGTGGGCGAATTGACTTTAGAGTGGGCGAATAGACTCTTACATGTGGGCGAATTGACACTTACATGTGGGCGAATTGACTCTTACATGTGGGCGAATAGACTCTTACATGTGGGCGAATTGACTCTTACATGTGGGCGAATAGACTCTTACATGTGGGCGAATTGACGTGTGGGCGAAATGACCGGTAACCGGGCGCGGGGGCTCCTGACAGGGAGGGTGTGTGTGTGTATGCGCTATTAGACAGCTATATAATTTCTTTAATATTTATATAAGTTTAAAAGGTTACGCAGAAGTGGATTAATACTGTACTATATACTGAGCCAAAAATAATAATAGAAAACGTAAGTGGTGACGGCGGTAGCGACCAACCAGTTCTCCTCCATTATAACCCATGATTTTTTTCATAGGCTAAGTTAGGTTAGGTGTAAAATTTTTAACCTTTTCCCCCCACGTCGGCAAATGTTCCAATTTTTCACGTCGGCAATGTTCCAATTTTTCACGTCGGCAAATGTTCCAATTTTTCACGTCGGCAAATGTTCCAATTTTTCACGTCGGCAAATATTCCAATTTTTCACGTCGGCAAATGTTCCAATTTTTCACGTCGGCAAATGTTCCAATTTTCGGCGACGGTTCCAGTTCTTGATCTTGATATTACAGTACCCATTATATAATTTAATAAACTTTAACCTGTGTTTCTGCATTCAGGGATTAAATACCAGGATATTATTTTACACTAGGACCACAATTCCCTACACAATTGAGAGTATGGTTTCTGTTTACCTTATTAGTGTCTTGGAAACATTCTCTCAGCTTCCGTCGCAAATAATTACATTAGGAGATATGGGCATTTTCACAGTAACCTAGTCTATTTTTTTTAACATGGCAAAAAATCCATTCTTTCATAAGGTCCCATGCTTAATATGATGCCTACGTTTACCTGATATTATAGTTAACTATGATAAAATACAGCTGAAATTTAGAAGAAGCGTAGTATTCCCTTCTCCTGGCATCAAATATCAGTCAGTAAGCAGCAAGGGGGCAGGATTTTTGGCCTTGTTAAAAAAATAGACTATAGGCCATCAGTAATAATTGAAATAAAGCAATGAACTCTTATCTTATAATGGGTGTAGCTGATTGTGTTTTTCAGTTAATTGAAGAGCACTCCATTGACAAACATCATCCAAAATTTCAAGGATCTATGTCAATAACTTTTTTCAGCGCCCAAAAGTGTTCAAATGTTGGACGGAACTTGGTGTCTCATTTAATGAATTTAATTATTAGAATTGCCATTACTACTGCGTGTATATATGTAAAATGTATTATTTACCACAATTAAAATAGGTTAATATGTTATAAAATATACGCGTTAAATGTAATGAGTATGTATAATTTATATATTCAGCGCCGACATCGTTTATGTTACACAAATTTTTCCGTCCACAATGTCCACTCTGACACATCAGTCTATATCTTATGCCAGAATATATGAAAGTCTATTGTTTTTCATTGATATACAAGACACTATAAGGGACTATATATAGTCCCTTATAGTGTCTTGTATATCAATGTGTCGGAGTGGACGTTGTGGACGGAAAAATTAGTAAACATAAACGATGTCGGCGCTGAATATATAAATTGTACATACTTATTACATTTAACGCGTATATTTTATAGCATATTAACCTATTTTAATTGTGGTAAATATATACAAAAATTTGAGGGGTTCAGTTTTCAAGTTGTTGAATAAATGTTTTACAGTTGTCGCAATATATTGTTGCTACTGTGAAATTATCATATCTGCAGCTTTTTGGTAAAAATATTCTATACAATATACAATTGATCCTCAATATTCACTGGAACCAAAGTGATAAAAGACAATCTAAATTTTTGTGCTGTGAGACAATGATGGCCTAGGTTACTGTGAAAATGCCCATATGACATGTTGTTTAGAAGGAGAAAGACAAATTTATAGCTTATTTATATAGGAAAGTTTATGAAACAGCAGATAATGTGGATTATGATATAGTATACCTGGACTTTAGTAAGGCATTCGATAAGGTGCCACACAGGAGCCTCTTAAATAAGGTTAAGGCTCATGGAATACATGGTAAGGTTCTTTGTTGGATTAGATCTTGGCTAAGTGATACGGCAACAAAGGGTTACAATTAATGGTTCAAATCTGAATGGGGGCAGGTAACGAGTGGGGTTCCACAAGGATCTAGATCGTTTGGGTCATTACTATTTTTTATTTACATCAACGACTTAGATAGTGGGATTAGTAGTGGTATCAGCAAGTTTGCGGATGATAGTAAGGTAGGTAGGATTATTAGATCACAGTCTGATGTAGACATATTGCAAGGAGACAGATAAATTAAATGAGTGGGTAGATAGATGGCAGATGGAATTTAATATTGATAAGTGTAGCGTAATGATAGAGATACAATCCTGGTAATAGGTACACTATATGCAGTGTATCGCTGAAAAGATCAGAAGGTGAGAAAGCTCTGGGAGTGCGGGTAGCCACAGATATCCGTCCTAGGAATCAATGTATTGAGGCTAGAAATCGAGCTAACGGTGTTAGGATTCATTACCAGGAGTGATAAAAGTAGAAGTGCTGAGGTTATTCTAAAGCTTTATTTGGCTCTAGTCAGACCTCACCTAGACTATGCGGTTCAGTTTTGGTCTCCGTATTACAGGATGGATATAGCCTTGTAAGAATCAGTACAGAGAAGGATGACCAAAATGATTCATGGGATGCGTAACTAGTTATAAGAAGAGATTGAAGCTATAAAATTTGCACTCACTTGCGAGGCGTAGAGTAAGGGGCGATCTAATAGAAGTTTTTAAGTGGTTAAAGGGATATAATAAAGGCGATGTAGGAAAAGTTCTTACGGCTAGTAAGCAGGGTAGAACAAGAAGTAACGGATTCAAGCTGGAAAAGCGGAGATTGTAAAAGGAAATAGGGAGAAACTGGTTCACAAATAGGGTGGTGAATGATTGGAATTTACTCGGTCGTCAGGTGGTTAGTGCGGAGTCAATAGGGATATTTAAAAGGAGTCTGGATAAATTTATGGATGGGGAAGAGAGGTGGATGTAGGTAGTGTTAAGTAACAGGAACTGCCTCGTGTAGGTCTCACGGCCTCTTGTAGCTTCCTTATTTTCTTATGTTCTTATGTAAATATTTACGTCTGCCTCACTCTTTTCCTCTTGTGACCAAGTCCCGGTTGGTAGGCCCTAAAGGTTCACTTTAGAGCTGGGATGGTTGGCCCTCACCCATCGTGGCACAGGCAGGATTTTTATAGTGATGCCTGTAATTAGAGGCTCATGCCGCCGCCCTGTGTCCGATGCACTCGCAATCGAAGATAGAGTTAATGAGCAGCATGCGGGTGTTCTTAGGCTACTCGACGGTGCAGAAAGATTTTGGTTCTCATCGGGGATCGAACTCGGTGATACAATATAATGAACAACGAAAATGTTGATAAAATGACTTAAAGATGATTATAATATCATTACACATTATTTTATCATTCTGCCTGCGCCACCATAGGCGAGGGCTAACCATCACAGCCTCAAGTGAACCTCCAGGGCCTACCATCTACCATCAGCCACTGCCTACATGCGCTATAGGCACACATGTAAAAAAATTAATTATATATTTATTTTTATTTTTTATTTTTATAACATAGGCCGACTTACGGCCAGAACAACTTACGACCGGTCGGTTGGTCCCGATCACGGTCGTAAGTCAACCACTCGGTGTATATATGTGAACCCTTGGTGCTTGTTTCAGATTTATCATTACAACCAAATCTTTCTATTAGATTCCATTAGTATGTTATTGCCTAACTTATACACTCACTCAAGTCTATCACTTAATCCAAATTTGATTACGTGACACTTATTTGCATTAAGCTCCATCTATTACTCCACTTATTTCTCTAGTCATTCAATATTTCCAAGTCTTCCTGCAGTCTTTATTTTTAACTTTTATTTATATATGTATATTTTATTTTGGCATCATCAGCAAACACATTTTTATTGTTGCCTTCTACAACATTATCTGTATATATTTGTATTGGTAAAAAACAATTGCTACTACTTCTAAACCCTGAGAAACTCCACTTCTTGCCTCCAGCCAATGACTTTATTTTCCTCCCATCAGTGTTCTAATTTCCTTCCCTCCTTGAAAGTCTTACTCCTTCCTCTTCCTCTTATTTAATCCATCCTAACAAATTTCCCTGAACTTATTATGTATGTTGCAGTTCCCATATAAATAAGTCTTTAGTGAGGGACTGTCAAAAGCTTTTTCAGTCCAGATAGATACTGTCCATCTATAATTTTTTTCTGTTAATCTTTCTGATAACCGAGTATGTTAAGTCATATATTCGTAACAGATGAACTTTGTTTAAATGTAATACAATCTTCCCCACCAGGAGGCAATGCGACGTATGGCCACGGGCATCTGGTCGTGCAAGCCCTGCCGCCGCACCGTGGCTGGCGGCGCCTACACCTACTCCACCGTGGCAGCCGCGGGTGTCAGGTCGTTCATCAGAAGGAACAAAGACCTGAAGGAGAAGGAAGCTGCGTAAATAAACAATACTGAAGGACGAATTATATGTTTTAATTGTGCCTTGAGGATTCTGCAGTGACGAGCTGACTGGCTCTTTGTGTGTCCAGTCCAGTAGGAGTGGTGCGTATTAAGTCAACCAATGACAGACTGTAAAAAATTGAGTTTGTGACTGTCTCATCTCGTTTACTAACTTATGAATGAATAATTTTTGTTATAAGTCTTCCTTCACTATCTTCACTGATTCCTGCAATTCCCTTTCTCTTATACAATCCCTTCGCTCGCTTCATCCTCCTGTTCGGGAGATCCAAGACTGGTTATTCCGCCTATCCGTATGCCACAAAGCAATATGCTTCTGCTGGGAGTCACGTGGGTATCTCGGCAACTAACGCGTTGATTCTTTAGCGTGTTTGGCCACTGTGTCCCAATGCCCCCGTTTCTCAAACTTGCCACCCTCTGACTACTACCCTTCCTTTAAATCTTCCTTTCGACCGCTGGCAATCCGGACCAATTTCTCTACCAATAAGCTTTGCCTGATCAAACCCTCTATATCTCCTTGGTCAGATCCTTACCATACTAATAGATGTTGGGAGACTGCTCTCGCACGCTTCGCAAAGGCCATACCAACCTCACACACTATCATGTCATGCTCCTCCCCAACCCTCTGCACACCCTGTCAAGCTCCTCTCACTCCAACATGTCCTATTATCCTGCCCCCATCTTACTACTGCCCGTTCGTTCCTTCCCTCATTTGTCTTCCTTTCCCGACCTCCGTCTTGCGGACATTCTCACGGAATCCCCCTCCCTGAATAATTTAACCTTCCTCCAACACATCCACATCCTTCATCTGATCTAACCATCCTGCTGTAACATTCTGTTCTTCCTTCCCTCACCGTTTCACTATTTCTATAACCCCTCCCCTTTTTATGCTTTGCCATAGTGCCTGCCATTTGACCTCTGATGTCTGGCACATTTTTCCCTATTTTGGCATTAAATCAATAGAATCATATAAGTCTTCTACTAACCTTCGAACTTCTTGGCAAACTGTTCGGTCAAAATACCGGACAAAATGAGCTGATAAGAATAAATTGAAACTCCGCCGTCGCGATCCAGACCGCGGGTCGGGCCCCTCAGGCCAACCTCGTGGACGGCAGCCAGGTTACGTTGTTAGTTTTATTCGTGACCTAAATTTTTCTGGTAGATTTTGATGTTTTGGAATAATCTGGTTTGTTTTGAGAAATCACTACGGTAGTTTATCACAGGTTTGGTCAAGGGGGTAAACAATAGGGGATTGTCAAGAAAAACAAAAGGGTCAGATTCTTTCAAAACTCATCAAAATCTTATCAGAAAATAGTTTCTTCTGAAAATGGAGGTCACTAAATTAATCTTTACAATGAAATTTTTGTTTGGGTCATCAAAATGTCGAAAAGTCACGGGAGGCTGCATGACAATAACATTACTATTATATAGACTATAACTATGTAGTTTAGTCCAAGAACTACAATTTTCACGCCGTCACGCGACTGCCAAGCCAAGCGTGTACGTTCACCACAACACAAGCCAGCCACCATCACTTCCTATCTTATTAATCTTTGGGAATTGAGTTTAATATCTTCCTTGGTGTTGACTTGCCAGTGGCAGTGCAGCATATTGGCACATAGCGCAAATGATATCTATTTCCCCTTTTGTCATGGTTTGCTGGTGTGATGTCAGCAATGGACCCTACCATAGACCACTGTATACCTGGACTGTTCACGCGACAATGTTTTGAATTGCGGGGCTGCATAGGGGCCTGCGGGGCGCCCGACAAAGAGATATAGTGGTCTATGGACTATCATATAGACTGGTTTATCAGTATATATGATATACTGTAATCTTCGTAAATGTTTGTTCTATAATATTATCAAATAAAAAACAGTAAAACACGCTAAAGAAATGCCATTACGAGACTATGAAGAAATATGCATGAACTTAATATTCACTTAACTCTTCGCCATTTAAAACTGAGTTAACTTTTAAAATGAAGAGTATCAATAGAAGTGCAATTTTATTAGCTTTCCATTGCTATATTTCGTTATCTGATCAATTAATTAGAACCATGCATAAATTAGCGTTAAATAAATAAATAAAATCATCAATCGGGTAATTTTCCCGATTGATGTTATTTATTTACTTATATATTTCGTTTTCTGATAAATGAATTAGTACCGTGTATAAATTAGCGTTGACTAAATCTTCAAAAACTTCAAAGAAGACTGATCAACTGCTCATAAGGTTTGTTGATGTCAATAATCATTTTGAGCAGTTGATCAGTCTTCTTTGAAGTTTTTCTTGGCCGCCCTGACCCTTTCTTCCACGCCAAAACAGTCTAACTCACCATCTTGCGCCCGCCTGCACCACACCGAGACGGTATGTTTGGAAACACATATCTCCCTCGCTATCTGGCCAATTGTTTTCCCACTTCGATACAAGGTTACTATATGTGTCTTCTTCACAATTGATAGAGATTTGCCCGGCATAATGCTTTATTAGACCTGGAGAAGGCGGTAGAAGATGGAGGGGCAAATGGGGGTGTAGGAAGGTTGGAGAACCAAACACAACAACCTCTTCCTATGTTAACTTGGAAGATATAGCGCATTTTCGTGATGTTCACCGCCCTGGTTCAGTCCAGTCCGGACCGGGTCAGGGTGGACTGATGGTCGCGAAAATACATCGAGACTGGCCCCGTCCCATTCGTCGTTCCTATTCGGGAATGCGCTACTGAACTGCTTGGTCAGCCAGGCGTCCAGTCACTTTTCGCCGCAACCTGTGCTAAACTTACACTCCGCAAAACAGTGGCCGCCATGGGACTATCAGCAGCACGGAAGCCTGGGTCCCAGAGCAGGACCCCCGAATGGCACCCTTTAACAGAGCGGGCTCTGGCCGGTCTACGAGCAGACCCTATGACACTGCAGGATATCGAACGGTAAACCAAAAACTTCAACATCGCTTCGGCTCCAAACCAAAATAATTGTTCAAAACAAGCTCACAGGAACGTTATATCCCCAGTCGCGCCACAGTTTCGTTTCGGACGTCCATAAGGGTTTTTGGCTTTGGCGCCGCACTGTACTGAAGTTATGAGGCAAAGGGCACACAAAACCCTAATAATGCAGATATACAAAACGAATAAAGTCACCTCAAAAAGCTAGGACGTTATTCAAGGTTTAAATTTTTGGCGACTGTACTTATTATGAGAGACACAAAGAACTCATATGGTTTTTAATACTATCATAACCATGAATATGTACAACCTACAAAGAGGACTACGACGATGAAAAAATTTCGAGTTGTTTTGGGCAAAATTGATATTCCAGGTGCTATATTTCTATGCTCGCTGACAACATGGAGAAGACCTGAGGTGATGGTTGATGAGCAAAGGCTTCTAAACCAGGAAAAGTCACAGCAGTCTCATTAAGAAGTAAGCAAGTGGTAGGGACACATTACGTACCTACCAGTTGCTTACCTTTTGACGAGGCTCTGTTATGACTGTTTTCTTGGTTTAGAAGTCCCTGCACATCAGCCATTACCTCAGGTCTTCTCTAAAGCCGGCCACACACACACCGGCGCGGCCTGTCCGGCCGACGAAAAGGGGCGTGGCTAGAGGCGGCCGGTGTGTGTGTGGGGGTGTTTTTCATCCGTCGGGGCCTGTCGCAGCGGATGAAAATCAGTCGGCGCTTGAAAATTCCGTCCGGCGCGGCCTGCCGCCTGCGTGTGTGTGGGTGCCTTCCGGCGCGGCCCGCCCCTCGCTCGGCCAGATAATGACTAATTGTACCAGTAATAATTGTATTTATGATAATATAGGTATTATATATGATGTATTATATTTAGGTATTATATATGGCTGCACATGCAGCCATCACCAACAAGTCATTTTCGGACCGGATTCATGTTGTCACCAAGGTGGTCCGACGTGTACTGTATATTTTCATGAGGCGGCCGGTGTGTGTGTGGGTCTCGTCCGGCGAACGATGCCCCGCCACTTTTTGTTGGCCGGACAGGCCGCGCCGTGTGTGTGTGGCCGGCTTTAGATAGGGATGTGCACCGGTTTTCGGTATACCGAAATACCGGTGTTTTAGCACCGGTATTACCGGTATTTTTTGTTTTCGGTATACCGGTATCGGTATTGGTGGTGCATCGGTATACCGGTATCGGTATATTATTTGGTCGGTATTGGATTTCGGTATTGTGTTTTTTTCTCGCAACAGATCGGACTGCCGAGACACGTATGGTAGCGTAACGCTCATTGGCTCAGAGCCTCAGAATCTGAGGCGCGTGTTATCATTGGCCGATTACAGCGCTCAGCTGACAATGCCGCTCTGACAACCTCCCTCCCTCCCTCTACCCCTGAGGGAAGAGTCCCCCCGCAAGATCATTACATATCACACAGGCGTCACTATACAAATCTAGCCTAGATAGAATTTTCATTATTGTTATTGTTATTATTATTATTATTATTGTTATTATTATTATTATTGTTATTATTATTAGTCTTAGTCTACTATTATTATGGTTAATAATGGCATCATCATTTTCATTATTATTATTATTATGATCCAAATTATTTTTATTATTTTATTATTAATATAATTATTTCAAAGATATGTGTGTGTGTGTGTGTGTGTGACTGACTGTGTGTATTCATCTTCATCTAGTTGTATTTTTATAGGGCCCGGCTGGGACATAAATCGGGAAAAATTACCCGATTTCATGATGTTATTTATTTAGTTAACGCTCATTTATGCAAGCTTCTAATTCATTTATCAGAAAACTAAATGTATCAATGGCAAGCTAATGAAATCCCGCTTATATTGATATTGTCCATGTAAAAAGTTTTTGAGCAAAATATTAAATGGGAGCTGGAGTTGTAAATATTAAGTTCATGCATATTTCTTGAGTCTCATAATGGGCCTTTCTTCTGTGTGTTTTACGGTTTTTTATTTGATAATATTATAGAACAAAAATTTCCGAAGATAACAGTATATCTTTTATACTGATAAACATATATTTGGTAGGGGAAAATTACCATATGCTGGCAAACACGGGCAGCAAGTGGAGTTTGTTGGTCCTCCAGCTCGCATTCCCGCGCCTGTCGCAGCCACAACAAGGGCTGTGACGTCACGTGCAAGACACCTGTTAGACAACATGTGATTGCAAACTCCAATCGTGTTGTTGCTGTCGTTGGTCACTGGTCAAAGTGCCTCGGGATTGACCACGTTCCGTGTGATTCCAACACAACACACTCACACAAACGTCCATGAGCTACTGAGTTTGTGGAATGCGGCAAGACGTTATCGCAGAGTTTTTCCTGGAATCTAATACTCCTAAAGTGTTTCTAGCCCAAAACCCCCCTTCAAAATTATTCAATCGACATGGGACCAAGCCGCTTACCAGTGTTGTAGGTCTCGAGTTCAGTTTGATGTGGTCTTGGTCTTGGTCTCGTTTGATGTGGTCTTGGTCTTGATCTTGGTCTCGAAGCTTCTGGTCTCGGAGTTTGGCTCGAGACCAGGTCAAGACCAGGATTAAAATGCATCGCGGCGTGGGGAAGGTCGAAATTTATTATCATACACGGAGAAAAATCATGGCTGCTTCGATTCACGGTGCGCCATACAGCGTTGTACTGTCTATAGATACTGCCTGACTAGCTCTACGGTGCTGATGCTTGAGCTGAGCCCTGCAAGCGCTGATAGAGTGAGTGCAAGTCGAGAGAACATGCATGACGTAGCCATTCTCGCAGTGATAATTTCTCCGTTTGCACGCACGCATGTTTGCAGCTCTGTTCACCTCCGTGTACTTCATATATGTGTAGGCCTATGCAATCCCCGCACCCTTCGTACACGTACACCACAGGTTTAGCTAGTTCGCTTGGAAAACGTAACCACAAAAATTGCTATTTTCCTATGTTTGTTTCTTCATGTCAACGAAGCAATTAAAGCAGAAATATTTGACCTAGATTTTCAGTTGTTCACATATATTAAATTTTGTAAATATATTTACTCTCTTATACGTTACCCTTACCCCCCTTCTACCAGAGCTCGTTAGTCGTTACATCGAGCACATCTGGCAGCAGGGTTGCCAGGTGCACAAACCACAAAATATACTTTTGGCATTTACACTTTACTTTTTTGGCATTTTCAATTTTTCATCATAAGAAAATAAATTCAATTGAATATTTCTAGCAAATTCCGAAATTTGTTGAGTAATTTCTGGCAAGAAATACAACAATTGGCAGGACCTTGCAACTCTGTCTGGCAGTGACATAGGACGTCGGACAGTGAGGTGTAGTGGACTAGTCTCGCTTTGTTTCCGTTCACACACCGGAATGAGTAATCATGTCGGCATCTTCAGCAGTTATCAAATTTGTGTTCAAGGACCACAAGGAGTTTTTTATAAGAAACACGGAAACCAGAAGCACACAGCAGCTTGTACTTTCTGCAAGCAAAGCATCACGACAAGGCTGGCACGACTTCGGCTTTTATCAAGCACTTGCGGCGATCCCATCCGAATAACTTAGGAAAATACAATTTAGTATTTATGCAGTACAGACCAAAAACATTCAGATACTAGTCATATTTATAAAAAATATTTTTATATGCCTGTTCTTGGTTTTCGTCTGTTTCGGAGGGTCTGGTCTTGGTCTCGGAGGGCTGATCTTGGTCTCGGAGGGTCTTGGTCTTGGTCTCAGAGGGCTGGTCTTGGTCTCGGAAGGTTTGGTCTTGGTCTCGGAGGGTCTGGTCTTTACTACAACACTGCCGCTTACCACCTACGATTTATTTGCGATTTTTTGAGCCTACTCTCATCAAAATTGAATTTATAGTTTCGGCTACCCAAAACAGACACACACACACACACACACACACAACACACACACACACACAGACACACGGCTACTCCTATAGTATATTATATTACTGATGCAAAAAAAGAAAGGGCCTACGCCAAATAACATTTTATTTTATGGGGGTCTATGCTGTACGGTAGGGGTTAAGAATTGTAAAAAAAAAAAAAAAAAAAAAAAAAAAAAAAGGCCTACCTACGCAACATAAAACTTTATGTTAGGGGGGTGTATGCTGTACGGTAGGGGTTACGAATTGTAAAAAAAAAGATGGCCGACTCCAGGGGCGGATTTATGGTGTGCGAGGCCCGAGGCCGGTACGTGGGAGTGCGGGGCCCTGAATGAAATGTGGGGTAAAATTCTTTCCAGTTGGTGGAGGAGACTTTTCCAGAGTCCTTTCCAGCCCTTATTAGTTTCTTTTTTCTCCAGACCTTCACAGATCCCTTCAAATACCTCTAAAACGTAATTATAAAGTGGGGGAGGGATGCCCCCTTCAACGCCCCCTCCCCCCTATATTACCCCCGCCCTGGCCCCCAAAATAAAATTTCTAACCTAACTAATAACCTAACGCGATATAAGGGTGGGAAAGGACTACAATTTTACCAGGTTAGGTTAGTAATTTATTTTTTATTTTTTAATACCCCACTTTATTATTACGTTTTAGAGGTATCTGAAGGGATTTGTGAAGGTCTGGATAAAATAAAACCACTAATAAGGGCGGGAAAGGACTCTATAATTTTACCAAATGTGGTTCAAATTTTATATTAGTTTAATTGAAACTTTTTCCACCCATATTTTACATTATATTGGTACTAATTTGTGGCATATTATGGTACATGCAATGTAACAGTGTTCGAGCTAATAAGAAATGTCCAGCATTCAGATTTTCATTGAAAACATATTTTTTCCTCTGGGGTGCGGGGCCTAGGCCATAGTTTACTCGGTTCCCCCTTAAATCTGTCAACGGCCGACGCCACAGGAAACTTTATTTTAGGGGGGTCTATGCTGTACTGGGGTCTGTGGTAACCCGGGAGTCACACTAGCCCTGTGTCCCGGGGTAACGGGTTCTCACCCACCACAGGTTCTAAGGGCTAATGCCACGGAGATGAGCACCGCATGCCACGCGCAGCTAAGCGTATGCTCCCATCTTTACCTTACCTTTACCTATGCTGTACGTAGGGGTTAATGATTGTAAAAAAAGAAATGGCCGACGCTATAGGAAACTTTATTTAAGGGGGGGGGATGCTGTAGAGGTTAATAATTGTCTAAGAATGGACTAGTAAAAAAACACGAAAAAAACAATTACCGATACCGGTATTCCTGTACGGTATCGGTATACCGGTATCGTAATTGATACCGGTGTGAGGACGTACTGGTATTACTCCGCAAACCGGTATCGGCAATACCGGTATTTTCTTGATACCGCACAACCCTACAAGTTGAAGTTCTCTATAGTGTTGTCAGCGAGAACAGAGCACAGTAATATAGCACCTGGAATATCAATTTCTCGCAAGATAACTCGAAATTCTTCCATCGCCGTAGTTTTCCTTTCGTAGGTCCACCCTAGAGTACCTGTATTATATAGAGTAGCGACAACTCGATTTGTGGGCGCCATCTTGGTGCCAAGGCCTCTCGTTCACCCAAGACCCGGGGAAGTTCTCAAGGCATGACCCCGCAGTATATCATGTTATACATGTATAAAGGATAGACTGTTATCTTCGGAAATGTTAGTTCTATAAGATTATCACATAAAACATAGTAAAACACATTAAATAAAGGTCATTATGAGACTGAAGAAATATGATGAACTTGACATTCACTTAAAACTCGTCGTCATGTATAACTTTGTGACAGCTTATAAGATGGCAGATATCAATAGAAGCAGAATTTAATTAGTTTTCCATTGACATATTTCGTTTTCTGATACATACAATAATACCATGCAAACATTAAGGTTAACTAAATAAATTGCTCTCTCCCGCTCTCTCTCTCTCTTCTCTCTCTCTCTCTCTCTCTCTCTCTCTCTCTCTCTCTCTCTCTCTCTCTCTCTCTCTCTCTCTCTCTCTCTCCCTTTCTCTCCGTGAAAGAGAGAGAGAGAGAGATAAGTGAAAGAGATGAGTGAGAGATATGAGAGTAACCAAAAAAACTTTATAATTCTCTCTCTCTCTCTCTCTCTCCAATATATATTTTATATAAAAAAAAAAAAAAATAATATATATATATATATATATAATATATATATTATTTAGAGAGAGATAATTTGAAAAAGGTTTTTGGTTACTCTCATATCTCTCATATCTCTTTCACTTCTCTCTCTCTCTCTCTCTCTCTCTCTCTCTCTCTCTCTCTCTCTTTTTTCTCTCCGACGCGTGAAAGAGAGAGAGAGAGAAATGAAAGAGATATGAGAGAGTAACCAAAAACCTTTTTCAAATTCTCTCTCTCTCTCTCTCTCTCTCTCATCAATATATATATATATATATATATATATATATATATATATATATATATATATATATATATATATATATATATATATATATACATATATATATATATATATTTTATATATATATATATTTCTATATATATATTTAGAGAGAGAGAGAGAGAAGAAAATAATTATAAAGGTTTTTTGGTTACTCTCATCTCTCACATCTCTCTTTCACTTATATATCTCTCTCTCTTTCACGGAGAGAGAGAGAGAGCGGGAGAGAGCAATTTATTTAGTTAACCTTAATGTTTGCATGGTATTATTGTATGTATCAGAAAACGAAATATGTCAATGGAAAGCTAATTAAATTGTGCTTCTATTGATATCTGCCATCTTATAAGCTGTCCCACAAAGTTATACATGACGACGAGTTTTAAGTGAATGTTAAGTTCATCATATTTCTTCAGAGTCTCATAATGACCTTTATTTAATGTGTTTTACTATGTTTTATGTGATAATCTTATAGAACAAACATTTCCGAAGATAACAGTCTATCCTTTATACATGTATAACATGATATACTGCGGGGTCATGCCTTGAGAACTTCCCCGGGTCTTGGGTGAACGAGGAGGCCTTGGCACCAAGATGGCGCCCAGTAGCGTTTAACATATAGGGCCTATGAATGGCGTTACCCTCTTTATAGAGATATCCTAGTCCACCCCACTGAGCTCTATATGAACTGGAGGGGCGCTCTCCTCTCGGAGCGCGTGACTTCGGGCAGCCATATTGAAACCACCGGCGCACCGCACAATAGTCCCAAAGCCTTTTAAGGCCATGTCACACGAGCAATATTTTCCGGCATCTTTTGGTATCTTGCTACCAAAAGATGCCCGTACTGGTGGCAAAAGGTGCGCGTGATGTCACACGGCGTTTCGGCTACGAGCATCTTCCTACCGGCATCTTCCTAGACCCGCGCCCAAAACGAGCGAAATGTCTACTTAAATGTACTGATGTTCTGTACTATACTGAAATGTCTAGTTCGTACAATGTGTAGTCTTGCGTGGCTTCGGCTGCTCCAAACAGTGGTGCCAAATCGACGGTCGACCAGCTAAAATTTCCCTGTGTGGAAGTCAAAATTTCCCTTTTTGCCTCAGATACTCCCTGTCACACACATATATATATATATATATATATATATATATATATATATATATATATATATATATATAAGATAAACAAAATGGTATTTTTTCCTCTTTTTTTGCCTTTATTTTCCCCCTTTCGATGCCCGTCAGGGTGGCAAGGTTGGTAGAGACGTGTGCTCGCAATGTGCAGCGTCCCTGTGCATTCGGTCAGCGGTTCGAGTCCGCCTAGTTCGTGCTGACGTGGCGGCGCTTTGTATAGTCAATAACCTTGTAGTTGGTACTTGCAAAGTGTCTAGATAGGATGAAAATCTTATCTTATCCCCCTTTCGAAGCCAAACCTTCCCTCAAACAGAGAAATTATCCTGCATCTGGCACCACAGGCTCCAAAATGTAAACAAGGATGCCGGTACTGGTGGCAAAAGAACGAACATGCGCGACTCATAAGAACATAAGAAAATAAGGAAGCTACAAGAGGCCGCGAGGCCTACACGTGGTAGTTCCTGTCACCTAACACTACCTACATCCACCTTTCATCCCCATCCATGAACTTATCCAGCTCCCCTTTAAAGCTCCCTAATGACTCAGCACTAACTACCTGTCTACTGAGACCATTCCACTCATTCACCACCCTATTTGTGAACCAGTTTTTCCCTATTTCCTTTCTAAATCTACGCTTTTCCAGCTTGAATCCGTTACTTCTTGTTCTACCCTGGTTAAAAGCCGTAAGAACTTTTCCTACCTCTCCTTTATTAAATCCCTTTATCCACTTAAAAACTTCTATCAGATCGCCCCTTACTCTGCGTCTCTCGAGTGAGTGTAATTTTAATAACTTCAATCTCCTCTCATAACTAAAGTTACGCATCCCTTGTATCATTTTGGTCATCCTGACTCCGCGTTTGCTACCAAAAGATGCCGGTATCAGGCGACAAATGATGCCTGATACGCTTTTGCTACCAAAAGATGCCGGTATCAGGCGACAAATGATGCCTGATACGCTTTTGCTACCAAAAGATGCCGGTATCAGGCGACAAATGATGCCTGATACGCTTTTGCTACCAAAGATGCCGGTATCAGGCGACAAATGATGCCTGATACGCTTTTGCTACCAAAAGATGCCGGTATCAGGCGACAAATGATGCCTGATACGCTTTTGCTACCAAAAGATGCCGGTATCAGGCGACAAATGATGCCTGATACGCTTTTTGCTACCAAAAGATGCCGGTATCAGGCGACAAATGATGCCTGATACGCTTTTGCTACCAAAAGATGCCGGTATCAGGCGACAAATGATGCCTGATACGCTTTTGCTACCAAAAGATGCCGGTATCAGGCGACAAATGATGCCTGATACGCTTTTGCTACCAAAAGATGCCGGTATCAGGCGACAAATGATGCCTGATACGCTTTTGCTACCAAAAGATGCCGGTATCAGGCGACAAATGATGCCTGATACGCTTTTGCTACCAAAAGATGCCGGTATCAGGCGACAAATGATGCCTGATACGCTTTTGCTACCAAAAGATGCCGGTATCAGGCGACAAATGATGCCTGATACGCTTTTGCTACCAAAAATGCCGGTATCAGGCGACAAATGATGCCTGATACGCTTTTGCTACCAAAAGATGCCGGTATCAGGCGACAAATGATGCCTGATACGCTTTTTGCTACCAAAAGATGCCGGTATCAGGCGACAAATGATGCCTGATACGCTTTTTGCTACCAAAAGATGCCGGTATCAGGCGACAAATGATGCCTGATACGCTTTTTTCTACCAAAAGATGCCGGTATCAGGCGACAAATGATGCCTGATACGCTTTTGCTACCAAAAGATGCCGGTATCAGGCGACAAATGATGCCTGATACGCTTTTGCTACCAAAAGATGCCGGTATCAGGCGACAAATGATGCCTGATACGCTTTTGCTACCAAAAGATGCCGGAAAAAGTGTCCGTGTGACATGGCCTTTAATGCTGCACTCAGCTTGTTTTTTCTTCCTTCTTTAACAATTATATGTGTATATCCTTATTAATAAAGATAAATGAAATATTACTATACAGTAGGCCTACCTGCTTCGAAATATTACCATTTTGAGGTATTTGTAGTTAGAATATTGCGTCGTATTGATCGAAGTAATTTTTGTTCTCTCTCTCTCTCATTGTTAAAACCAAGCTATATATCGAAAATTCACATTATCGGTAGCGAAAATAACTTAAGTAGCAATTTATATGGAGAAATGAAAATTAGGCATTGATCAACATGATCGTGCTGACTAAATGTTCACAATATTTTCACACGTTGTGAAAAATATCCACCTAAAGAACGAAGTATGTGACAGTCATACGCTGGTGTGATGAAGTAACCTGATGTATTTCAGCTTTATATGTGTAGTGCCCACATTGAATGTGTGCTCCACAGTCCTGGTTACTCTGCTGCCACCACGCACATCAAGTGGGAGAAAAAAAATATAAATGAATAAAAATAAAAGATGTGAGAAAATAAGGTAAGTACTGTTTGGATCTAAATAATAATTCGTTAATAAATAATCATTAATATATTTCTCCCTTTGCTTGTAATATTATAATAATTATACATTCACAAGTTGTCTTAATTCTAAGTCTTCTTATCCCCTAACGATACGCACGCGTAGTGCTCAAGTCGTTATCCTAATGTAGTTTACTATCTCTGGTAACTTCGGTTGCACCGTTACCACATTAACGATACGCACGCGTAGTGCTCAAGTCGTCATCCTAATGTAGTTTACTATCTCTGGTAACTTCAGTCGCACTGTTACCACTTTAACGATACGCACATACAGTGCTCAAGCCGTTATCCTATATTAATGTAGTCTATCCCACTTCCAAAGTTTCCCTCTCACTCATTTTTCTATTCCCTTCTCTCTCCTTGGCCTCACACGGCTGGCTGTAATACGCTGTAGTTGCACCCTCTGCTAATTCGGGACCGCTTGGCCACCAGGTCCGCCAACGGCTCCTACCTTGGGACCCTAGGTAATACAATTCATTATTCCTTATGTCAACAAAAGGAATCACCAGTAAGTCACCCCTACATCTCTACCCTATAAACCTTCTCTTAATAACCTTTACAAGGGCGAGAATATCACCTCCCCACAGGCGACTTAACTCAGCGAGCGTCTGGCTGCTTCTAAGGTTATCCTAATGTTGAACTCCCCTTCTTCAACCTTCGGCCTCGTTTCGCTACGTGGCTAATTACTACCGGCTTAAAATATAAGCCTTTCTCTCTAACCAGTGATTCAGGACTGAGGAGTGGAGGAAAATTACTCGTTAGCTTATTGATACTGTTACGCCCCCCGTAACTTACCAAAGACAGTTCACACTGTTCTGAGTTCGGCGTGGGGCTGGTGGTCCGAGGACTACTTACTTAGCAACTGTCAGAGCACTGGCGAGAAAAAGATCGTCTCCTTTAACCATTTATTACCACATGGTAGTTGAGAAAGCACACACAGTTACAGGAGGGGAGTGTATACACTTCTCTTAACGCACAAGCAAACGCTCCAAGCATTCCAGGGCACAGGCGGAGGGGGGGCGAGAGGCGGGAGAGCAGATCCATGCGTTACCAAGCTCCTCAGGCGACTCCCCTCTGTGTCTCTTCCTCCGAGTTCCTCGCGTCGGCGCGCCCCTGCCAGACCTCCCCACCCTCTCTCACTCCGGCCTCTCCAAGGTCGTTCTACCAGGCATCCTCATACACACACACTGCCTCGCTCGCCACCCAGACATACACACATACACGCATACATTATTACATCATTACAATCGTAACACTACCCCTCCCTTACAAAACAAGACGTCCTCGTCTGTAACATAAGACATTTCCCCCAACAGCAAATTATATCCAAAACAAAACATCCACATCCTAAATTAGCACTCAAGAAAAATACAGAAACACACAACAATAATGAAATTCCTCATGACAATTACTGCAGCAATTACATAATTCTCCCACCACATCATTACAACCACCCGTTAACCACCACCACACTAAGTGGATTATATTAAAAACTGAACATAACAAAAAAACAAAACAAAAACTCAGGCTGATATGAAACTTAATATCCTTCCTCTACATCGCTATCCATAACGTAATCTCCTTGCCAGCAGGGAGGTCGGCGTGTACGTTTTGAGGGAGCCAGAGACCAGTCTCCTGTCTCCACGCCAACCAACGAGACGTACTCGTCCCTGTCACCCGCCACTGCTTCTGCCGCAGATGGCTCGCCTTGACTCGTGGGGTCTCTTTCTTCCTCTTCCTCCTCCTCCTCCTCACCATTCGACCCACTCCACGTGAATACTCTTTCGTCCGCATATTTATACAAGCGGTCGACATGTACCACACGCATCCGTTTTCCTGTCCCGGGACTGATGCGGTATGTCACATCAGACAGGACCTCCACCACAGTATATGGTCCCTCCCAAGGGCTTTGCAACTTGGGAGACAAGCCCTGTTTTCTACGGGGGTTATAGAGCCACACTTTGTCACCCGGGAGGTACTGAGCTTCACGCACACGCTGTTGGTACCTTCGCACATCGAATGTTCCGCGGCTCGCAGCCGTTTATCACCCCTCGCGAGTATTGGTCTAAACGCAGCTGCAGCGCCACGGCGTATTCTGTCTCCACTGTCGGCAGTTCCTCATCTGGCGGTCGTCCTGTGGCCAGATCCACGGGTAGACGCTTTTCTCTGCCAAACATGAGTCGCGCTGGCGTGTAACCCGTAGCTTCGTGTTGAGCAGAGCGGTTTAAAGCCATCAGTGGGTAAGGTAACCCACATCCCAGTCTTGTTGGTCTGCCTCCCCAATACTTAGCCAGTTCTCCGGCGGGGGTACGGTTAAACCTCTCCACCATTCCGTCACTTTGGGGGCCTCAGGGGCGTGTCCGAGTCTTATGAATGCCCAACAGCTCACAGCACTCACGGAAGACCGGGACTCAAACTCACGCCCTTGATCTGAGTGTAGCTCACCGGGAACCCAAATCGGTAAAAGCCCTGGTCAACCAACACTCCTGCCACCGTCTTTGCCTCATGGTTGGGAGGAATAAGCCTCGGGCCACTTAGTGAAATAGTCCCTCAGGACACAGATGAACCTATTGCCCCGAGGGTGCGCGGGAAGGGCCCGCGATGTCCACCGCCACTCTCTCCATGGGTGCTCCTGCTCGGTATAGCTGAAGGGGCGCCCGCGTCCTTTGGGGGGGACCCATCTTAGCGGCACAGGTGTAACAGGTGCGACACCACTCTATCACATCACGCCGCAGGGGCCCAAACCAGTAGAAGCGCTGACGGAGGCGGCATAAAGTCTTCTTAACGCCTTGGTGGCCACTGGTGTGTCCCGCGTGCACCTCTTGCACCAATTCTTTACGCAAGGGGGTGCGGTACTACCGTCACCCATCTACTCTCCTCCTTACCAGTTCCACCCAGCGCCTCTGTAAAAACTCCTCGTCGAGTCGTAATGCCCCCCACTGTTCCACGAGACACTTCGTGGCTGGGGCTTTCCGGTGACACCTTTCCCACTGCGGCCTCTCGTTTCCCAATTCCATCCAGCGAACTACGGGAGCGAGGTCAGGATCCTCACGCTGTGTTTTCCTCCAGCGATTCTGCGCCTCGTCAGCCTCAGTGTGCCGTGTAACCGCCTACACCCCCCGTCGTCAAACCTCCCTCCGGGTTACCCGTGCGTGGCAGCCAGGCTCGCACGGAAAGGCGACTGGGACTGTCAGCGTAGTTATGAATTCTTCCCGGCCGGTGTTCCCCACGGTAGGGTTTTACTGCTCCATACGGCCCAACACCGTGCTAGCTGCCCCTGGGTTCCTTCAGTGTCTTAAACCAGCGAAGGGCTGCGTGATCCGTCCTGACGGTGAACTCTGCCCATACAAGTAGTGGTGGAAGTGACAACCAAGCTCCTCACTACTGCCAGCAACTCCTTCCTTGTCACACAGTAGTTGCGTTTTTGGCTTCTAAACTTGGCACTGAAGTAAGCCACCACATTTCTTGTCCATCCTTAACCTGTGATAGAACGGCACCGATACCCTCAGCGCTGGCGTCAGTGTCGAGCAGATATGGGAGACTCGGGTCGGGTAAGGCAAAACAGGAGCCTCCACCATGGCCTTCTTCAATTTCTCAAAGGCTGCTGACACGCCTCATCCCAGTGGAAGTGTGCTCCCTTCCCGTGAGTTTGGTGGAGCGGAGCGGCGGTGGTCGAGAAACCCTGCACGAACCGTCGGGGATAGTACACAGGGCCCAGGAAAATTCTCAGCCCCGCCACACAGGTAGGCACCGGCCAGTCCTCCACGGCCGCCACTTTCTCCGGATCCGTGCGCACCTCCATTTCTCCCCACAAAGTGACCCAGGAAAGGAAAACCCCTCGCTGGAAGAAAGTTTCACTTCTTGGGGCTGAGCTTCAGGTTTGCTTTCCTCAGGCGGGGCCCAACACCTCCTCCAGCCTCTCAAGCTCCTTTCGAAGTGCCTCCGCGACCAGCACATCGTCGAGGTACACTAGGGCAGTCCTCCACTGTAGCCCCTCGAGTACCCTCTCCATCAGCCGCTCGAAACACCCTGGAGCATTACAAAGGCCGAAGGGCATCACGTTGAAGTGCCATAGCCCTTGCCCGAAGGTAAATGCCGTCTTCTCTTTGTCCTCCTCCACCATCCCACCTGATGATAACCCGACTTCAGGTCGAAGTGGAGAACCATTGCACCCCTTCAGTGCATCCAGCGTGTCGTCTATCCTGGGCAGGGGTAAGAGTCCTGACGGTCACCTGGTTGAGTGCCCAACCCGGGGTAGCCCACACCCAAAATACCCGTTTTGAACATCCCCTTTTCTTGCGCTGGACCCCGGCGGGCGGGCTGTTACGCCTGTCCCCCGGTGGGTTTTCCTACCCTGCTGCCCCTCCGCTCCCCGGCTATCCGTTCCCCTTACCGGGGTCCGCTCCCCCTCTGGGGCCTCACCCGACAGAAACCCCCCTCGCCAAGGCCCCCTGCACGTCCCCCCGGGTGCGCCGCTTCACGTAAATCTGCAGCCGCTGGTCGATGAGGGCGTCGACGAAGTGGGGCGGGCCAAAAAAACCACCATTTCCTCCGGCCCTTCGGATATGCCCGCCGCACCAACGACTCTAGCTCGTGCGCCAGGTGAGACAGCGGCTCGCCTCGCATCCTCACTCAAACCCTTCAAGTGAGCCGGTACACCTCCGCTTGCTGGTGGGGCCAAATTTACGTTGTAGTGCGTCCACGACACACTGGTAGGGACGCCCGCTGCGCCGGCGTCAGATGCCCCAAGACCTCCACAGCCGCCCCGCGCAAACTCGAGACAAGTTGTAGCACTCTCTCTTCAACATCCACAACTGAGCGTCCGCTAGGATCTCGGAACTGAGCCTTGTAAGCCTCCCACGGCATTTTAACCGTCAAAGTCTGCCGGCTTCCTCCTACTGGGCTGACTGTAACAGGGTGGTGTGACGTAACGGCTGGTTTAAAGGTAGCTGGATCCCACAGGCCCCTTGGAGGCAAGGGGGTGGGGAGAGGGGGGAGAGAGAGGCATGCGCGAAGTCGCTCCGTGAGGCGGGGGTGGCGATGGCGGCCACCCCACCCACGGCCTTGCTGACTCCACACTTACCCGGGTCTGGGGTTTGAAAGGGTTCGAAAGTCACCCGTCCCGGCCTGTCCATTTTCGCCCTTATGCTCTCCATCCATTACACTGGGTAACAGCCAAAAAATCGTCAGGGGTTTCTCAGTTGATTTAGACTAATTTAGGTGTTCTGAGTCCGAATATCACTGATTTTGCTCTATCAGGTCAACTTTTGAGATACAGCCATAGGCCTCCCTGACGAGCTATACATATGCAAATATCAGGGTTTTGAGTTCAATCATATTTTCTGAAGAAATATTCGAATTACAATGCACAGACACAATAAGGGAATTCCACAATTAGCCAATCAAATCAATACCTGTCTCACCTTTACTCCATTCTAAATTTCTAAATTCTAAAATTCAAAATTTCATTGTCTGACACTCAGCTGCATCTTTTTTTTTTCTTTCAGTTATTGTGATGGCTTCGGCGCGACGGTCATGCAGGAATAATCCTGACTTTTTCTGCTACATCTGCGGCAATACACGCTGTCAGGGGACAGGAAGAACATCACAGGATTTGTGAAGCGCGCCTAGGGGGCTTACTTAAAGTCAAGCTGGGTGACCAAGATAAGTCCTGGGCACCGCACACGGTGTGCAAGACGTGCGTGGAATACCTCCGGCGGTGGACGAAGGGCGCGAAAACTTCACTAAAGTTGGGATTCCGATGGTTTGGAGGGACCCGTTTGACCATGCATCGGTTTGTTCCTTCTGCGCCATCAATACTAATGGCATAAACCCGGGAAGAATCGGCACAGCCTCCAGTACCCCGACCTTCCATCTGCCCGCCGTCCACTGGCTCACTGCGAAGAAATCCTGTACCAGCGTCACAGAGCTTCCCGACAGCGACGACGAGGCCACCCAGTACAGACGAGCGAGGATATACAGAAGAAGAGTATGAAGCACAAGATAGTCCGCAGCCCTTTTCACAATGTGAGCTTAATGATCTGTTCGGGATCTCAGCTTGTCGAAGACTTCCCCCGAGCTGTGGCCTCCAGACTCAAAGAGAAAAAATCTACTTGGCAAGGACGCGCGTATCACTTTCTTTCGTAGAAGGCATGAGGCCTTACATGGGCTACTTCTGCCAGGAGGGAAGACCTCGTGTACTGCCGAGATGTCGCCGGTCTTCTTGTTAAACTCGGCGCTCCTAAATTTACGATCCGAGAGATTGGCGACTCTTCATTGACAGCTGTAAGCGCTCTTTGAAGTGTGGTGCTCCTCCACAACGGGAACCAGTCGCCTTCAATCCCTCTTGCGCACTCCACAACTCTCAAAGAGAAATATGAAGCAGTAAAGTACGTGCTCGACAAAATCCAATATGAGCAGCACCAATGGATCATCTGCGTCGACTTGAAGTGGAACTTTCTACTTGGTCAGCAGTCCGGGTTCACGAAGTACCCATGCTTTTTATGCATGTGGGACAGTCGAGACAAGAGCCCACACTATGTAAAGAAAGAGTGGCCGGCGCGAGAGCAGTTAGTACCTGGGCGAGAAACATCATAAACGAACCTCTTTTTTGACCGGGAGAAGAATTGATCCCACCGCTACACTTGAAGCTTGGGTTAATGAAACAGTTCACGCGCGCTCTGGACAAGGATGGGAGGTTTGCTTCAACTACCTGTGCCGAGCCTTTCCGGGGACTGACCATTGAAAGCTGAAGGCCGGCATTTTCGATGGCCCACAGATACGGCAGCTCATAAAGGACACAGAGTTCCAAAACTCCATGAACACGCTAGAGTGCGCCGCGTGGAAATCGTTTGTGCAGGTGGTGAACAACTTCCTGGGGAACACGAAGGCAGCAAACCACGCCAGACTGTTTAGCAGCATGATAGAGGCCTTCCAAAAAATCGGTGTTTGATGAGTATTAAGATGCACTTCCTTCTCACACATGGAGAAGTTTCCTGAAAACCTTGGGGCGATGAGCGACGAGCAGGGAGAAAGGTTCCATCAGGACATGCGCCAAATGGAGGAGAGGTACCAGGGAGGTGGGACGCAGTCATGATGGCGGGAAATACTGCTGGTCGCTGAAGAGAGACAACCCAGCAGCTGCTCACCCCACGGGAATCGAAGAAACGCCGATTTATGCCGTGAACTCTGAACTTTTGTGTCACGTAACGCTCATTCTTTACTAATATTATGATAATTATGCTTATTTAAATTGATGGACTAAATAAAAACTGAATGAATTTGGATACGCTGACTTTTATTTCTTGAGGAAAAAGGAAAAAATCATCAGGGGTTTCTCAGCTGATGTCCGCAGAATTTTTTTTTTTACGAAAAATCGATTTTTTTAAAATTTCTGTAGCAAAAAAACCTGACCTGATTGAAACAAAACCAAGGTCATTTTCGGACTCAGAGCATCAAAATTAGTCCCAATTCAGCTGGAAAACCCTGGACGATTTTCAAAACATATGTTTTTGTTACCCAGTGTTATCGCCTGGTGCAATGTTGCCAGCTCACCTCTGCACTCAGTCACTCCTCTAAGAGCGACAGTTGCTGCCTCCTCTGCCTGCCTCCTTACAAGCTCGACCGCCCCCAGCAGCTCCTCCTTGACAATATCCAGTTTCTCGTCTGTATACGGCTGGGACTCTCGCTGCACGGCCTGCCAGCCTTCATGCATCGCGACTCTAAGCTCGCGTGTCCTCACTTCCGCCCTCTCTTCCGCCTCCTTGCTTGTACGGCCGTGTGCGTTCATTTTCCCCATCATAGCGGTAAGGAGTGTCATTACGTCGGGTTTCTGCTCATCGCCTGAGTCTCCGTCCTTTTCAACACTGTCCTTTTCCCCACTTGGCATGCGCGCGCCATCTTCCTCGCTAAAACCTGCCGGTTTCCCTGACGCCATCTTGCCGTCCCAGGACCACCAGGTGTACCCCACGACTTTCACTGGTAACACACACAATTCCACTTCATGACACCATTTGTTACGCCCCCCGTAACTTACCAAAGACAGTTCACACTGTTCTGAGTTCGGCGTGGGGCTGGTGGTCCGAGGACTACTTACTTAGCAGCTGTCAGAGCACTGGCGAGAAAAAGATCGTCTCCTTTAACCATTTATTACCACATGGTAGTTGAGAAAGCACACACAGTTACAGGAGGGGAGTGTATACACTTCTCTTAACGCACAAGCAAACGCTCCAAGCATTCCAGGGCAAAGGCGGAGGGGGGGCGAGAGGCGGGAGAGCAGATCCGTGCGTTACCAAGCTCCTCAGGCGACTCCCCTCTGTGTCTCTTCCTCCGAGTTCCTCGCGTTGGTGCGCCCCTGCCAGACCTCCCCACCCTCTCTCACTCCGGCCTCTCCAAGGTCGTTCTACCAGGCATCCTCATACACACACACTGCCTCGCTCGCCACCCAGACATACACACATACACACACATACACGCATACATGATTACATCATTACAATCGTAACAATATTTATAAGTTATTTCATCTCTTCCCCTATTAATGTAATTTCTCTCGTTACATATGGAAACAAATTCAAGCATCTCTAGTTACGTCCTAAGACTGTAGCATATTACACTGATCCGTGGACTTTATTTATCCCTTGCCAGGTTAATTTGACATATAGACTAGGTTGAAACGCTTCAGTGTATATAGATATTGCATATATGCATCCATGTCATATATTTAAAACATACGACATGTTGACAGAAGCAGTATACCTATCGCTAAACATCAATTATTAATAGCGAGCAAAATATGGCATATATATGAGTAGTGAAGTCATGATTTTTAAATATATATGGTCACTGCACTTATGTATCCGATATATCACTGTAACATGCTGACACTATCAAACATGTTGACAGAAACAGTGTATCTACTGAAACAAGATATATTTACGACTCCTCAATATTCGGGATAAATAGGACTAAGTGTGCTTTGCTTACCTGTGAAACGTTATCCCAATTTTTCTTGAAGTATTCTTGTGCCCATTTTTGCAACCGTAGGCTGCACAATGCACCATCTTGATTGTAATTCAAGAAATTAATTCCAGTAAACACAGGGCAGCAGTTCAACTTCCGCGGCTGAGTGGTGTCTCGAGATGGCCGTCGAGTGCGAGAGCGCCGGCCTGGTGGCGACACAACAAACTGCGCGGCGCTGACAGAAGATAGCCCCTCCAGTTATAATAGCTATAATTATAGAGCTCAGTGGCCCACCCGCGGCGACCCCGACTTATCCCCACAATGCACCGATGTAAACAAACCGTGACGTAGTTATGTCTGGGGCCCATTTATTTAATTGATTTAGGATTTAGCCTGTCATATGCATGTATATGCAAGAATCACCGTACAACAAAGGATTATACAGAAAAGTAGACCAATAGTAGATGGAAATTATATATCATAGAAGTTTAAATCCAAAGGTAGGCTATAATAAATATTATGATTGTTATAGGTAAACATTGTTAGGCTCGTAGTTACGACGTAGTATCAAAACTCGTTATGGTCGCTGATTCCGAAGATGCAGAGCAACGTAAAAATATAACAAACATCACTGCCCTTCAACAACAACAACAAAAATATAACAAGGTGAGAAAAGAAAACAAGATGAAGTATTCAGTGATGTGAGAAATTAACAGTATAGAATCGAAACAACAACCGTGCCATGAAAATACAAAGGAAACAAACGGTAACTTTCTTTACCGTAGCTACCTTGTGAGTGTAATAATGCCTAGGTACGTAGTGGAGATCCATCTCAGCTGCGTCGATAACTGACGGAATTCTTCAAAGGTATCAAAGGTAAGGTACCTAGTAACGGTATTATTCCAGATGAACACCGAATTCACTTTGGTGGACGAAACTATTTTTGGTAAAATTCTAGTGTTTGCCCATACTCTCCCGCTTCCTCCAAACAAGTTTGGGGACCTGTGGGAATGCTGGGTTTTCGGGTGGGGAACAAATTATGCGTCGGAAACACGTAATTTAAGAGTTGTTTAGGGGGGTAAAATTCCCTAGATCTAGGGTAATTTCCTTATATCTAGAGAAATTTGCCAAAACAAAATTAACCTAACCTAGCGGGGGGCTTGACCCACCGATAACCTAACCTAATCTAACCTAACCTAACCAAATCTAATCTAACCTAACCTAACCTAACCTAACCTAACCTAACCAAACCAAATCCAACCTAACCTACCCTAACCTCCTAGCGGGGGCTTGGGTGTGTTCTCGACACTTCGGTCATCATTCTGTGAGGATCGTCAGGTTCACACGTCTCTGGACTCAGAAGAAATCCAATTAATTTTCCCTAGATCTAGGGAATTTTTATAACATCCATAACTCAAAAAGTATGTGGTTGCGACGCATATTTTGTACCCCAGCCAAATATCCTGCATTCTCCCAGGTCCCCAAGCTTGTTTGGGGTCAAAGGGGGAGTATGGGCAAACACTAGAATTATACCCTATTTTTTTCTGGTGAGTTTTGATGTGTTTTAAATTAATCTGCTAACTGTTTCTGTCACATTTTTTTTTTTTTTTTTTTAAGGTAAAGGTTAGGTTAGGTTTGATATAGCTTATGTTAGGTAAAGGGGAAAATCTCAAGAACAAGGGCTCCACGCTAAGCTGACCCAAATGTTGGCTCTACGTATTATTCTTACTGTCCTTAACACATCTGTTAAGATTTTAATGAGTGCCGATCCTTACTTTGCCTACATGGCCGATATTAAATTTCAGGCTCTTGAGAAAAACTAAGTCCAGCGAGATGCGCAATGGACGACGAGTTTGAGAAAGTAGTGCGCATATGAGTAGTAGATTTAACCTACTAGGTTAGGGCAGATTAGGTTAGTGCACAGCACGAGGGGCTCGAGGAGGGGTGCTAGGTTAGGTCTGTAGAGTTTTGTCATCTTTAGAATAAAGGCTCAACCTCCTATCTTCTTCTTATTGTAGCCAACAAGCTTGGGGACATGGTGGAAACTGGGTTTTTTGGGTGGTGGAGCACACATAAGGGAAATATGGCCCCGATAAAGTCTATGAACTAGGGAAATTTAGGGATTTTTTTGTGGGGGCCATATTTCCCTTGTGTGTGTGGTCCCCCACCCAAAACCCCAGTTTACCACCATGTCCCCAAGTTTGTTGGCTATAAGAAGAAGAAGATAGGGGGTGGAGCCCTTGTTCTTAAGATTTACCGAAAATAAAAAGATTTGCGACAGAAACGGTTAGCAGATTCATTCAGAGCACATCAAATCTCACCAGAAAAAAATAGTATCGTTCACCAAAGGAAGTTCTGTGTTCATCTGGAAATTTACCCTAGTAACATACCAACGGTAGTGATAACGGTAAATTGGTAAAGACTTTCAACCAGTAATTGAGTAAGAGGTTAAAAGTACTCTTTTCCCATGTATTTTGATGTGTTAAAGAATAATGGCCACATTAAAAATCTTCGGAAATTCCCCATTTTGCAGTTATACCTCCTCCATAACAAACCTGGGGACCCGTCGGGTTTTGGGTGGGGAAAGTAGAAAAAAGTTTTTGTACGGTCAGTACCGTAAAAATGGACGAGGACTGCGCGGTCATTTTCTGAGAAACCTGACTAGTTTTTCCTTGCCTGAAATTTGTGGTTTTTGAGATGAAGGTATTTTTATGGTAAAATTCTAGAGTCCTTTCCCGCCCTTATTAGTGGGCTTTTTTCCTTCAGACCTTCACAGATCCCTTCAGATACCTCTAAAACGTAATTATAAAGTTGGGGAGAAGTAAACAAAAAAGATATTACAAAACCTAACCAAACCCAGACAAAGAAGTGACCCACTCAACAACGGCATCTTTCGCCGATGACACCAACATATGTAAAAGCATTGGAGACAGAGAAGACATCAGCCTTCTTCAAGAAGATCTCGACAAAATCTATGAATGGGCCAAAACGAACAACATGCTATTCAATGGTGAAAAATTCCAACTTCTCAGGAGTGGTAAAAGCCACTCCTCAACAACACCCTCCTGTCAAACGAGAAACAAGTGATAACCATTAGCCCACATGTAAAATGTTTGGGCATTCACCTCAATGCTGATGGCACCTTCCAACGCCACATCGAAGAGACCATCAAGAAAGCTAGAAGGATTGCAGGGTGGATACTTAGAACCTTCTACTCCCGGGAAAAAAAAGTGTATGATGACTCTATGGAGAGCACTAGTCCAGCCCATCCTGGATTACTGCAGTCAACTATGGTCTCCCCACAAGGCTATGGATATCTAGGCCCTTGAGTCGGTTCACAAGGCAAATAAGAGGGATGAAAGAACTCTCCTACTGGGAAAGACTAAAAAGACTAGGACTATATTCCCAGCAACGACGCAGAGAGAGATATTCCACCATATACATCTGGAAGGTCCTAGAAGAAAAAGTACCCAACCCCTCCAACATCAACAAAGTGGATGCTTACATAAATGAGAGGGCAGGTCGGAAATGCTTCAGGAAAGCCCCACCAACTCAAGCCCCGGCAAGAATCAAGACTCTTCTATCAGCCAGCCTACCCTACAGTGGCCCAAGAGCCTTCAACAGCCTCCCAAGAAACATCCGAGACATCACCGACTGCTCCGTAGAGAAGATAAAATCCCAACTGGACGAATACCTGTGGACAGTCCCTGACGAACCACCAGTACCGGGTTACACTTCGCTATGTAGATCACCCACAAACTCCTTACTGGACCAAGTGAACCTACAGTTTAAGGATGCTAGGACCGGCTGCAGCGGGAGAACTAGTACTACGGCTCTCAGGAATTATCCTCTAAACAACATCAAGTATCAAGTAAGTACATAACCTAACCTGGTAAAATGCTAGTTCTTTTTCGCCCTTAGCTCTCGCTAGGAGGTTATTGGTAAGGTTACGTTAGGTTATAGTGAAGTGAGGTTAGGTTAGGTTAGGTTGTATTGAGGTTAGGTTAGAATTTGTTTATTTTTTTTTAGTATTATTCCAGATGAACACCGAATTCACTTTGGTGGACGAAACTATTTTTTTCGGGTGAGTTTTGATGTGCTTTGAATTAATCTGCTAACCGTTTCTGTCGCAATTTTTTTGGTTTTTGGTTTTTGGTTTTTTAAGTAGGTAAAGGTTAGGTTAGGTATAAGTTAGGTTCAATTTGTATTTGTCCTTTTTTTTTGTAAAAAAAAAAAAAAAGATTTGCGACAGAAACTGTTAGCAGATACGTACATTCAAAGCACATCAAAACTCACCAGAAAAAAATAGTTTCGTCCATCAAAGGAAGTAAGGTGTTCATCTGGAAATTTACCCTTTTTTTTTTATCTCTCCCCCACTTTATAATTACGTTTTAGAGGTATCTGAAGGGATCTGTGAAGGTCTGGAGGAAAAAAGCCCACTAATAAGGGCAGGAAAGGACTCTAGAATTTTACCAGTTTTATTTTTCGGAAACCCAATCAAAAGTTTGGTAAAATTCTAGAGTCCTTTCCCGCCCTAAGTATTGTTTATTTTTTCTCCAGACCTTAAAAGATCCCTTCAGATACCCCTAAAACGTAATTATAAAGTGGGGGAGAGATGCCCCCTCCCCTTTACCCTAACAAACCTGGGGGAGTGGTGGGAATGCGGGTTTTTTGCGTTGGAGAGACAAAAATCACAGATTTACAGCATTAAATTTTAATATTTTAATTTAATACAATGCATGGATAATCTGACCTAACTGGGGGGGGGGGCTGTGCCCCCCAGACCCCTCTGCTAGATCACTTACCTCAGAAATTGATCAATATCTATTTGCAATGGAAACACACTATAATGGAATAATTCAGCCAACCCCCCTTCTGTTATAAGGAATTTTCCGCTGAAGAGAGTGTTTACCAAAACCCATTACTACAGCACCAATTTTCGGGTATTGTGTGAGTTTTGGTGTGATCTGAAGCATACACACAGATGCTATAACACTGTAAACACATTTCTGCATAAAATAAAGCAGTATAAATGCGTATATGTATAATAAATAGTAAAAACTCACCTCTAAATTTGGGGAGTCTGCACTTCTTTGCAGAATTATGCACCGCAGAGGCACTTGGCCGGTCTTTGTTTACATAGGACGCCGGTTCACGTGCACAGACATGCACACTAACGGAAAATCGTTCTCCATTACAGAAAATTCCCTTATAAGGAATTTTCATAACGGAATGGAATTTTTTTGCTAAAGAGAGTTTCCACTATAGATAATTATAATTAAGTTATAGGGAGTTTCCATTATATACCTCAAATTATACGTTCCCTGAAAAAGATCGTTTACAAATATACTTTAATAAACAAATACAGAACCCATGCTTTAACGAACCAATTAAATTTTTTTTTTTTTTACGTTGGAGCCTACAGCGCCTGTAGGTGTAGGAGAGTCGTGATGTCGGTCGCTCTCCCCCGTTGGTGGCGCAGGCTGGATGTTTATAGTGACACCTGTGGTCTTAGGTTTTCTGTGATATTCGGATCCTCGGTCAGGATCATGCTGCCACCTGATGTTTCCTCCGTCGCACTCGCAGTCGGAGAACAGGTATAGTTGCATGCGGGTTTCTTCAGCCACTGGACGATGAATTTGACAGTAGCTCCTTGATGGGACTTGAACTCGGGACCTTCTGTTTCCCTACCAGGCTTGTCGACCGCAATGAAGAAGGTCGAAAGAGTTGCCCCCGGCAAGATTCGAACTCGCGACATCGACCTCACCACTCCAAGACGCTAACCACTCGGCCAGCGATTGGGGGAGGGAGGTGACGTTGTATCCGAGGGATCTGAACTTTTCGTGTACAGGGAGGTCCCGAAGATACGAGCAGTTAGGTTCCACCTGGCATACTCGTAAAGCGAAATCTCGTATAACGAAACACATAACTAATGGTAAAATATAGGTTTGGTTCCAGGACCCCAACAATTAAAAAAAAAAAAAAAAAAAAATGACATGTTTTTCAAGCTATCATAAAATTTGGTAATATTTAGTAGGGGTGCGAGAACCCCTTGAGGAATCCTATGATCCCTGGTGATATCCTATGGTGCTATCACATGCGTGGGAGCTGACCTGACTTCTTCAGGAAGGCACATATTATACAGCTGATAACGGGGTGTTGTGTTGTGCGGGCGGCAGCCGATGTCCGCCGCCAGCGGAGATCTACTTGGTAATTATTTAGTAGGAAAGCGAGGACCCTTTGAGGAATCCTATGATCACTGGTGATATCCTATGGTGCTATTACAGGCGAAGGAGCTGACTGTCTTCTTCAGTAAGGCACAGGTGAGGCGGATGACGGCGGTTTTTGAGACAGGCGGCGGACGGGGCAGGCCGCCGCCTCCTCCGCCAAGGTAGGTTTGGGCAGGCTTAAACGTCTTATCACTCGTTATTATACAACTTAGTGATTATGGTGAGATGTTATATACACGTGTCATTATCTAAATCAATGTAGCACCGTGTGTCACCTTAAATAAGGGTGATTTAAAGATGTTATGATGAGGTGACTGCTGGCCGAGCTGGCGGGGCAGAGAGTGACAGAGAAATACTTGCCACGGAGCCGCCCCATATCACAAATATTCACCATTTTAACACACATACACACCTTCTACCACCAATACACTAGCAACACAGGCTCCTTACTTATATATCTTACTATCTGATACATTAAAACTACTTAAAACGCAAGCATTCAAAATAAAACGAGAATTAGTTTTAGATGACGGGGACAGAAGGCGGAGAGGCAGTCTGGCATGCCATTCTTCCCCAGAAATATGTATCGCTGGCTTGTTATTGGTCGAGAAGTTTTAAAAACTGTTTGTCATTGGCTGGTGACGGATGACGCCTTAGCCAGTCACAACCTTCCTACTCGTTAACGACCTATCGAGGGAGCTTTCAATCAGCTTTGTAGCTTCCATCATTAGGGAAAGTAGTATCTAGGTAGTGCGAGAGCAGGTTGTTGCTGGCCATACTACCTCCGTTGCTGGCTTCTCGCCCAGGGTTGTGAATTTTTGTAGGCCACATTGTCGTACCGAGCCACCAGAATTATCATATTTTCAGATTGATTATTTATCGTACAACCTTAGGTAAAATCATATAGTCAGTAAATGACTTTATAATTTTAGTAAATAACTTGGTAATTTTACTCACCCCAGTTTGAATGTCGTAACATTGGATTTTCGATCTCGTATATTGAAAATAGACCCTAATTTACACCTCTCGTATCATCGGATTCTCGTATATCGAATGCTCGTATAACGGGACCTCCCTGTATTACAAAATTTGGTCGTTATATGAGGTGAAAGTTCGCTATTTCCGACCATTTCCGTGTATAATGAGCTTAGTTCGTTACATTAAATGAAAGTTCATATACTTTTGTACATGCAGCCATCACAAAAACTACACAAATACAGTGAAATTATAACAATACTGTACTTACATACTGGACACAACATGTATTTTGCAAAAAAGGGGAACAGGTACATACAGGTACAGGTCCACCACCACCACCGCCGACCGACCTGCATTTGCATGTTCGGCTGGCCTACCACTGACCTTGACCCTGCATTTACCCAACTTATTCAGTAAATCCCCACATATACTGGACTGGCAGAAAAAGTAAGTTAAAGCTGAAATTCGTTATACAGGGAGGTCCCGAAGATACGAGCAGTTAGGTTCCACCTGGCATACTCGTAAAGCGAAATCTTGTATAACGAAACACATAACTAATGGTGAAATATAGGTTTGGTTCCAGGACCCCATCAATTAAAAGGGGAAAAAAAGAAAAAAGAAAAAAAAAAAAGAAAGACATGTTTTTCAAGCTAAAATAAACTATAGCAAACACAACAAACTCTCAAACTCTCAAATATAGGGCTCTATATACCACACCACCACACCACCACACAAAACACAGTGAATTAAGAGTGTGACAGCACAGTAGGACAGAGCACAAATAAGTCACAATAAGCACATTAAGTAAACCAGCAAATCACTAAAATTGACTCACAAGGCACACTACATACAAGCAACAAATTGTTGTTGTGGGTTTGCTGGGGATACAAGCAACAAAGACGTTGTATGTACTCTTGGGGACGCCGCGTGATACACTAGACTGGAGAGGGTAGGGTAGGTAAGGGACAGGGGAGGGGTGCGCACAGAGCTGGCCAGTATTTAAATACAATTGTATTTAAATACATTTGTGTATTTATAAATGTATTTATAAATACATTGGTTGTCATGGATTTAAATACAGTATTTAAATACTTTTATGAGTATTTAGATACATTGTATTTAAATACATTTAATAAAAATAAAAAAATACTTTTTTATCAGTTAATTTGGCTATAAACCCGCCCCACTATCTGGCAACCCCGATGTTACAGTGAACCAGTGTTTCCACTTTCAAGGAAATGTCCTGATTTCAAGGAAATTTAGGCCTGAGAAGGAAATTTCTAAGGAAACCCAAAATCTAAGAAAATCATTGCAAATCATTGCAAAATCTAAGGATACATTGCGTATGGTGTATCTATTACCAGGAATTTTTCTATGAATGTTGGTAGAAAAATCCTGGTAATAGATACACCATACACAATGTAACGCTGAAAAGATCAGAAGGTGAAAAAGGTCTTGGGGTGAGGGTGAGCCCAGACCTCCGACCTAGGAAACAATGTATTGAGGCTAGAAATAGCAAAGGTGGGCATCGCAATTTTTTTTTCCAATTCCGCTATCGCAATTCCGCAATTCCGACCTGCACCAGTCCGCAATCGCAATTCCGCAATTTTTTTCAGAAACACCTACAATTAAAACAAAAAATGTCTCTAGACTCTTAAACACCTACAATAAATAAAAAAAATGTCTCTAGACTCTTTATTTGTGTTTAATACTTCTGTATTCCTATTCTGTTTATGTCTATACTTGTTACTTGTCCTTCACAATTAAGTCTTTGTCTCTTTTAGTGTTTTTCTATACTTTTACACTTCACAGTCTACTGGCTAGTAATCACTAATCTAAAGCTCCGTCCACACTAACGGGCATTGCTCGTGGGCACAAGCGAACAGTTTGCCTGTTGACGGGCTCACCGCTTGTGCCCGCGGGCAAACGAGTAAAATGCCCGTGATAGTAGGTGAGCGATTTTACCAGGCACTGCCTGCCGCGCCCGGCAGTGCGTCGCTGCCAGACATACGAGGTTACATGTGGAGCTTTGGAGTGGAGAAGTGGAGCCACTTCTTTTTCTCCACTTTGTCCTTTTTCTTTTTCAGACACATAGCAATGATTATGGTACACAGTGCCAGCTTCTTACGGTCCTTCCTGCTTCGCATTGTTGTCGTACCGCACACAGTTTTCCTGAATAGAGAACGGCTACACTGCCTGGCTGCTCAGCTGCTCGCCTCTGACTGGGCCAGGCAGGGTCTGCTGTGTGGACAACAGTTTCAGTGTGCTCGCAGGCTTTTGCCCGCTAGTGTGGACGGAGCTTTAGTAATCTCCTCCTCCTCCTCCTCCTCCTCCTCCTCCTTATTATTCTGGTTCAGCATGTGGAGGTTGCCCTTCAAGAACACAAGCTTCTCAAAGTTGTTGGCTGTCAGCGCTGACCTCTTCGGCCTCAGGATGTCAGACCCTATGGGCCTATGCTGAACAGCCTCTCCACAGCCGCGGAGGAGGGCAGAGGGGTGTTGTATTTGATGAACAGGGTCCACCCAGGCAGACTTGGCAGTGTCGTCTCCACCATATTTGGCGGGAACTTATGTTCACGCTGGCACTTTGAAGGTGGTGACCGTCACAATTATTGCGATTGCGTTTAAAAAATTTGCCGGTCCGCAACCCGCAATTCTGCAATTTTTTCAGGCATTTGCAATTGAGCAATTCCGCAACTGAATTACCCATTCCGCAAGTTGCGAATTGCAGAATTGTGGACTAAAATTGCGGAATGCCCACCTCTGAGAAATAGAGCTAATAGAGTGTTAGGATTCATTACCAGAAGTGCGGAAGTTATTCTAAAGCTTTATCTGGCTCTAGTCAGACCTCACCTAGACTATGCAGTTCAGTTTTGGTCTCCATATTATAGGATGGATATAGCCTTGTTAGAATCAGTGCAGAGAAGGATGACCAAAATGATTCAAGGGATGCGTAACTTTAGTTATGAGAAGAGATTGAAGCTATTAAAGTTACACTCACTCGAGAGACGCAGAGTAATGAGCAATCTGATAGAAGTTTTTAAGTGGATAAAGGGATTTAATAAAGGAGAGGTAGGAAAAGTTCTTACGGCTTTTAACCAGGGTAGAACAAGAAGTAACGGATTCAAGCTGGAAAAGCGTAGATTTAGAAAGGAAATAGGGAAAAACTGGTTCAAAAATAGGGTGGTGAATGACTGGAATGGACTCAGTAGACAGGTAGTTAGTGCGGAGTCATTAGGGAGCTTTAAAGAGGGGCTGGATAGGTTCATGGATGGGGATGAAAGGTGGATGTAGGTAGTGTTAATAACAGGAACTACCACATGTAGGCCTCACGGCCTCTTGTAGCTTCCTTATTTTCTTATGTTCTTATGTTCTATTGTTAAATCCTAAGGAAATAATTTTTTTTCGGACATGTTAAAATTTGTGTGTATGTATTTAAAATGTATTTACAAATGTATTTAAATACAATTCATGTATTTAGTATTTAGTATTTAAATACATTCCTAAAATGTATTTAGTATTTAGTATTTAAATACATTTCTCCCATGTATTTAGTATTTAAATACATTCAATGTATTTAGTGCCCAGCTCTGGGTGTGCAGACCTCTTCCACTGCCCACAAACTCGTCTCTGCGCATCTGAATCATCGTACATCGTCCAGGGTTGTGAATTTTTGTAGGCCACATTGTCGTACCGAGCCACCAGAATTATCATATTTTCAGATTGATTATTTGATTATTATCGTACAACCTTAGGTAAAATCATATAGTCAGTAAATGACTTTATAATTTTAGTAAATAACTTGTAATTTACTTTAGTAAATAACTTGGCAATTTTACTCACCCCAGTTTGAATGTCGTAGCATTGGATTTTCGATCTCGTATATTGAAAATAGACCCTAATTTATACATCTCGTATCATCGGATTCTCGTATATCGAATGCTCGTATAACGGGACCTCCCTGTATAAAGGTCCATAAAAGTGAGGGTTTACTGCATGTATACAGAACCAACAAATCAACTGGTAACAAAAACAGTGGGAGCCGAAGACAAATCTTATTCCACGCCTGCTACTGGACTGCATAGCATCACCGCAAGCCGCTTTGTTATTGTTTTGGAAAAGATTGCTCATTGAAACCAGCATCACTGTGTGATCATTTCCCTGAGCATCTTAGAAAAAGGTTCTCAGCGAAAGTCTAGAGACTGAGCAAAATCGTCCCCGCGTAATTCCGCCTTTAATCACATAGATTGGTACATTTTTACTATTGTCCCATAATCCATTGGATGGTCAAAACTATGATATTCCAATGTGTTTTTATGTTTCACATGAAAATCACCATTAATGCTATTGGAAACACTTCTGTTTGCTTCTCCCCCTTTACTTGGGGACCTGGTGGTAATGCAGGATTTTTGGATGGGGAGACTAAATTCACAGATTTACCTGTTTAATTTAACCTAAACATACTAATCAGGGGGACTTCACCCCCCTGGACCCTCTCAAAGGGGTATTAACTTGACCTCACCCTTAAATCCCAGTCAATGTTCCTAAACTGTGTATCTCATACCACGCATAATTGATTATATCTACAAGCCCTGCTTATTTCTTGTCATATAGGAATGGAATACCTTTTACTAAAGTTTGGAAGTCTATATATGTACTCTACACTAGGCATACCCAAAACCATTTTATCTCTTCCCTCCCCAACTTCAACCTTTATGGACTATACTTTCGTCTGTTTAAAATTATAACATTGTTAACATAACATTATAGTGTATCCTTAGCATAAAGTGCAACTCCTCCACCCTTCCTGCCTATCCTGTCCTTGTGAAATAACTTAAACCCCTCTATGTCAACTTTTGGATTAAATACTTTACCTGACATATGCAACCATGTTTTTGTTAATGGTTCTGTTTCTGTAATATCAAAGTCCTCTACATTAGTTAATCCTCTATGCAAACAGATATATCTTATTTAGAATTCTTCTACAGTTTGTATAGTAAACCTTCAAGTTACTCTTCTTTATCTTACCAATTTTCTCACTAGCTGTATCTAAGCTCTTCCCTCCTCTCCTCGTACAACTCCCCTTGGTCCCTTGCCAAAACTATTTCTAATGTCCCCGGTTTCCCTTCCTCGTCCACCTACCGAAAAAAAAGTCTGCAGGGCACCAATTTTATGTTCAAGGGAGCCTACCTTACACGACCTGTATGTACAGCTTAGCTTATACAGCTTGTATGTACAGCCTGCCTTGCACAGCCTATATGTACAACCTACCATACACGACCTGTATGTACAGCTTGCCTTACACAGCCTGTATGTACAGCCTACCTTACACAGCTTGTATGTACATCCTACCTTACACGACCTGTATGTACAGCTTAGCTTATACAGCTTGTATGTACAGCCTACCTTACACAGCCTGGTATATACAACCTACCTTACACAACCTGTATGCACAGCTTTCCATACACAGCCTATATGTACAGCCTTCCTTATACAGCCTGTATGTGCAACCTTTCTTACACAGCCTGTATATACAGCCTACCTTACACAACCTGTATGCAAAGCTTTCCATACACAGCCTTCCTTATACAGCCTGTTTGTACAGCCTACCTCACACAGCCTATATGTACAGCCTACCTTACACAGCCTACTTTACACAGCCTGTAGGTACAGCCTACTTTACACAGCCTACCTTACGCAACCTATATGTACAGTAGATGCAAAGAAAGGCTTATTTTTACCAACACTTTCAGGACAATATATTCTCGTTATAATTATTCATGAACAAAGTAGTAATTAAGTGAAATATTAACAGCTAATGACCAAAGTACTATAGTCTATTCACTTAAGGTGGATTCCTGGGCTGGGAGCTGCTCGATGCCTACCCGAGTTTGTAAGGACGTCGCTGATTGGCTGATAGACTCGGGCTGGGTGGTGGTGGTGGTGGTACCTTGCCTCGGCGCTACCAAAACCCTTGTGTTGCCTCAGAAAAATATTCATATTTCTTTTTTAACTCACCTCTTACACAAGATAGGCCTATTTTGTTTGTATCAGTGAATCAGTCAGTGATTGGTCAACAATAACACGCTATTTGTAACTCAATACTGTAAATCAATAGGGTAAAAAATAAAGTCATGACTAAGTATCACAAGAGTAGGCGGATTTTCAGGTTTCAGTGCATTGAAATGTTGTACTCCTACCCGATATTACCAAGCTACCAGTTGATATTTAGGTTAAACTGAGCCTACTATCGTGTTCAGGATACATTGCTGCATATCTTGAGTATAAAATTTTTTCAGTAAGACTACACCAATATTAACCCTTTCACGCACGAAAAGTTTGATAAGTTTTTCCGTCCACTGCAACATCCGTCTTATGCTCCCTAAGGGGCCCCGCGAAATGGCCAGACTGTGCGGCGAATTATTTTTTTATGTTATCAATTTCACCAACGTGTATTTTTTTTTCCTGGCATTATTATATATCATTGGTTTTGCAAGAGATTATTCTGCCTTATGAAAGAAAAAAATAACAAGAAATGCAATAAATAGCAGAATTTACCGACTCCGAAAAAATATTGAGTAAAGAGAAATAAGAAATACTTACGTTCACCACTTCGTAGCTCGAAACTTCCTGAGTCAAATTTTTATGGTTTATATGCCAATAAAACCGGATTTTTATGAGGATTCCAACGCTACCATTATAATTTTCATATGGCCATTATGGCCAGCTCGGGACACGTTTTAAAGGGACGACAATCCGCGCGCACAGGCCTCCTGCTGAGTGGAAACTGACACACAAACCCTTATCATTTCACATCCACTCACACGAGAGAGTTGACAATTAGTTTATTTTATAGGTCTAGGTTGGATCTTTCACGCAGAAAATGTTGACGCAATTCTGATAAATACTTAATTTTTGGCGAATTTTTAACTTTTTTGACGCAATTTGCGTCAAAAGCTCAGATTGCAGACGGGCCCGTTTTGACGCGATCGCGTCACTGTGCGTGAAAGGGTTAAGATAATTGAAGGAAAGTAAAACTGTGTATAAACATTTTGTCTTGCTTTTTTTGCTTCAACTCGCTGTAACTCCATCAGTTTTGCTTGCATTAAATTTTGAATCGGTTTCAAAATCCTCACAATTTTCTGATTTTTAAGGTATGTAGCACGTACTAATAAGGAAAAAAGGATGTGGTCAAAGTGTTTAATAAAGTAAAACTACTGAAACTGGCACCGCGACTGGTGAGCCTCTGATAGCACTCCCCAGAACTCATCTCTCATGTAGGGAGCAATGCTCACCAGTCACGGCGCCAGTTTCAGTAGTTTTAATTTATTAAACACTTTGACCACATATTTTTTTCCTTATTGGTACGTGCTACATACCTTAAGAATCGGAAAATTGTGAGGATTTTGAAACAGTGATTCAAAATTTAATGCGAGCAAAACTGATGTAGTTACAGCGAGTTGAAGCAAAAAAAGCAAGACAAAATGTTTGTACACTGTTTTACTTTCCTACAATTATCTTAATATTAGTGTATAGTGTAGTCTTACTGAATTTTTTTTATACTCAAGATATGCAGCAATGTATCCTGAACACGATGGTAGGCTCAGTTTAACCTAAATATCATCTGGTATCTTGGTATATCGGGTAGGAGTACAACATTTCAATGCACTGAAACCTGAAAATCCGCCTACTCTTGTGATACTCAGTCATGACATAATTTTATACCCTATTGGGTTACGAATAGCGTGTTATTGTTGACCAATCACTGCCTGATTCACGGATACAAACAAAATAGGCCTATCTTGTGTAAGAGGTGAGTTAAGCAAAGAAATATGAATATTTTTCTGAGGCAACACAAGGGTTTTGGTAGCGCTGAGGCAAGGTACCACCTCCACCACCACCCAGCCCGAGTCTATCAGCCAATCAGCACGTCCTTACAAACTCGGGTAGGCATCGAGCAGCTCCCAAAAATCCAGCTTAAGTGAATAGACTGTATGTATAAGCAGGCTGTTTAATTAAGCTAGGCTATGTGTGCATAGGTTTAGCACTGAATTTTACCTGTAACACCAAACACTGCCACCATCACGTCTCAAATTACTGAAACCACTGGGTCGAGTTGGTTTGCAACCTTCATCACTTACATTCTTTTTGAGTTAACCTTCATATTCTGGTATTATTTTGTTTCTCAGCATCCCGCTATTTTGAGGATGAAACAATTTTTTTCTGATAGACTTAGATGTGTTCTTTATTGGTCTGTTTTATTTTTTTTATTTTTATTTTAATGGGGTCGGGGGAATCCCTACGCTATACAAGCAAGGGAGGTCTAGGCAGGCGTGCCCCCCTGGCTTAGGAGGTCACTTATACGTGGGGTTTGATTTATTTGGAAATAATATTCATAAATTTGATATGTTTTTCTTAATGATCTTTGTTTTGTAAAATTGCTTGTTTAGGGTAGGGCCTTCCTTAAAAAGAAAAGTGATTTTGCTGAAAAATGTATATTAGATTAATATAATGCACATCAAAATCTATCAGAAGAAAATAGTTAAGCCATTAAACAAGCAGGATGCCTAGAAACTAACATTTACTCATATTCCTTGGTCTAATTAGGGGGGAGTCTACAGCAATTTTGTTATGAATTGATAGACCTCCCGAACTAAATTGGCCCACCCCCTTTTTTTATTCTCTTCTTTATAGGGACTGGCAACTAAGCGGGCTTTGTGTTACCTCTTTTTGTTGTGCCCTTGGCTAGTCCTTTGTGATGGAAAAAGAAGAAAAAAAAAAAAAAAAAAAAAAAAAAAAAAGTTATCCACAATACTGATAGTATTAAGGATAAGCTTGTACGGAATATCAAGGAACTTAGCACCTAACACTTGAAGCACAACGTACACAAATTGCTACTTTATGCATTATTAAGACATTGCTTTTGAAATCTGATATGATGTGATCTGGAAAACATATTTCTATTATTTATGGAGAACTGTACTCATACATCTCACCTGGTTGACCTCTCCCCAGCAGCACCAGCAAGGCAGACAGGCCAGAAAAGGTGTTGCTGCCAGTGCCCCAGCCTTCAAGATAGTGGTCAATAGTAGGGCAAGTAAGAAGGTGAAGGCCATTGCTGAAGTACCAAACCTCCACGCAGGTCATGGCAAAAAGGTAAGTTACCCTGGTTAAGGATTTACCGTGTTGAATTCTTTAGTATAATTTCAGTAAGTTCCACTCATGGGTGCTCTACCTGCCATTCCCTCCAGCTATTATTCTCAGTTACTGTGATTTATGCCTTACCTAGATAACTTAACAGCAGTTACATCGATCCTCTTGATCCCCCAAAGTTATTGAATAAAACGTGCTGAACCAGTAACCTAGATAGTGTTATGATCGAACTCAACAAGGCTCATTACTTCTATAGATGGATTCTGTGGAAGAAATTGTACCGTAGATAACACTATAATCGCCACCTGCACTAATGTCGCCAGTTTCCATATATTACGAATTATAGCATCACTACTGATTTCTATGTGCCACTGAAGATGATACACAGTAGTTTATATCATAACTGCATAATCTACCCTGTTGCAGTGTTGTTTTATGCTTTGTATCTGCAAGTATAAACTTTCAAATTTCACTACTGTTTTTTTTTTCGCGCGACGACAGACAGCAGCTCATCACCTTTCGGGTGGGAGGACACAAACGCTAGCTGGCGACTTTTAGTGTAACTGTTACCAAGGTCGCCACTCGGCTGATATTTTGGTAATTTGCTCATTTATAGCCATAATATGACACAGATGAAGACACAAAATGACACAAACTTTCCAGATAGCCCCTTTTAACTTTTCTGAAATCATGGATGTAGAAATGTAAGTATGAACGCCACCAAACATTTGTAAATCGAAAAGAAACATTGTCCTGGCGACTTTAAGAACATAAGAACATAAGAAGAACATTAGAAAATAAGGAAGCTACAAGAGGCCGTGAGGCCTTCACGTGGTAGTTCCTGTTACCTTACTACCTACATCCACCTTTCATCCCCATCCATGAACCTATCCAGCCCTCTTTAAAGCTCCCCAATGACTCCGCACTAACTACCTGTCTACTGAGTCCATTCCAATCATTCACCACCCTATTTGTGAACCAGTTTTTCCCTATTTCTTTTTTTAAATTACGCTTTTCCAGCGTAGTAACTTTAGTGTTATCTACGGTAGCAAATCATAGTATCGTAGAGTCATGTAGTAGGTATGTATAAAAAAGGTTATGACATTAAGTGTTGCTCTTTGAAACTACACTGTATCCTTCCCATATCACATTGAGAAAGACTCAAAGAGTCCATAATATGTTATGCATTCAATGAGTTGGACTGGATTGGAAAGAAGTGGCTTCACTGATTTAGTCAGATTTACTTTACATGCTAGGCTACCTTCAAGGTGTTTCTGGTTGTCCCTCTTCTGAACTTATTGACAAAGTGTAATATTGTTCATACAATCATAGTGGGTTTCTCTACTTTGTTGCAAATTACTTTTAACATTTTGTTCTTCAGATCAACTTCAGATGATTTCCCATCCAGCAAGAGACAAAAGACCGTCAAATCTCCACTGGTTCATGCTGGCCTCTCTCCCAAGGCCACCTCTCCCTTAGCCTGCCTCAAGATTCATCCACGCAGCAGGTATGGGCATGGGGCAGCTGTCCTCCGTAAACCCATGTTTCTCGGGGACTTCTCGTTGGACAAGCAGCGTTACTTCTGTCACGACCAGCGCAACCTTCACTTCATCCCCATGGAGTGGACCGGCTCCAAGAAGGTGCTTCTTTCAAGGTGTTTTGTGGCACATTCTCTTGCATGCCTGACTTTGAAAAACTGATCATGACTGTCATCATCATCATTAATAGCATAGGAATGTGGCAACCCCACCGCTCACTACACTGTTCTACACCACTTACTGCCCATGTTTTGATGTACCTGCTGAGCATAAAACTTACCTCTGATCTATTATGAAGGCTCAACGTCACATTTCCAGGTTGAGTTTGACCTTAACATGGCAATGGACAAGGTGACAAGGAAGAACTTTGATGAGACCAAGATGGAGAAGCTTGACCGCATGTTGGAGTGGATTCTTTGTAACACCGCCAAGTTTCACACGAGGGAATCAGCCGGCAAAGCACTGCAGTGGTGAGTAGAGTGTGTGTGCTTACATGCGTGTGTGTATGTGTGCCTTTGTGCATCAGAGGAGTAGCAAGACCAGGGTGGAAGTACTGATAGAGATGAGCAGGTGGAGGCTTCCTTTGTTGTTTCCCTGCTGCTCCAAGACTGCTGGGATTGTGACATACCTTCTCTATAAGGATGTCACTCCCTATAAAGCAGTGTCCTACTTGGTTGGTGTTAGGGCGAAACATTTACTATGCTCTACCTTTGGTGGTCAGCTGGGTGGTTTAGACTCCTTGGTTTGGTCTGTCCAGGTTGTGTTGTCATATTGTCAACCTGAAGTTATATACTCCAGGTGATGAAATTAGCTGACAGACATTCATTAGAATTGGATTAACTTACATATTTAGTTCTGCTTGTTTATTATGTAATGATATATTTATGATAAACCTGTTGATTACTGATATTACATGATCAGTATTTGTACCCTCTGTTGTCCACCTGGTTCCTTATTGTGCCATTATCCATGACAGTTACCTGGATTGTGTTTCAGTTCAAGAGATTCTTATCGTTTCGCCTTCATTAGTCTCTCAACAGATTTTGTCTGCTTCAGAGGATTACTCACCCAACTCTTGTGCACCCCATATGAAGACAGAGAAGGCTGGATAGTGTGTGCAACAAGGTACTTCTACTACTACTGCTATTGCTACTACAGGAGAACCTCGTTTATCCGGCACCCTCGGGGGGGGGAGCGCATGCCGGATAACTCATTTTGCCGTTGTTTTGAGAGTTACTCTTATGGAATCGCCCAAAATCTCTTTTTTTTTTTTTTTTTTTTTATTATTTTTTTTTTTTTTATTATTATTTTTTATTTATTTTTTATTTTATTATTTTATACATCAAAGGAACTGGCCAAGGGCACAACAAAAATGGGTAACACAAAGCCCGCTTAGTTGCCAGTCCCTATAAAGAAGACAGTAAGAGAATAAAATAAAAAAGAGGGGTGAGCCAATTTTGTTCGGGAGGTGTCTTGTTACTCTTCTCTTGAAAAGATGTAAGTCATAGGAAAGTGGAAAAATAGAAACAGGAAGAGAGTTCCAGAGTTTACCAGTGAAAGGGATGAAAGGGTTGCCAACCCTGCGTACCCCGCCAAATTTGAACTAAATTTCTGCCGATTTTCTCAGTTTTTGAAATAATTATACCTAATTAATGCCTGGGTTATCCTGCTGAGTGCCCCTTTCTACCCCGCACTCCTCGTCAGGATGGACAAGCCAGTCCTCGTGTCCCACGCCAGCACCACGAACACTCTCCTCTCTTTTTTCACAGGATCTCTCTGACGAGCTCAAGCTAGCCCGTGGTCCTCCCTGCTGGAGGCCCGGAGAAGAAAAAAAGAAAAAAGAAAAAAAAAAAAAAAAATGCCTGGGTCAATTAGTGCCGTTGTTTTGAGGCTGCCGTTGTTTTAAATGCCGGTTAAATGAGGTTCTCCTGTACTACTACTACTACTACTACTACTACTACTACTACTACTACTTCTACTACTACTACTACTACTACTACTACTACTACTACTACTACTACTACTACTACTACTACTACTACTACTACTAGATTAGCTTTGGTCATATGCCTTTTCTTGTGTACAATGCTATCTCCTCTAAGGATTCATTCTCCCTCATTTATTCTTTACAATAGTAATATCAGAGAGCTTCACCGAGAGGTGTCACTCGGGTGATATAACATGGCGCGCCATTTTGATTTCATGGACGACATCGATCCTAGCGGAGGGGGCCCGCACTGACAGTCGCCCGTGCAGATAGAGGGGGAATTGCTCCTCCTTTTGGTGATGATGGGGTGATAATGGAAGGTGGGAGAGAGGGAAGGAAGGAGATATGAGAGAAGGAAAGGAGGAATAAGGAGTAAGGAAGAAATTGGAGGGATGAAGAGTCAGAAGAGGAACTGACGAGGAAAGAAATAAGGAATCAAAGAAGAGAGGGAATTCCTCCACTCACCCATTACCCATCACCCCACACCCATTCACTCACCCATTACCCATCACCCCCCACCCATTCACTCACCCATTACCCATCACCACACAGTCCCTACACCCATTCGCTCACCCATTTCCCTTGTCTGGTACATTCACCTTTTTGGCATTAAATCAATCAATCACCCATTTCCCATCACCCCCAACCCATTCACTCACCCATTACCCATCACCCCTCACCCATTCACTCACCCATTACCCATCACCCCCCACCCATTCACTCACCCATTACCCATCACCCCCCACTCATTCACTCACCCATTACTCATCACCCCACACCCATTCACTCACCCCCATTACCCATCACCCCCACCCATTCACTCACCCATTATCCATCACCCCCAACCCATTCACTCACCCATTACCCATCACCCCCCACCCATTCACTCACCCATTACCCATCACCCCCACCTATTCCCTCACCCATTACCCATCACCCCCAACCCATTCACTCACCCATTACCCATCACCCCCACCCATTCACTCATCCATTACCCATCACCCCCCACCCATTCCCTCACCCATTACCCATCACCCCACACCCATTCACTCACCCATTACCCATCACCCCCACCCATTCACTCACCCATTACCCATCACCACCCACCCATTTTGACTTCAGCCAAAACAAAATGTGTGTGGGGGGGAGAGGGTATTGGAGACAATTTATTGGAATGACGGGGCTTCGGTATGAAATACAAAAGGAACAAAAGGTTTAATAACAAAAAAATACATCCATCAATCCCACTTTAGTTCATTATTTTAACTTAATACTACATATATTTGCGTTTAGGGTATTGAAAAGGCACAACACCGTGCACAGTAATGATATAAAAGCATTGTGACACTTTTGACCCCCCCCAAATTTAGGGGGAACTCCCAATTCTGGGAACCCTGTAACCACCTCAGTTCATTATTTTAACGTAATACTACATATATTTGCGTCTTAGGGTATTGAAAAGGCACAATACCGTGCACAGTAATGATATAAGCATTGTGACACTTGACGGAAGGCCCTATCCACAAGGCGGCGCCACCGGTTCAAAATCCAAAATGGCACGGCCCTAGTGACACCTCTCTGTGAAGCTCTCTGGTAATATATTGTAGTACTGTGGTTATAGAGGTTATCCATTGTTAGGAATATTGTGATAATCATGGATAATTTACATGGTCACGTCCTTGTCATCTGCAACCATTTCATGTCGTGACCACTCATGTCATGGTTGCCTTTGCCACCAGATTCCGCAGCACCATATACCTGTGTGCCTATGACACCCCCGAGAGGAAGGCACAGCGAGAGAGTGAGACGGAATTGCAGAAAAAGATGTCCTCGTGGGGCTACAAGTTTGAACAGTACATGGTTGATGGTTAGTACTGCAATGCCTCCCTTACTCTATATGTTGGTTCTGTTGCTTTATTGTGGCAGGAGTACTTCTTTACAGTTATGAGTATAATTTTGGTGGCCTTGTGGTATATACTGTAAACTGGAGCAAGACATGACTGATATGCTGTGTAAGAATCCTAATGTCTATTGAGGTTATTTGTAGCTGCAAGCAGGGTGCAAAGAGGATTACTCACCCAACTCTTGTGCACCCCATATGAAGGAATGGGGGTGCACAAGGGCTCTCTATAAATTGGGTACCTTAAACCAGCCCGGGACAGACACCTACCGGCCCTATCTTGCAAACTTCAGTCGTGAACAAAATTTAGTACCCCTGAATAAAAATGTATTACATTGATTCCATCTCAACTAGGTAAAAATAAAAATGTTGAATAAACGGTATCCAATAAAAAAAAAAATCCTATATACCACACTTGTATATTTGTTTTCATAGTTATTGTATGAAAGTCCGTTTTCACAGCCTGAAAAGCTATTGCAGCAATAAGTCTAGATTCACGCAATAAACCCAGTCATTCAAGAACCATTTTACAAAACATTTCAATTCTAACCAGCAAACTGGACTGCGTTGGTGTCCAGTCCAGTTGCTGGTCATCCCACCACACATTCCACGTGACTATAAACATGCACATTTCTCATACTTCCCATCAATATAATCACTCATTTTGAAATTTACATGAGTCTTATCATTCATTATAGACTAGGAATATAATCTCAAAATTTTACATGAGGGGTAACGGTTCGTTACAAGCTGTCACCCATGCTAGGATTGAACCATGACACCTCCTGAGCAATATTAGCCTGGATGACACTGTCAAAATGAGCAGAATAACAAGCCATATTGTAAAAATATTGCTTTATGATATAATAATGAGTATAGACTAGGAATATTATATGAAAAGGGGCCAATCGCGAAATATCGGATTTTCTCGAAAATACAAAAATGTCAATAGAATGACCAATAATGCAGGTACAAACTTATATTTGGTGTCAAAATGAGCAGAATAACAAGCCATATTGTAAAAATATTGGTTTATGGTATAATAATGAGTAGATTTAATTACTTATTACAAACCTAACATACATCTAGTGAAAATTTCAGTAACGCAACAGTGAACGATGGACGAAAAAGGCGCATCATTGCATATATGCAAGTTTACATGTACATGAAATGAGATGAGAGAATGTCGTGTTTAAGTCACTCATAGTCCGTTTCAATTGCCACACTGTATGGGTTGTGACACACCCTGTTATTACAGGTACATGCAGCTATGCACTTCAAGTTCTTGGCCCTACAAGAGCATCTGGAAGTTGCACAATTTTTGCACTTGCAGCAGACTATGTCTGTGAACTCGTTTGGCAGAGGATCGTCCACACTGACGTGTGGGTGTAGTCTTCTCGTAGCATCCTCGTACCATCCACTTCCAATGGGCGACTCAATTTCAGGGATTGGTACATCTGCCTGGAACCACACCTGAGCCTGGTGGTGTGTGCGTTTGATGTGTTGTTCAAGACATTTTCGACTTGGCGGAAGCTTTTCTTGGTCTTTGGTGCCCTTTTGAAACATGCGGTATCGCACATCGTTGATGTTAGTTTCATCTTAAGCTGGTGAGTAAATGCGGCAGAAGAACTCTTCCACACTCCGTATGGTGGATTCTGACACCGTGCCATGTCCGAGGTCATCAAGCAATGCTCCGTGTTTTACACCTTCCATGTCGTCTTTTTCCCGTGTCCACTTGGTTGACTGACTGTGTGTGTCACATCCTGTAACCGCATGGTACACCAGGATGTTACGCTGCATGGTCAGTGTCAACTGTTATGTCGTGCACAGCCACATAACGCCGTTCCTGCCTTGTGCCAGTTCTCATCCAGAGCTCTCCACTTAATTGTCCCGCGAAGTGTGTGAGCAGTACCAATACGTCGGTGTCCCTGCACCAGACTATGATCCGTTCGTATCCATCCATATAGGCCGCCTTGGCATGCAATATTATACGTGTGTCGGCCTCCTCGTGATATGATTGCAGCTGTTCAACATCAGACCCCTGTGACGATGCTACTTTGGTTTCTTCCTCAAACCCACCTGCAGTGATCAACTCACAAGTGGGTCGGCTCTTTTTTGCCTCCAACATCATTTGATCGCTGAGAAACTTGGTAAGATTTGCCTTGTTTTCTGTTAAGTCCATGTACTGCTTCCAGTTGGCAGGGAGTGGAATCTCTCTGCTGTCGATCTTGCGCCGGATAGAACGTACTCGCCCCTCTCTCCTTTCCCGGGTCCCAGACTTGATTGATATGATATGATATCGATCGAAAACCCCATCGACTCTTGAGCAGTGCTCATTGACAGCAGTTTAGTACAGAGGAACACTGCAGTGTCTAATTAAAAATATTTTATAATCACCATAGCACCGTTATAACAATATTATATAATCATCATCGTAGCAGCGAAACAATAACAAACACAGTAATGGCGGCGGCTTCAGTGTCACATTGCATCAGCCTAAGCCTCTTTCATATAACAGCCGTAAGTAACGAATTATACCATAACACATGTATCACAAGCCACACAAGATTGTTATATGACTAATTAATGAACATAAGAGCTTAAATAGCCTCTGAAGCAGGCATATTGATTCACGGAGATTCACGGTGATTCACGGAGAGATGCCACCGAGCGCCTAACTTCTGATCTTTCTATAATTTCTGATTGGGGCAAAGCAAACCTTGTTTTGTTTAATGCCTCAAAAACCCAATTTCTTCACCTATCTACTCGACAAAACCTACCAGATAACTATCCCCTCTTCAATGACACTCAACTGTCTCCTTCTTCTACAATGAACATTCTAGGACTATCCTTTACTAAAAATCTGAACTGGAAATCTCACATCTCATCTCTTGCTAAAACAGCTTCTAAGAAGTTAGGTGTGCTGTGGCATCTGCGTCCTTTTTTTTCTCCCTCCCAATTGCTTGCTCTCTACAGGGGCCTTATCTGCCCATGTATGGAGTATGTCTCACATGTTTGGGGAGGATCCACTCATACAGCTCTCCTAAACAGGGTTGAGTCAAAAGCTTTTCGTCTCATCAACTCCTCTCCTCTGACTGACTGTCTTCAATCTTTAAATCACCGCCGCAATGTTGCTTCTCTTGCTCTCTTCTACCGTTATTTTCATGCTCACTGCTCTTCTGAACTTGCTAACTGCATGCCTCCCCCACTCCCACGGCCTCGCTGCACAAGACTTTCTACTCATTCTCATCCCTATTCTGTCCATCTTCCTAATGCAAGAGTTAATCAGTATCTTTACTCTTTCATCCCTTTCACTGGTAAACTCTGGAACTCTCTTCCTGTTTCTATTTTTCCACTTTCCTATGACTTAAATCTTTTCAAAAGAAGAGTAACAAGACACCTCCCAAACTAAATTGGCCTACCCCTCTGTTTTTATTTTATTCTCTTACTGTCTTCTTTATAGGGACTGGCAACTAAGCGGGCTTTGTGTTACCCATTTTTGTTGTGCCCTTGGCCAGTTCCTTGTGATGTAAAAAAAAAAAAAAAAAAAAAAAAGAGATATATATATATATATACAGGGAGGTCCCGAAGATACGAGCAGTTAGGTTCCACCTGGCATACTCGTAAAGCGAAATCTCGTATAACGAAACACATAACTAATGGTGAAATATAGGTTTGGTTCCAGGACCCCATCAATTAAAAAAAAAAAGACATGTTTTTGAAGCTAAAATAAACTCTAGCAAACACAACAAACACACAGCGTCTATATTACCCACACTGTACTACCTATTCTGTAGAAAAAGCATTCTGAAAGAGAAAATAGCACACAAAATAACATAACTGCACATTAATTAAACATAAAACATGCATAACACTTACAAGTGGTAATGTTGTGTGGGGAGACAGGAAGCTGGCAAGTAGCCAGCTGAGAGTCCCTGTTTTCTCTCTCCGAGGCTCGAGAGAAAACAGGGGTGACTGCGTTTGCAGGGATGACTGGGTTAGAGTTCTTCCTCCTCTCCTTGATCACTTGAGCCCCCTTCACACATTCCATAGCGCCAGCAATGCAGTGCGCAGCGCCGTCATGGTCCTGGTTATGGGTCCATCGTGACCGATCGTGATGCTTGTGACGCTCTCGGCCGAGGCCACAAAAAGTTAGTGCATGCATTAAAAAATCGGGAAGCTCCCCGATTTCCGTACCCAACGCAGCGCTATCGTAAGTCTATCGTGACGCTATCGTTATCTATGTAGCAGCTTCGTGACACTATCATGATTGTCGTATGTCTATCGTGACGATAAGAAATTGTTACGCCCTCCTTCATCCCTGCCTTCCCCCCCTTTTTTGTACCCCCTTCCGCCTTCCCCCCTCTTTCTCATTCACCTCCACCCACCCCCGACTCCACTCCCCCTACTCCCACCACCACGTGATGACACTCCCCCCTCGACTACCTTCCCCCAACTCCCACCACCACGTGATGACACTCCCCCCGTGACTCCCTACCCACTACTCCCACCACCACGTGATGACACTCCCCCCGTGACTCCCTACCCACTACTCCCATCAGCACGTTGTGACACCCCCACCAACACCACGCCTTCTCCACCCCCCCCCTTCGTCCCCACCAACACCAACACCCCCTTCTTTATTACAACCCCCCTCCCCTGTTTCCCCCCATTCCCCATCACCAACACAACCCTGTTTCTCCCACCTTCATCTCTATAGTCCCCCTTCCTTCTCCATCACCATGGCAACCCCCACCCACGCGTGGGGCTAGCTCTTGACGCTATCGTGGTACGTTCATGGCACAGTCATGGCACTGTCGTGGTTATCGTAGCTCTATCGTGACGACAAAATGACTGTTTATTTTCCATTCGTGACATAGTTTTACAGCTGTCATGACTCCATCGTGACCATCTTACGGCCATCATGACACATACGTACAGGCAGCGTGACATTGTTGTGAGGCTATCGTGGTCTGCGTTTTTCGTGGTTAAATTTCACGATAGCGTCAATAATCAAATTGGTGGCGCTAGCGTGGCTCAATTATGGAATGTGTGAAGGGAGCTGAAGAGGAAAGATCATCTGTGCTCCCGCGTGATACAATAGACTCGAGAGGGTAGGGTAGGTAAGGGACAAGGGAGGGGTGCACAGACCTCTTCCACTGCCCACAAACTCGTCTCTGCACATATGGATCATTGTACATCGTCCAGAGATGTGAATTCTTGTAGGTCACATTGTCGTACCGAGCCACCAGAATGATCATATTTTCAGATTGATAATTATCGTACAACCTTAGATAAAATCATATAGTCAGTAAATGACTTTATAATTTTAGTAAATAACTTGTAATTTACTTTAGTAAATAACTTGGTAATTTTACTCACCCCAGTTTGAATGTCGTATCATTGGATTTTCGATCTCGTATATTGAAAACAGACCCTAATTTACACCTCCCGTAACATCGGATTCTCGTATACTGAATGCTCGTATAACGGGATCTCCCTGTATATATAAATATTAAACTCACCAAATTGGCCTCGATGAAAATTACTGATGCATGTGATATCGAATCATAGATGCAACAATAAACAACAGATCTAGTCGACTAGAGGTGGGCGAGAGCGATACTTAGTGCGATACTGCGATACTATCGCACCGCCGAAAAAGTATCGCAGTATCGCAGTATCGCAAAGCATTCAAAAGTAGCGGAGTATAAGTATCGCAACTCAAGTACAGGAGAACCTCGTTTATCCGGCACCCGCGGGGGGAGCGCATGCCGGATAACTCATATTGCCGTTGTTTTGAGAGTTACTCTTATGGAATCGCCCAAAATCCCTTTTTTTTTTTTTTTTTTTTT